>VZRH01007163.1:572244-611421 GCA_013397555.1 Urocynchramus pylzowi
CGAAAAAAAAAAAAAAAAAGACAACAAAAAAAAAAAAAAAAAAAAAAAAAAACCAACCAAACCAACCCCAGAGTTCCAGCTTTATTAGATTTGGCAGAACATCACATTGATTTGGGGATGTTGGAGCTCAAAGTAAAGCCCAGAAGACATGACTCAAAACCAAAAATAAAGAGAGCGAGAGAGAAATGGGAGAGAATTGTTCAGGCTCTGATTTAAGACATGATATAAAACAATGCTAACAACCCATAACAAAAGCTTTTTTCCCCTGTGATAAAGCTGCAGCAGAAAAGGTGATATGGAGTTTGCAGTCCTAGCTCTGCTATGAGACTTCTCCTGTAACTTGGACTGTGTCATTCCTCTACCACAAATCTACAAATTTAGCTGCCCCAGCCTCTAGCACAGAGATTTCCAGCCTTTATTTTCTCAAGGCATACTTATAAAATGAGATCAGTGAAAGCAGTTTGAATGTTTGTGGGATGGTTCTGATGCAAAAATGTTCAATCATAGAATAATGGAATATCCCCAAGACAATCCCAAGGATCACACCATGTGTCTGAGAGCATTGTCCAAATGCTCCTTGGACTCTGCCAGGCTGGTGCTGTGACCACTTCCCTTGGTGAGCCTGTTCCAGTGCCCAGCCACCCTCTGGGTGAAGAAATTTTTCCTAATATCTAACCTAAACCTCCCCTGTCACAGCTTCAGTCCATTCCTTCAGGTCCTGTCACTGGTCACCACAGAGAAGAGATCAGTGCCTGCCCCTCCTCTTCCAGTTTTGAGAAACCTGTGGACTGTGGTTAGGTCTCTCCTTGGTCTCCTCTTCTCTAAGAGGCACCCTTATTTTGTGGCATTTTTTGTTCCAAGCCTATGTGTGGTTCACTTATTTATGGTGTTGGTATATTTTTCACCTAATAACTGTTATTACTGCTTTGAAGAGAAGGTTTACAATGACAGTATCCTGTAAAAGCACTCAAGCATTAGACTGAACAAATAAAATGAAAAAAACCTTCTAGCTGAAGTTTATCATTCAGTATGATTGTAACCTAGTTTAGCATTTAAAAGTAGTCTACTTTTTAATGGTTTTTATAATTTCAAAACATTAATTTAGATGGTTATTCTCAAGCCTGAATCATATTAAGAACTTCTGTTAAAGTTTTTCCCCTTTCACACAATAATACTATCTTATTTCAGATTAGTTGGTTCTGCAAACCATAGCTAAACTAATTGTGATTGTCACAATAGAATGTCTGCTATGGATATTGTGGGATGAAAAGGAGTTGTAAGGTGTCAAAGATAAAAAGAGTACAGAGTATGATCAAATAATAAGTTTGCTTCTATTGTCACAGGAAAACTATTTGTCTGTTGTTGTAATTTGCATTCTTAGAAGCAAGTACTTTGTTCTTTTCTTCTTAATTTCATTTTAAGGTAATTCAGTGCAACAATTGCCTTTTTTTTTTCCCTCACTATTAGCATATTGTTTTCTTTTTACATTACATATAATCTTTGGTTAGTAGCTGTAGCATTATTTGTGCTGCCAGATGGCAAATGTGGAGGCACCCAGATGTCCAGAGGGTGCTGCCAGAGGCCACAGAGGAAGCTGCCAGCAGCTGAGGGCATGATAGAAGGGTGATTAGGGAACTTGAGAAGGAGGAAGGAACTGTAGATCACGTTTTAGGGGATATAGGATACACATCCATTGGAAGCCAGTATCTGTTCGTTTTGCTGCTCGTGCAAACAGTGTGATAAAGAGTTGCTGTGTGTTTCTGACTCAGCCTCAGGCAGTATTAGCAGTCTGAAAGCTCTCTTGGTGTTGCCTCTATCCCTTTAATGAGGGTAAGGTGTGAATCCTTTAATCAGGGCAAAGTATGGGAAACATCCATCGTGTACATACCAAAGCAGCATGGATTTTCAATAGGGAATTATGAAATATAAAACCCATGAAGTGTAAAATCAATTTACACTTGTGGGGGTGGAAATTCCCACAACCTTTGAATTGCAAAGTTATTCACAGGGGCTTTTTGGGTGTGGGGCAAAATTTTGGGTGGTTTTTGTGGGCTCTATTCTCCCTGCTGTTTTTCCAGATCCAGGTCTGGGGAGTTCATACATTCATGCTCACTTCCTCACTGGCAGCTGTTTTATTCTCTTCTCTCCTGAAGCACAAGTTCAGGGGTTGCAGTCACAAAAAGACATTTAAACATGCCTGTTATAGACTCATACTTTAAAATTTTGTGTTCAAGAAAACTGTGGAGAAAGAATAAAGGTAAGATGCTTTTATTGAGAAGAGAAAGCTTTAATTATTGGACTCATGGTACTAACTTAGTTGCTGACCTTTGATGACTTGCACAACAGCTTTTTCTAAATACATAAATGACAGAAGAGCATCTTTTTTCAATTATGTTTCAGTTCAGACACAACTTTTCACAAATGTATATCCCATTATATTTGGTTCACTTCTATCCTATTTTCTTCCTGAATAATTAAAGTGATTCTCTAAGAGAAGAGGAATATAAAAATAGCTGACACCATGCTAGATCAGTTTGAAAAGAGAAATATACCGAGTCTAACGAGGACTGAAGAAAGACCACCTTCATTACTATGTCATTTTTATTTACCAAAATAATTATTTTTCAAATTCAGTGTTCCTTCTTGTTTCCACAAAAACTAGCACTGCTTTTTGTGAACTACAGAAATGTTGGAGTGCCTTTGTTAGAAAAAAATATGTTGGCAGGTGGCAAATGTGAGAACACTTGAATTTGGCTTCCAGGCTGAATTTTCATCTGTGCTCTGGACAGAAAAAAATAAGCAGAGGCTGAGATCCATGCAGTTAGGCTGTGACTGATCACTGTGCTCTGCAATGACTTTTATTATTTCAGCATGAACCTTTGGACTTAATTTTAGGTCCAGTGAGTCCAAGCCTTGATTATTTGTGTGATTGCCTTTTATTATGACAAGAACAGGAAACGTGTAGCTCCTTCTCCTGCTGGAAGCATATACTCTGCAGCTGTCAGCTTTGAACACCCTGTTCTTTCTGAGCTCTCTTTGCATGCCCACCTTGAACATCCTATGGAGCACAGAGGAGGCTCCTCATGGAACTGCCTCAGGCTGTGCATGCTTCAGACATGAGATTAAAAAACTTTTGAGGTTCATTTTTATTTCTGGAGCCATAGACTCCACTAAGGTTTTGTGTACATAAGTATTTGAATCTTTCAATATCTCCTTACCTGACTTAAACATCTTTTATTCATGTTTTTTAACTGCACTTTGTGGCTGGCTAATGAATAAATGTTTCTTTTTTTGCTTTATAGCATTCTTCTTGATGAAGAGGGTCACATTAAGATAACAGGTATGTGAGAAACAGAAAACTTCATGCCTATAAGCTGATTTTTTTTTCTTCTGCAATATATTGCATCCATCCTGGTCTTTGGTTGGAAGGAGTTTGCTTACAAAAACTAGAAGCCAGAAGAGTTTGAGAATTGAGCTTCTCTGTCGATTTGTCAACCCCCATGCTGCACAGCACATGGAGAACATAGCATTTTCTTGGTAAAATTGTGCTCCTGACTGATGTGAAGCAGGCAGGTTTGGCTGCTTGCCACTGTGGATGGAAGGATGCTTCCAATATGACTATTTATTCCAGGCAGAGGATGGCTGGAAAGACATCCCTTTGCCACTCTAGAGGCACTGTCTAGCCAACCTTTTCACTGGTGTAATCGGGGATTATTATTCCTAATACTTTGGTAAGCTGCAGAAGAATCCTCGCTAACATTGCCTCTACCAAACCTGAACTGTATATATCTGCTTGTTTAAACTCCCTTCTGCCTTGAGCCAGACCTCATTCTGCACAGGGAACATGAGATGCCTGTTTTCAGGGTGTATTAACAAGTGCCAGGCACTCCACGTAGGCAGGGCTCCAGCACACACGAGTCTGCACAGGGACAGAAGGGCCCTTCACCAGCTGGTTGGCGCGCTTTGTCCAAGCAATTTAAGCGAGCAAAAGCATAAACAATAATACTTAGAGACCTGACGAGTCCTGTTCTGCTTCAATTTATGTAGATTTTGGTCTGAGTAAGGAAGCCATCGACCACGACAAGAGAGCGTACTCCTTCTGCGGGACCATCGAGTACATGGCCCCGGAGGTGGTCAACCGGCGAGGGCACACGCAGAGTGCCGACTGGTGGTCCTTCGGCGTGCTCATGGTAATGCACAGGTTGGGCTCCTCTGCTGGAGGGGTGGCTCTTGGAGCCATCAGATCCCTCTGGTAAAAATTGCAGTATCAGTCAAGTTTTCCAGAGCCAAGCTTTCTCTTCAAGCCAGCCTTTTAAAATCACGTGTTCAGATGTTAACCTGCTCCCCCCTCCCCCCCCAACCCTGAACCCCTCCAGCCTCTTCAGTCCGTGTGCTGTTGTTGCTGAGGTAGATGAAGAAAAGATCAAGAGGTTGGTTTGTCACACTGATTTTTTTTCAAAGCTGTATGAACCCTGTAAGTTTTTGGAAGCATTGTTTTATAAAGCACAGTGCTGTCCCTTGAGCCCAGACACCAGGCATCTGTTACTCCCCCAGGGATATGTTTGGATATCGGAGCTGGTGCTGCTCTCTCCTGAAGTGTGCAGGCTGCAGATCTACCCTGTGCCCAGGGCATGGCCATCCCCAGGCAGCTGTGGCTCACAGGGCACCTCACCGTGGTTGTCACAGCAAAACCAGGGCAGGATCAGAAATTAGCATAGCAGCGTGCTCTTCCAATACAGCACCATTTCCTGTGGTATGGAGGCTATTTTTGGTAGCTATATATTACACTACATACCAAAATCCATAGAATATGTTTACATTTTGTTCACCTGAAGTGGACTACTGATCTCACTGGAGGAAGCATAGGAAGCAATGTGAAAAACAGTGAAAATTTGGGTTGGGGAGGGCCTACATCGCTGATCTAGCAGGTTGGCAGCAGTTAATCTACTAATTTATTGTAATTTATTGCCTGAATTATAAAAGGAGTGGAATATCCTTATCTCCTGTGTCCACAAATCCATTTGGGGATGCTCAGCACTTCTAAACCATGTACATTTATTCACAAAAATCAATAGGGTATGTCTCATAGAGTAAATCTATCCCTACCCTTTAACTTTTTAATTATATATTTATTTTTGGTGAATAGCTGAGGCTTCTCACTCTTTGTCTCCCATTAAAAGATGGTGCATATGGTGTATAGATTGTTCTTCTTTCACCTAATTAAGCTAATAAACTCTTAATAAACTGTACTATTCCTCCCTGGGTTTTGCTAGGCTTTCTTTTTTTTTTTCTTTCCATTCCTCTTTTCAACCCTTCCCTAAGGATTCAGCATATTAGAATTAGAAAAGATAAGAATCCTTATAAAAGGAGATGAATTAAAGAAAGTAAAACCCTTTTGACTCCAAGCTAATGTTTTAAGCCTTTAAGTGTTACCAGACATCTTAGAGAAAAATATGTCAATCAGTTCAACCTTTTTTCCTTTTCTATATTTATCTGGTTGGGGCTGAAAAACATATATTTCCACACACTAAAAGTCTGGGAGGATTTTCTGATGCTGTCTTTCACTCTGCTCTTTTCTCCTTGTTTTCCTTGTTCTGTCACATGTATGTTCTATTATGGAAGCTGTTTTTGTCAGTCTGAAAAACTGAAGATAATTAAATTGTATTCAAATTATTTATTAACATTTCTTCCTAAGCACTTTGCAGTATGATCTAAAATAGATGAGGAAAATATAACAATTGATGAAATATGCATAGATTCAAGAGAAGTGTATGTGATAGTGTAACTTTCATATCTAAAATTCTTATCAAAAAAGGGAACGTAGTATGCCTATAGTTATAGCATGGCCTGTATCTTTCCCATCATCAGAGCAACCAAACACTCACTTGTCTGTTCTGTTCTGTGAAGAGGGATTGCTGCTTCAACATGAGGAGCTGGCTTGTGCTGGCAGCTTCTTGCCAACCCACATTCACCAGGGCACAGACTAGAATCAAACTGAATTATCTTTGCACACTCCTTAAATGTGGCATATTGTGATTATTAATAGCAAAACAAACTTGTCTGAAAATGACTAAGTTCTGGTCTTATTTAATAATTGTGTTGTTAATTATTTCATTAATTATTATTCAACAACAACACTAAATGTCAACAACAGTAGAACTTCTGAACAGTTCAGAAGTTGTCTGAACTTCAACAGTTGTCAACAGCAGTAGAACTTCATTTACTGCCGGGTCTTTGACACAGGCCACACATCTGAAACTGTTACCTCTCTGTTTGTTTGCTGCTCAGTTTATTTGAATGGTTTTATGGTAGCTTACTGTATGTCAGCAGGTACAGTTACACAAATCTTAAAATTTGCCCCTTCCAGAATTCCCAAAGACAGTCCCTGCTTCTCATTAAGTATGTGGTGATGACTGCTGAAGCACTTCTATAATTTCTGCTGGTGAATTTATGTGGTTTATCATGACCAAACAGTTTCCCTTTTCTGCCTTTCTGTATCTTGCTCACTGCCTTGGAGGCTTTGGATAGGATATACTCTGCAAAAGCTTTGCATCAAGAGATCTTCATGTACAAGTGTTTGGCCTACATTGGTAAAAAAGTTGGGAATGTAACTAAAACCTTTTCAACTCCACTGCAAATCTTGATGCTCACACTGCCATCTCTGAAGCCCAGATAAACTGGTCTGCCTCATCTGACTTGTACAAACCTCTTGGAAGGCCTCACAAAGCAGTGCTTTTGTAGTTCATCCTACCAGCTGATTTGCAAGGTCACAGACCTTATGGAAGTTGTATCTCTTTCAGTTCAGGAAAAAAACACTGTACACCTTTGAGAGTCATGTGAACAAAGAGGGGAATATAATTATAGACATGGCTGTGATGACTTGGTAGTAGTCCCAAACAAGAAAAAATGTGTTCATATGTGTCAGCAAGTAACTAAGTCTTCACAAGACAAGAAAATGTCCCTTTGGTATCCAAAGTATTCAGCTCTGTACTAATTTTGTAGTAACTATACAGTGACATTGGAAAAATCAATGCAAGACATCAAAGTATCAATCTTCTTTTACAAAATCCCATTATTACACTGTTTTCATTCCCAGTGCAAGAGATGGTCTTTACGAACATTATTTTGAATGTTTATGCTTGTTGCTATGTTAAGGAGCTCAGCCCTTTCTTTGTGAGCACTAATTCATTATGTTTCACACACACAGATAATGAAACATATTTAATGCATTTTGCAAGTATTAAACTGAGTGCTTGAGGAGTTCTCAGATACCTGGAAAATGACCAGAAGTGTTGAGAGGACAACCTGGCCATTCTGATGAGAGTGTCTCTGTTTTCCAAAACTGAGTGGTTTCAAGTTTCGTTGTAACTCTGAGCTTTATGCTATGCTCACAATAGTTCAGCTGACTGGGGCTGAAGTAGTTGGCACAACCTGCTCTCCTTCCATCCATTAGGAAGATTCCTGTGGTCGTTACCAGGCTGAGGATTTTTTCTCACTCATTATCTTCTCCAGTAACTTTCCTTTTTTGAATCCTGAATTTCCTCAGGAAATGTGGCACTCTTTTCCAAGGTCTTTCCACATGTATATCTTCTGGGAGGTGTTCATGCTTTGCCTGCTGAAATTGGAGACTTCCCTGAAAACTAGAGAAAGGGAGCACTGTGTGGTGTATTGAGACCTCGGCAGGGATTATGTGACTCCAGAGGCCCATTAAGCTTAATTCTGTGGTTCTCTAAATAGGCAGCTGAACAGGAACAAAGAATATTTGCCTTTCTTTGGTGCAGAAAGGAAGTCGAGGTTGGAGGGAGGTGCAGCCTTCAGAAGTCTAACAGAAGATGGCCCTCCAAAATACCTGGGAAGCGAATCGGTGGGAAGGAAGGAGCAAACAGATGGTTTCTACAAATGGGGAAGTAGAGAGAATGAAAATTGAGTTCCCCAGCAAAACTATAGGGACTGCTTTAATAGACAAAAATACTGCACAGTTCATTCACCCCTAGTCTCAGCTTCTTGTCAACCTGTTGTGACCCATCCAGCTCTGTATTTATGAGCAAGAGTGTAAGCAGCATGTTCTCACTTCTGTTTTCATGTTCAGGTTTAGCAAGATTTTTGACTTTTTGAAAAAATAAGCAGGAAGACAGGTTGCTGTGCAGTGAAATGATAGCTTTAACTGATGAAATGAACAATTTCAATTTTTTTTTCAACCTTGTTCTTTAATTTTGAACCTTCAACAGATTTAGTCAGGACTGCAATTGAGAAACTAATGCTTTCTTCCACATGCTGCTTAGCTAAATTCATTAAAATAGAAAGCTCTGGTACACTTAACTTACATGGCTGCCTTTCACTTTAAATACTGATGTTAACTGCATTTCTTCTGAACTTGAATTAATCTCAACATTAGGCTTGCACAATTGGAGATGTGGTAACAAAGTGCTGGCCATTACAGCAGCACAGTAAATGCTTCCTGCAGCCTCCAGAGCAGTCATTCCCCCTGCTCCCTCCTGCAACTTAAGTTTCTTCCAAATTCCTTCCTTCTTGTTTCTGTCCCTTGCAGTCACAGTGCATTTGCAGGTATTCCTGGGATGTTGGGTGGGTAGGAACTACAGTCCTTTCCCACGTAGTCACTGACCAAGCAGTTGCTTATAGCTGTATCATCTGCATCAGCAGTGTCAAGCCCATTGATGCCAGTACAAATGAGATGTAGCAGCCATTGTTGGTGCTGCTAAATTAGATTTATTATAATAACAAAGTAATATGAGCAAGTGTAAGTGAACATTGGGTACTTACCATGTGCATAAACACTCTAGAAATCACGAGGAGGGTTTGGTACAGTCTGTACCATTTCTGCTGCTGCCCTGGGAAGTAATGTTCTCTGCCCTTCATTCCCAGTCCCATTTTATCAGGACTAGGCTCTAATAGGTCAGAATTACTTAGAAAATGGTATTTAAGCTCCAGTGTCATCTAGGCAGGTTTAAAAATTCTCCCCCATTATATTTCTTTGTAGAAAACAAGCTGCTTTCCTCCAGGTCAACCAGGCAGCTCTTTTCTTGCCTCTCCTAACCCAAGCAGAAGTTAATGCATTTGTTTTTTCCAAAACTTGTATATATTTGGCAGCCATATGAATTTGTTTAAAGTGGTTTTATTTCTGTTTCTACTGTGCATTTTAGTGCCTTGAGGTAATTTGTTACTAATGAAGATTAGTCCTTCAATTAACTATATTCCGTTAAGTTATCTGGCTTCTAAACATCTCCTCTGCCCTTCTCTCAAAATTAGCATAGCAGGTTCACCATTAGTTTTCTTCTGTTTTCTGTATTTTTCTTCTGGTATTGCTGTATTTAATCTGGGCAAGAGGAAGAGTCAGGCTGTGGGGCAGTCTGACAGAAGTTTTGGCAATGAAAGAATCCTTCTAAGCACAAATGTACTTTCTGGGAGCACTGTGGTTTCTTGTGGGATAAGGTACAAAAAGTATATAAGGCTTGAAGAATCTTTCCTGCCTTAGCAGGTATTTACTTATAGCAAAGAGTATTAATTATTAGATTAATTAATTACACTAATTAATTAGCTTACTATAGTAGAAGAGATCCAAGCCTGAGTGACAGACACAAGCAAGTAACAGTTCACCTTACCCTCAATGGACTCAGTTCTCCTTTGTGTCCAAGCTGAATTATGTTCTTGGTGTCTTTATATTTGGTGATGTACAGCCTTCAGCCTCCCTTAGTCAGAGCAAGCAGCAGCCACTCCATAAAACACCATGGTGAGAGCTGTGTGAAAGACCTGGTGTTGAATCCAAGTTAGGCAAACTTCTAGAGCTGGGGTTCTGTCTTTTTTTCTCACTTCTTACAGATGTGAAATTCCTGTCAAATTTACTGAAAGCACTAATCTGTCTCCAAGGAACCATAACTGATTGATGTTTCAACACTTGACTTAGGCAAATAATTGATGATGACTGTTGAGTTTTGCTTTGAGATTTGGGTTTAGTTAAATGTGACACTTAGGAGATTCATCACTGAGTACAGCCAGAGGAACCAAAGCAGGGGAGAAAAGGCAAGCTCAAAAGTCTTGAGAATGTGGGGTTTAGTCTTGTTTCTCCTGCAAAATCTCAGAGATGCATCTCTAAGTGTTGGAAATACACAATCAAAGAGGTGCTTTGACTCAACCTAAAAAGGTGGGAAGTGGCATATCAAATCCATTTTCCTTGCATGGTAGGGCATGCCAAACACCTAAGAAGAGCTATATCCATGCAGGATAAGGGTCCCTCCAGCCAAATACCTCATTGCCAGCATTGGTCATAAAACAGCAGGTGCTGGAGGAAGCACCATATGTGACACTTCTTCCCAAACATACCAAAACTTGACAACAGCTGTCAATGTAAACAGTTTGCAACACATCTCTGGAATGGAACAGTCATCCAGATGTGCTGGGGCGTTTTTTTGTGTGCCCAGGTTGTTGGATCATTTCTTTTCCTCTAGTTTTCAGTTGTGTTGGAAATAGAAGATGGATGTGGTCAGCTGTGCAGACCATCCCAATGCACATTTGATTTACCATTTTGTTGCTACTCCACAGTTTGAGATGCTGACGGGATCATTACCCTTCCAGGGAAAAGACAGAAAGGAGACAATGGCACTCATTCTCAAGTGAGTATCAAAACTGTTTTCATTCTTCTAACTATGAATTAACTCTACCCTCTGGAGACTCCATAGGGCCCCAGTATTTGATGAGTAGAGAATAATGATGTGTGTAATGAAGTTTCCAAAGCCATGCAAGACATGAATTTAGTAAGACACGCATAACTGATGCATGTGTTTAACTCTAAAATTGCCTTCAGAATAAGCAGTAGGAAGTGAATTTCTGGGAGGGTCTTACAAAAGAAATTTATCTTACCTTTTGTGATGATGTCAGTATCCACAAAATGAGGGAAAGTCAGATTTCTGCAGGACATCTTATATTTTGTTGTTGCCAAGTTTCAGATCTTTTCCTTTGCGATGTCCCATTCATTTCTTGCTACAGGCAGACAAAAGTATCTGCAGCTCAGCTTTGCTCACTAGTGCATTTTTTTATGTAGTGGTGAATGGCCAAGACAAAAGTTTTATTCTCTTTAAACAGTATGCAGTTTAGTATACATTTTTTTCATTAAGTTTGATTGTTTAAATTCCTCTTGATTCCCAGATTTATTCCAGCAAACTAAAAAAGTGAAAAAAAAAAATCTGTAGGAAAATTACCTATTTAGGTTGCAAAAGTTTTATGAGATTCATTAGATCTACTCTACCTCTAGTGAAGTCAGTGGTAAAACCTTCCTTAAGATCAGCAGAATAAGATCCGCTTCTCACTCTGCATTGCACTGTGCTTAGGTAGCCTTTGGTCATAGATTTCGTGTGTCTGCCCATCTACTACAGTTCCACTGTTTCTGCCACAGTGGGATGGAAAAAAAGCTGGAGAAATCTATTTTCTTTTCAAGTGTTTCGTTCTTTCAGAGCCAAGCTGGGAATGCCACAGTTTTTGAGCATAGAAGCCCAGAGCCTGCTGCGAGCCCTCTTCAAAAGGAACCCCTCCAACAGATTAGGTACGTGTGCGTTTGGTCAGGACATTCCTTATGTGCTCCCTGTTTTGTCAGGGGGTGAGTTGTCCCTCTCAGCTCGTCTTTTCCCATGGTTATCCTCTTCATTAGGTGGCATTTGGCATTCCTTCCCAGAGCACAGTGAGCCATCAGCATCACGAGAGGAATTTGTAGGGAGTACAGGCAAAGCATTGAAATCCAAAACGTTATATTAACTTGTGTTTCCTTTTCTTGGTAAAGAGGGTGAGTGAACTGCCAGCTTTTATGAATGATTTATGATACCTGCTGTGTATGATAATATAGGGAACTAAGAAACAGGTGTGGTTTAAAATCTGTGTAATTTAGCTGCAAATCTCAGGTTTCATCTCTCCCATTCTCAAATGCATTTCAGTCATGTCTTGTTCTGTTACCTAGGGGCAGTCTTGGAGTAGACTTTATTCTTTATTACCCAAATGCATCATCTCCTTTTTACTGATGTTGATGCCTTGGAGTGGCTACCTAGGCTAGACAGAATTAAGAGAATAATGTGGGTATTTATTAAAGGCCTTCAATAGATACACCTTGGGCAGTGTAAAAGCTTTTTCAGAGGCTATACCCAAGATGGACAATGGTCATGAGTGTTTCAGACAGTATAAGTTTGGTCTGTTTGCATATCAGGAGTTAATTCTCCAGTTATAGCTTCAGGTAATGAAGCCATATTCCCCCAGCTTGCTCCCCCACAATTCACTTTTGTTTATACTTTTTGGGGCCTGAGGCTGTGATGTGTCCTTGGATCTCAGGCCTACAGGGATTGTTTTGTCTGACCAAAATGTGAAGACTGTTAACTACACTTTATATGGAGTTTAGACCTATGCACTAATGCAGTATAGGATTTGAAAGATAGAAAAGCTAAAATCTTCAGGCATCAAGGGTGTCCTCACCCTTTGTTAATAATCCTGTTTAGATTGTGATAAACTTAACATATATATTGGATAATGTATTTTATGTCATCTGTACCTTGGTTTATGGGTTTTATTAAGAAATTAATTGCTTTTGATGAGGTCATGGATAATGCCTATGGCATGACTGCCGCTGCAGATTTTGTCATTCCCCACAGGCATGTGGGGACAACCCAATCAAGCCCAGGGCTGGGTGGCAGTGGGGCACCAGTACTGCAGCATGTCACTGTGGCCCCTCCCCTGCCAGGGGGATCCCATATAGCCCACAGAGGGAATGCCTTCCCACTTGTTTTACCTCTTGATCTAAATGGTAGCCTTGCATTCTGATCAGCTGCAAACATGAGCGTAGAAAAACACATTTTCTCAGCAGGTTTCAATTGCTCTCAAGAAATTTGTTTTACACTGGGAAAAATAGAGTATTGGGATTGTGATTTCTAGGTTTAATCTCTCTTCAGAAAAATTGGGTGCTGCACCAAATATGAACTTTTTCCCACTCCCTACCTTTGTTTCTTTCTGCGGTTTTCTCCCTGTCTTCATCTCTTGGTTCTATTCTGCTCTGCTCATTTTGTGGCTTCTCACAAGTTGCTATCCATCCAAAATGGAGCTCCAGTGAAGTCAATGTGAGTTTCTGGATACGAGTACTTAAAAAGCTGCTCACTAAAACTTAGTTTTAGGCCAAAACAGTTCTAGTCCTCATATGTTAATAATGGGGAATTGCTAGGGGTCAAGTTTTTAAAACCTGGGGTGTATTGAAATACTGGGAAGGCTTGGAGAAAAAAAAAAAAAAAAAAGAAAGAAAGAAAGAAAGAAAGACATTATTTATAATACAAATGTGCAAGGAAATAAAATCTAAAAGGGCAACAGAAAAATAGGTCTTAATATTTCAGGAATAATGGTAGAAAGCTCCTGAAGGCATTCTCTGTTTTAACTGATTGAGAATCAGCACAAAGGAGGATGGAGAGGAACCTGTAGATAACAAAAGAAGAAAAGCTTGAATAGTTGGCCTAAATACTGAACAGAAGTCAGTAGATAAAAGGACTGCTTCAGCCTTGTGAATTTTTGCTTTTTCTGGGAAAGGAATAATAATATTTAAAGAAGAGTAGACTTAGAAATCCCAATTTGAAAAATCTTCGGAAAATTATTGAAGCATGCTAAAATAAATGAACCATATTATGGATCAAACACTTGATTTCAGCCATTGTTTCATAAATTTGCAAACATGGAGAGTGCATTAGCTCCAAAATCCAATTTTAAACATTTGCAAGATAAAAGATGCTTTTTGCCATTTGATTTTGGTATCTTAACAAACAGAAGTAAAGATTGATGATGTGTTCTGAAATTTTGCTTTGAAATTGTGTTTTGAAGCTTTGAATTATTAATGCAAGATACTGTCTGTTCTTTTCTGAGCCTATTTGCTGTACAAATAGTCTGCATAGCACTACTTTGGTAGTATTGCTCTAAGTACAACAATTTCAGATTATGGATAAGCATAATTTTAAATTCTTAAACTAACTGAATACCCAGACAAATAAGGAGTAAGCACTCAGAAGTAAAACTTTAGGATGAAAATGTTAGTTCATTACATTTCCAGGACCTAGGTAAGGAACTTGCTCTAAGGCCTGGATCTCTCAGGTAGGTAAATAAATTATTTATTTTTTAACATGATTATTGAACAAATATATATTCAAAATTTATTTTATATAAAAAACATACTATCTAACAAGCTCCCTACACTGCTGAGCAGTATGAAAGTGTCCAGGGTCCTTATAATTGAGACACTCGGCCAAGAATTTTTAAAATAAAAGCATATGCCCATAGGCTCAGAGTAAAAGCCAAGGAAATCATTACAATTTTCCTAATCCCATGTTCTCATGTAAGATACATTCTGCTTTGGCACATAGAAAACTTCAGGCTTTAACTTTTTAAAATGATGAGTTTAATCAGAAACCAGCTTTCATCTTTGTCAGAGTGACTGTAAAGCTTTCTTGTAAACCTTAGAAAAATCCCTCAAAAATTCTAGCTCGCTAACAAGATTCTGAAGCTGTAGAGACACTAAACTTTTATTATCTGAAACTGAAAATCTGGAAACTCTTTCCAATGGATTTGAATATC
Organism: Urocynchramus pylzowi; assembly: GCA_013397555.1. NCBI lineage: Eukaryota > Metazoa > Chordata > Aves > Passeriformes > Fringillidae > Urocynchramus > Urocynchramus pylzowi. Next base: position 586,843 of record VZRH01007163.1, read on the forward strand.
CAAGTAATCAACTTTCAGGTTTCTTATGCCTTCTTTTTCCCCCATAATATTTCAAGGCTTGTGTTGGCCATAATGATTCAATAATCAAAACCAATTAAAAATAAAACATTCTACTCTTACTGTTTGCAGGCACTTTTATTGCAGGCATAAAACTTAGTAATGTGAGGCTGCTTTTATATAAATGCACTCTATAATGTGTTTAAACTGGCAATTTGATCTGAAAGAATTATTTATCTTCTCGGACCCTCATGGGACTGAATGGCACATAAGAATATTTTCAGGCAATAGGTTTGGTTGTGCTGAGTATTCTTGACTGATAGGTCTTATTGCCAAACTGAAGTTGAAATTAAAAAACCCAAACTCACTAGAAACTTTGAGGAAGGTGAAAGGTTTGTGGTTGTGCAGTGTGCTGCCACGTGCTGTGCTTCAGGTGTTTGTTGAATACCCATCTCTGTGCCAAGAAATGTCCATCTCCATGCAGCAGGCCTTTCCAGTCACGACCTCTGCAGTGCTTTTCTTTTCTCCATGAAAGCACATCTCTTCTCAGTACCCTGTAGATTTGCAAGTGGTAGATGAGTGGCTGAAACATGCTGAGCAAATCCAGAGGCGCTCCACCATAAGCACTGATGCCTAATGTCTCCCAAGGACTTCTGCAGTGAGGTCAGGGAGTTCCTCCTGGCTCCCAGAGCTGTTCCTGAATGCACCCTTGGGCCACTCCCCTCTTCCAGCTGAGGAGAGGACCAGGCCATATGCTGCTGCCTGCAGCCACAGCACACAATCCAGGAAGGGGATGTGGGCTACACCAGCAATTCTTATGGCAGGGAAGGTCAAAGAATAAAAACTGCAGGAAGTGAGCCACTCCTTGCAAAACGAGGCTGTTGCCATCCTAAATCTCTTGAAGGTATTAAGCCCTTGCACTTTACAACATATTCCTTCTGTGCCAGAGCTGAGGTGGCCCCATCTGGGAAATGAAACTTTTTCAAACAAATGTGTGCTTCAACTGCATGCTTGCATTTCTTACCAAACACTGCAGCCCCCACTAAAAGAAGTAGCTGGGGGTGGACCTTTTTCTTGGTCCTTATTTCTGTAGGTTTGTGGGAAAAGGAAGAACAACAGTGGCAAAAATTGTGTCTTTCAAATAGATGATCTGAAAAAAAGCATGTCATTCCCAACACACAATGACATATCCATTAGGCTAAGCAAGAGGGAAAACAGAAGCAGTGGGGAAGGGGCAGAGCAGAGAAAATTGAGTGCATTAGCAATTATCCTCAGTCTAGTTTATGCTACTAGTGTCTTACAGTGTCTGAGCATTTATCCCAGTCCTGCAAAATCAGTCTGGCACTTGGGTTTCATCCTGACTTGGTAAAGGATGCGCGTTTACTGCACATTGCAGTTTCCAGTCACCACCACTGAATACAAAGCATTTTTCACAGATATTTCTTTTCTAAAGATTTGCTTAATGTAATTCTCTTCAGAGTAACTCCGTTGGTTTTGTGTTTCTGTTGGCATTGCTAAAATCAGGATGAATCTGCCAAGGGAATCTTGCAGACTTCAGACTGTGCATTAAACAAAAATATGATAGGGAAATAATAAAACAAGTCCTATTCTAAGACTCATTATTTTCTTGTTCAATACCCATGGACCATAAACAACTGCCTAGGGTTATGTAAGAACAGGATAAACATATGTGGTGCTTCACCCAAATTTTCTCTTACCCTATTCCTGCTTTAAGGTCAAGCAAGGGGTTTCCTGAGCCTCTTGTGGTTTGTCGATGAAGTAATCTTCAACAGATTTCTTTTCAACAGACTTTCCTGGCCTCCCCCTGAACCCATATAAGTATTTTGTGCCACATCATCTTTTCCAAGTAATTCCACATCACACAACTGTCTGTTTCCTGAGGAAACATCTCCAGGTTCTTCTGAACCTCATTCCTGTTGGCATCATTTAGTGATCTATTTTATACTTCTTCGGTCATCTGTTTCCAGGCTGAAAAGTCCTGACTTACTCAGTCATTCCATAACACTCTTTGTTGGCCTTCTTTGATTTTTCCTAACTTTAATCAGTATACCATTTTATAGGGGAGTGTGTCAGCTACAATCCATACTCCAGTTGCAGAAATGCAACACTTACACAGTGACAGTGCAATGATGTTGTCACTTTTGTCCTCTTTTTCTAAGGTTTGATTTCCTGTTGTGTTTGCCTAGAAATGTCTGTCTGTCATAACTCACAGACTCCTCAGCAGGACTGATCACCTCTGAGCACATAATTTTGTATTGCAGGCTAGGATTGTTTATGCTCATGTACATCACTTGCCTATACTTAAAGATTACTGGGACAGGGAATTAATCAGGAGATCATCCCTCTTTGCTGTTTTCCAGCAGGCCTGACAGACAATCCTGCATGTTGTGTTTACAGAGTGTTTGCTTCCCATATCCATTCATCAGTGAGTGTTAAGCAGGTTATAGGAAGCAGTTCCTGATCATTGCATTTTGGCAAACATTGATAACGGTCTTGTACACAAGGAGAGCAGACATCATATTTTACCAAAGCTTCAGTTGACAAGGCCTTTGTAAAGCTGCTTGTAATGCTGATCTTCCCAAAGTGCAAATATTGCATGTATAAAAAGCTGAGTGCCCTTTGCAAGGTGCTTAGGAATCCCAAATTCTTTTGAGAATCAAGGTTGTGCTCAGCATGCTTGAGAAGAAGTAGGCTGGGTACCCTTCAGGAACTGATTCCAGAACTGCAGTGCAAAGCCTTTTCTTCCAGAGTTTAATTCTCCTTGAAATGAAAATGAAAGGTGTTGATAATAAGGTCAAATCAACCTCAAAAATGGCATTCTAAATCCTCTCTGACAGATCTTTTAATTATTACTGAGTACCGGTTTGGTTCTGTGATAGCACCGAAGCAAATAAATTGAGCTAAAGGAATAAAAAAGGCAATATTCAGTGAAAACATAAGGCAAAAGTGATGAAGGAATTAGATTCATTACCAGATCTCAGAAGACTTTCCCAAAATTTCCTACCGTAACGTAACAGAAATTTAATAGTGAAGGAATCGTAACACTGAGAGTGATGATTTTGGTACTCACAGGAACGTGAAGACAGTATGTGAAGAGGGGGAACCTAAAACCCTGTCTTACTTCAAATCATTTTGGAACCTTTTGCCATTTTGAGTCTATACTTGCCTGTAGTGCAGCTTTCTGTGCCAGTAGAGAACAGTAGCTAGTCAAGATTTGAAATTCAGTGTGGATAGAAAGTCTGCCACTGGTGGAGCCTTGCCAGAGTTTTGGGTATCCTGGGGCCTTTCCTGACCTTGCTGATGCATGCACTCTGCTGTGGCTGAAATCCCCTGTCTCACCCAAAGCCTTGGCAGCAGCCTCCATTAGAGAAAAGTAAAAGACCCTTGGAATTAGAGTCTCCTTAATGAAGTGCTCTTGTCTGTACCTGTGTCAGTTTATACTGTGATGGCACTTCCACCATTCAGAATTTCTTGACTAGAACTGTGTAGATGGGGACTCTCACTTGGTCAGAAGTGGCGGGGGAGAGTGGGGAAGAGACATCATGCAGCTCTCTTATAAGCATGACTTCATCTTGATTCTTTCATTCTCTTCTCAGGTGCTGGATTTGATGGAGTGGAAGAGATTAAGCGCCACCCTTTCTTTGTTACTATAGACTGGAATGTAAGTGGAGCAGCATTATTTTATTTTTAGCTACATTTTTTGAAGACAAACTGCTGTGCTTAGGAAAAAGATTGCTTTCTGTAACACAGAGAGCCTAACTTCTCTAACACAGAGTTAAGAGTCTTTTCAGTGGGTGCCTCTGTCTCTCTTTCATGCATGTTTGCTTCAGTACTCAAAATTGGAATAGTTGATCAAATTAAACGTTATTCAAGTAAGACATGTCAGATGTGATTAACAGAATGGTAAACAAGGATTTCTTTTATTGCTATCAGCTACAGCTCATAAAGGTGGTGTTGCAGATTATCTGAGTATTTGATTTAGACTCGTAAGAGGTTAAATCTCACATTTTCATCATCGTAATTGTTCAAATTAACTTATTCTTAGACAAACCTGAAGGCAAACGTATTTCATTTCTTGATCTGGACATCTGCCAGTGCATCAGAGCTGCTGTTTGCCACGTCCCCTAGCATTTTCTAGTTTAATTTTATCCTACCTGTGTTACGGTATTGTTGTGTCTCTTCAGTATTCAATGCATTCACTCACAAGTGCTGGTACAACAGGTAACATTGATGCAGTTCTTACCAGAAATTCTGGTAAAACTGTGAATCTACGTGACAGAGCCATTCTCAAACTGCTGCCCAGGACTTTGCAGTAAAGCTAATTCCTCTGTGAGAGAACATTTCGTGGTGCCCAGGTAGCCTTTGAAAGGCCAACAAACCCATTTATTTTGGAAAAACTCATTAGAAAAATGTAATTTGGGTTGCTTGTTGAAGAGTTGTCATGACTCATAAACATATTAAAACATAATTAATGAAGGTGGGTTTTGAGTCTTTCCTTTATAGACCAGCTGACTTTTAGAGCCATTAAATATGTTGTGGAGTCTAATGTGCCTTTCCTTTTCTGCTTCTTACTAATCATGAGATTCTGTATGAAGACATTACATTTATGCAAACAGTAAGGGAAAATTTAAAAAATAGAGAATCCAAAGACTTGGGTTGTTGATAATGATGGTAATTATTAAATACTAATATTAATATCAATAGCAATAATATTATTTTCTATATCCCCCAATATCTCCTCAGTCCTCAGCCTTGCAATCAAATTATAGGTCAGATAACTAAATCTTGATGTAATAAGAAGCACTGTAACAGTGAGAGGGTTTTTCTTTCTTCTCTGTTTGCTGGGGAGCAGCTCACTAACTCATCATAAAGAAAGGAGGCTCTGCATCTTGGAAAGGTTTTCAGAAAAGTCAGCTCTGTCCCATGAGAATACTCAAGACCACCTTCTGTCATGATATTTGGTGATTGTTTCAAGCTCTGTTCTTTAGGGAACAATTTCATGCCTGTCCTAAGGAAACTCTACTGTCCCCCATCATTTGAAAAAGCTCTTACGGTCAGGGAAATATCTACCACAAAGAAGATAGGTATGCTTGAACATGCCTTGGGGCTAGAGAGGAAGGTGGATTTAATTGCCCTTTGATATGTTATCCAGCCCTCTAACTCTGCTGTGAAATATAGCTGTTAAAATTCATTTTAGTCCAACATAATTAGTGCTTATTGCACTCTCTCGGAGACAGAGCACTATTACACCGATCAGCTATCATCTTTGTAATATATTTCCTCATTTTATCCGAATTTTACAATCACTCAAGATCTTAGGAGGCTTATTTTGTTCCAGCAGCTACAGTACTGTATGTATTTCAAAACAGTGTGAGCCTGGCCCTGAGCTGAAGCCAGAACTTTGATTCCCAATAATCATCTAACCAGTTGCTAACATGTTCTCCATGTGCAGAAACAGAACAGGGTCAGAGAACAGAAGTGGATCAGACATAGATGTTTCTATCTATAGCACTGATCTCTGTACAGCTGGAGGAAGAGTCCCTGGTGCCTTCATTTTGTTCTCCCATAGTGTGTACAGAATCTCCCACATCAGTTTGCAGACAGTCAGCAAACAGCACTATTGAGATGGAACAGAAATGATGATTTACTTTATGCCTTGGCAATATAAAGACCTCAGAGAGCAAGAGGCAAGCTCTTTTGGAGAACTTCTGTGCTACCTTAGCAGCTGTGATAGACAGGACTGCTGTGACTGACAGCACAGAAAATTTCAGCAACCTCAGTAAAACAATCCTCCATCAAAAGCCCCCTTATCCTGAAGGGTAAGAATGAGTTAGTGTCTCCTAGAAATGCAGTGTGAAACAGGTTTGCTTTTAAGCATGATTTTTCCTACAAGAGTGACATGATAATCAGGAACAAAGCAACAAGTTGTGTCATCTAATTTTTAAAGAGAGATTCAAAACAGAAATGAGTTACCTTTTTCCATTTAAGTCATGTGTGAAGTCTTGGTGTTGCAGTGATACTAGAACTGCAAATGGAACCCTGTGACTCGGGCTTCCCTTTCACAGTATTTTCAGAGCTGTTCCCTTGGGGTTTGCATTGGAGCTGGTTATTTTCTCTGTCCCTGAAGCATTTACCTCTTGGGGCAGTCATTTCCCATCTTTTACTGTCTTCAAAGAGACACAACCAGATAGAATGTCTGGTTTGGATGAACAGCCAGTGGAAATAGCACGCACAGTGCAGGAGCAGCCCGTGTCAGGGCGCTGCAGATGCTGCTGCCAGGCACAGTGTGCTGCTACCATGTGACCACTGCATGCACAGGCACTAAGGGCAATCCTGGGGAGCAGCAATGTGGCCAGGGAACCCTCCTCCTCCCGGCCTTTCCCAGAAGCCATTCCCATGTTCCAGGGTGCCATCCTTCAGCAAAATTGCCAGCCACCTTAGCTTTGACTTCTGCCCAACTTCTGCACTAAATGAGCTGTGGACAGTCTGACTCAGAGTTTTTTGCCCAGACTTAAATGGTGGCATGAGACTTTCTAATACTCACATTTTTACAACTGTTACCCTGTAACAAAGCCCTAAGTTCCCACTTTACAGAGTGAAAAATAGCTGGAGGTTTCTGCAAATATCAGTCTGGCTGCTCTGAGGAGTTTAGCAGGCACCATGATGTAAATTCAATAGATCTGTTGTTAAATGAATGGACTGTCTTTCATGATCAAGGCTGGGATGCTCAGGAGAGAGATTAGATGTCCAGCTCCTTGACAGTTTTACCTGCTCATTAACCTTGCGCCTCCTTTTCTTCTTAAGACAAGCAGACCCAAACCGAGTTGATCTTAAATAATTTAAGTCATTGGCTCTGAGAAAGTACAGTCTGGTTCCTGATTTTTTTACTACTGTTTCTTCTTTCCAGGTCACACATAACGAATTTCTGGCTTTTCATTAAAAATGAAAAATGCAGACTTTTTGCAGACTGCTGTCGGAGGAGTGGGCTATAAACAGTAGTTTTTGTTTGGATGACAGACTAAATTGGAACTAGAGAAAATGACATGCTTGAAAATGAACTGCCAAATACAACTGAGGAAAGGAATGGGACAAAAGTGGATTCCAGTTCTTTTTCCTTTAATATTAATCAGAAATCAAACTGAACTGAAACTGTGAATTATTTAATTGCTGATTTTACCAACAGCAAAAAATTAATTCTAGGGTCTGAATTCTGCTAGCTTTTCTGTCATTTGCAGGCAATAACACTGAGTCATTAATCTAGGAGAGGACAAGCATTTCAGAATGTAGTTCATCCTTTTGTCTGCTTATTGGATTTGCCATGACAGGTATATGTATCAAGGGAGTTTATTCTCACACTAAAGTGCACCACTGTGGAGGGTAGCATCTTTCTATTTCTAGAAGGTGTCTAAGGAATAATTCAATTCTTCATCAAAGAAACTCAGTTGAGGAAATGACTAAATAGTTTTTAATGAAATTAAACCATTTTCTTTTTCTTGATATTTGTCAGGCACATGTACAGAGCATTTACATCTCTGGGGTTTTTAGCAGTGTGGTTTTTTTTAAAGAGGATGAAAAATTAACTACTTATAAATAAGAAGAGAAAGCAACACAGTGTTGCAGCATTTTATTACTGGTCTTTCTTGTGTATCACTTAAGTTCCAGCTAAGGAGGTGTTCAGATGAAGATCATACTAGGGATGTCGCAATGTATTTTTAGAAAAGGTCAGTGGCACCTGGATGAAAATTAGTTATTTCAAATAAAAATGTTTTTTGTCTGAAATCAGAAAGAAAGTCAGTAGAAGCTCATAGATTCTTAAACTGCTATATAAATGGTTTCTAGTTAATTCATAGGTAGTTATTATGAAATTCTCAAGAGGACGTGAGGGGTTGATTAGTAGTCAGAAGCATGGATATGTATCCAGGTGTGAATTTCTAAATCAATGTTTTCGTGGAGTCCATCTGTCTCGTTCTGTGGATTATGCACTCCATCAGCACAGCCTCTGGATCCCACAACACTGTGTGTTATGCAGTGATTCTTCATACCTGTCAGTCACATTTTTCTGTGCTGAGTCAATGCTGTGGCCAGTTTAAAAAAAAATGGTGATGGAATGTGGGAGCTTATTCTTTACTGGGAAAGAGAAATAAATAGTATTCTCATTAAAACATTAAGGGCTAAGGAGTGCAATTCTCCTTTATGGATATGGGAACAATGTGGAAGAAAAAAAATCCTCAGCTTCTTATACTTGTGCAAGGTAACAGACATATAATGTATAATGTATAATTTCAGTCTGAAATTTAAATGCTCCAGTTATGATATCAAAAGTCTATTTTAAATAGGAACAATAATAATAAGATGACCCAAAGAAAAATTGCCTATTAAGATGCTCCAAAAGAAAAATTTGGATATCAAAACTGGAATTTAAACCAGGAAAACTGGGACCCTGTTCCCATTTAAACAGATGATGAAACTCACTGTAACTTTTGCACTGTAACTAGGATTACAATGACTTAGAAAGTACATAACTGCTTAAATTTCACCAGAAGTTATGGGCAGTCTGAAGAAATGGTTGAAGGCAAGATTTTAAATTTAACTTGCTGTCATTTCCCACTCTGGTTTTTGCCAGAAGAGGTCACGGTCAAGATACATCATCCCTGAATAATTTGGGGACCATCATAAGACATAATATATTCATACACTTCCTAAAATTAGAAATATTCTTGAAAAATCCAGAAGGATCTCAAATCCTCCAAGAGATTCTCTCTCTATGTGTATACAAAGAAATGGCTGTGATTCTTACTATTTTTTAGATGAGGTTGTGCCACACTGAGTTTTGCAGTCTACAGGATGCAGGTTTTTAAAGGAAGAGGTGTTCTGCCTGCAGCAGGCTTTCATGTTTAATTGTGTTGGGCTGCTCTGTGGTTTAATGGTTTGGCTTGGGTGGCTCACTCAGAGAACTGGAGCCAGTGTGGGATGGAGAAGTCCATACATGATGCTACTCTGCTTTTCCTGGTCCTCAATGATTTTGTTTCGTTACCCTATTCACGAGCTTGGGGAAAAAAAATGTTTTAGGCCATTTACCTTTTGCTGTTCTGTTGTCTAATTTTTATCACAAGTGGGTAAGGAAATGGAAAAGGGAGTCATCAGGGTTGTGCTCAAAGGGAGTGCCTTTCACTCACACAGGCAACTTCTTTGTTTCCATCCCCTCCCAGAAAGCGAATTTGTGATTATAAATCTTTTGGTGGCGTGTGACTCACGATGAATCTTAAATCCCTCCCTAGTAGTGGAGGATGTGGGTTAGGGATTCGAAATACAAATGCAGCTCCAGCAGCACTTAAGAAACTACAGATGGGGGGAGGAATTAAGAGGCCAGAGAGAATATGGTTATGATAATGAAAAGAGAGTGCAATTCCTGAATGATGTACAGCTCTGAAACATTTTCCAATTTTTGGACCTCACAGGATGAGCTGTGCGGTTAATTCCGTGAGGGAGCATGTGCATGTGACCATATTGCTTTCTGCAGCAGAAGCACTGCAGTTGTGAATTAAGACAAATAAAGGGATGCTGGGAAGCAAATAGCTTTCTCAAGGTGAAATCCTAGCAACAGAAAAACCTTCAGTAGGTGCTGAGTTCTCTTGTAAAGTTCTGTGCAGACAGAAAAAGATGTATGTTAATTACTAGGTTGATACTGTTCAGCTGATGAGTGACACTTCCTGCGTAAGATTGCAACTGGCTTTTAATTATTTGGAAGAGTGGCTTTCCATTGTGGCTCACAGCAGTTACTCATCTCCTTTCCTCTCACAAGATATGGAGCAGGTTTACACAAGCAGGAACTTTTTATGGTGAAGTGGCCATTAATTATTGCAGAGTCATTTCCAACCTCACTGTTTCACTTTCCCAAGGAATCATAACTCGACCACAAATATATCCTTTATGTTAAGGCTAGTACTATGCTACAGAATGTTCTGCTTCAAGAACCTTTATTTCTGCAAAATCATAAACCTTTTTGCAAAATCAAATTCAGACTATGGTGATGTGTATATATCTTAGATTTGACCACATGCTTTGTATTACAGAAGTTAATTCCCCAGAAAATGCACAGTTAAAAAAGAATCTTCCTGCATGCAGGGAGCTGGACAAGCATTTAGTAATGTCCATTAAACATTTTGAAAAATCAGCTCATTAGGAAGTTGTTTTAAGAGCTAACCTAAAAATACATATTGCAAACAGTCATAAAGTTGAACTCTCCAGTTCTTATCATGACTTGAAAGTTTGCATTAAATGTTATATTTATGCTCAGACATGTTCATTATGGGGAACTGTCTGTGGCAACTAATTCAGCCCTTTGAAACCCGAGAACAAAAGCATTGCTAGAAAGGAAATGCAGTTTAGGGACTGTAGCACGGGGCAGGGAGTCAAACTGGAGCTCTGTTCCCCATGCTGCCATCAGCATGATGTTCAGTTTTGGCCATTTCAGGCAGAGATGATGCAAAGATGGCTGAAATCAATAGGGCTCTTTCCATTAACCTCTACAAGCTTTGGATCAGATCCAGACATCCTCACCTCAGTGTGCTTGTCTGTGTTTGTGTGAATGCTTGCAACAGAGCATGGAGTAGCAGTTTCTTAAAGATCTCTGAGAATGAGTAAAAAGGCCACAAAGTCCCTCATAATAAAGGCAGGATGTATTAGGATGAACTTATGGTGCCTTTTACCTAGGTGATCCCCTACATGGCTCCTCAGTCAGCAGCAGAAACTCACACACCTAGCAGTACTTACCTGTTATATACCTTCCTCTCTTCATTATGTTTTTTCTTTGTTTTGTTTCTCAGTTCAAGCCACATGTAAAGCTTCAGTGTGATTGCCCACCCATCCACAGTGCTTTCTCCCTAGCATTTTTTGAAGGGAATTTCATGTAATCATCATCTGTAAACCCCCATCCCTTTTACCAGATATGCTAAAAGAACAAATTCTCTTGTTTAGGTGGTAAGGACCAGGCAGCCAAGCCTGTTGCTCAGCTCAGTCTGGCAGCACATCAAACATGTTGCTGGTTCTTGACAGATAACAAATGCTAAAGCAGTCATGGCTTCCTAGCAATTCTTTGTGCTGATTGCCATTGCTGCTCTGCTGAAGTTACCCTGTTTCCTGGTCTTACCATTGCACATTCCAGTCCCACCTTTAGACCAGTGAATTTCCAGATGCCCCAGCTTGAAAATACTGTTCCAGCCTATGGGCTAAATTTTTGCCAGGAACATTTGTGTTTTTGATTCAGGATTCCAGTAGCTGAAATGTGCAGGGACCATCCAGGGCACAGATTTTAAGCCGAGCAGTAAAGCAAGAGCCAGAACCACGGCTACATCATCCTTGTCTGTCAGTCCAGCAAGGATAGCATGGAGCTGAGAGAGGACACCCTAAAGAAAGCAGGGGGAGTCTGTTTCCAGATGCTGAGAGTGTACACATTGATGCTGATTGTGGTCTGTTTTTCTCCTTCTAGAAACTGTACAGAAAAGAAATCAAGCCGCCTTTCAAGCCTGCCGTGGGGCGGCCAGAAGACACCTTTCATTTTGATCCAGAGTTCACATCTCGCACCCCTACAGGTTTGTAAGGTGGCACATGGGTAAAATATCTTTTCAGTTAGTAAAATTCATTCTTCCTTTCTCCTCCCTATTCCAGCACGGTCTAAAAGTCTGATCACCTATGGCATTGCAGGGTTTTGCCATATCCTGCAGGAAGCAATGACTGGTTTTGCTTTTCCAGCAAAAGAAGCTCATAAGTATTTCACCGGCTTCATATTAACTTGTCTTCAGGAAGAACAGATTTCACTTTTTTTAAAAGAAAAAAATAACAAATTTTTTGCTATTTTATTACTCATTTTTGCTTACACTAGCTGAGTTTAACTATTTTAAATTACCTTGGCTTCAAAGAACTTTGTATCTCTCCAAGTTAGTATGTAATTATATATTGCATAGATGTTTTATTTAATTATGACATCGCACAGACGGTGGACTATTGCAAGTTAATGTGTGGTTAAAAGCAATGAAGAATCATCAAATTCTCAGGTCAGCAGAGTTATGCCAACAGGAAATTTGGCCCACAATATTTAGGAAATGCTTGCAGATAGAATGTTGTTTGTGTAACTTCTATTTCCTAACAAAAATACCATGCTTTGAACACTATATATGTGAAGGTGATTGTTGCATAAAATTCAATCTTTCCACTATTTTAAGTGGAAAGTAAGAATATCAATAATGTCAGAGTGGTAATCCCACTTATAATGTTGCCTCCTGCTAGACATGGGTAAGTTACATTACATTTCTGCCTCTGGCGTACCTGTGTAAAGAAGTACCTGTTTATACTTTCTAAAGTGTAAAAATTGAATTAGTTGTTGTTTGTAAAACACTTTAAAGGTGGTAAGCACTGTACATGTCACATAGTATTGTGGCAACAATCAAGTATAAGGTCTCAAGCTTCAATCCTCAAATTGCCCCAGAACTGTTGCAGTGAGAGGGAAAGATCTGAGCTTTCATTATGAAAACACCTGCATTATAACACATGAATCAGAGCTGAGATTTCCTGCAATTCTGCAGTTTTTGTTCAGGCTTATCATGGCCTACACCATTTTTTCTTAAAACTAGCCCAAACTTCTATTCAAAGCCTGGCTCAATTTTCCTTTCATGGGGTTTGAAATAAGGGTATCTATTCCAAATCTTTCCTCAGTCAGTTACTTTTTTTTTTTTCCCCCAAGGATGTGCTGACTTTTACGAACTATAAAAATACTACATTCTTATTCCACTGCATAGAAACGTGATCTTTGGTTTCCAGACATTTCACACATCTGATTTTAGCTTTAATTTAGATTTCAGAAGCACTTATTCCTCTGAAGTATTGGAGACTGCAAGTTAGTCTGGTCTTCGGAGATGTGTGCTCTGGTGCTACCATGGGAAGTTTCACTGAAGTGCAAAGAAGCATTAAAAGTTTGGATTGCTCTGGAAGTTCACACTTCATTGCTTTTACTGATGCCTGGGGCTATAAATTACACTCTACATGTTACTGCTGTTGCCTAATTAAATTTGTTATTTCCTACAAGACACTGACTTGGAAGGTTTGTTTTGGGGTGGGGGTGGGCTTGGGAAATGGCCTGCCTCAATTGTGCTTTGGGCTACCATGGATAGTGGCCTGAGAATCGAACATTTCAAAATAGGTGTAACTGGAAGTGTGAATCCATTTATACTTTCAGAATTATGGAAAAGCCCTTGCAGACTGGTAGAATATTTTGTAGCCCCTGACTGTTGACTGTTTGGATCAAACAAACTGAGGAGGGTATCACAAATGTGTTTAATACTTGTGGCTCACATTGCCAAAGGAATAGAGCAATAACCTTTTTTTAAATTTTGTCTATCAGGACATAGACCCCAAACAAACTAACCCTGTTACTGAGAACATCCTCAGAGAGAAAGCACTGTAGTAATTCCTGCTTCATGATCGTGCAGTTGTGTTTTAATGAAGCTGCCAAGTCACTACCAAGGAGGGGATACAGAAACATACAGTAATTTTACACTGTCTTTGTGAATGAGTTCTCGTGTCTGAAAGCAGGTTTATGTCAAAGTTTTGGATCCAGTAAATCTTGTCAGTCCAGTGATTTGCTTTACCTCAGAAACTTCCTTTACCCTGGAGGTTGAAACCACATTCTGTGGATTCTTAACTTCAGATCTAAGTGTGCCAAAGATGTGGTTTCTGACACTGACAGATCATTTATGTGGGTATAGTTTCACATCACTTTTTCTCAGAGATTTGTCCAAGTTGGAGTTGCTTTTTTTGGCCGTTTGCTTCCTAAATTCACCACTGTGGCCCCACATCTCATTTGTGGTGATTCAGCTCCTTGCAGGGAGCTGGAGGCTGAAGCAGTCTAGGTTAGAACTGGTGATTTGAACGAGGATCACACCAAAATCATTATTGTGACGCAACTTAGATTTCAGTCCTCAAATGTTTGTACTGTTGTAATTGATGGGACAGCAGGCTGTAACCAGCAGGGATGTTTTAGACTGGCTTTACTGCTGGCAAAAATGTATGTAAAATTTCACCTGAAGTATCTAAATATCCTCCTTTGCAAATAAGATGTTTGCTAACCCCAGTGAAACATGATGAAGGAAATAACTCAAGAGTTACAAAGCCTTTGAAAACTCTTAAACTTAGATGCTCTAGTGGAACAAAGCATTATTACTTCTCACAGGAAGAAAGATAACCATTAAACAAGATTGGTGTTTGTAAGTGGATCTAATTCAGATATATGAAATTACTCTGATTTATAAGGCCTAGAAAAATGATTTAGGTTTCTAAACTATCAGTTAATTAACATGATTTATGCATAATTTTGCACTTAGCAGAAATGTTTTAATGGGCAAATCAGTTGTTGGTGATGAATATTTAATAGTGAACACCAAATCATCAATAGTTCTTCTGCAGTATTTGCTGAAGCAATTGGCAGTGAACTATGAAGGAACAGTTTTTTCCAACAGAGCTGACCTACCACTTTAGCTTTAGAGCTGGATCACAGCTTTTCTAAGGTTCAGAAGTGTTCAGATGTAAATTATTGTCATTCCTTTTTTAAAACAAACATTCTTTCCTCTTAATTAATCCCTCGTGTAAAAATCACTGTGATAGATATACCATGGTAGGAAGTATCTGGTGATGCAAGAGGTCTGGTGTGATTCATCCATGTATTTGCAAGGAGAGTGCCCATCAAAAACACTGAGGTAAACAAAAAACCCAAATCATTTTACCAAAAGACAATCCTCTCCATCTGAACTCTGTTTGCTGTGCAGTAAGAACACACTAACTCCTGACTCCTGTCAAAGCTGAGGCAGCTTTGTGATGAGAAATAGAGTTAGCTGCAGTCTCAGTTTTGTTTATTCCCAAGCAGATACATATTGGTTTCATCAAATTCTGACTTCAGTTCCTTATTCATTTGACCACTAGATTTATACAGGGTGTGTGCAGGCTAAGAAGTACACATTCTTACGTATTTTCAGGGCCTCAAGCAGGTGAGTCAGATAGAGAGCTCAGTGGGATGTATTTTCTTTAGATAACTGGGTATTTACACACTTTACTACAAGGAAATAGCTTTCTAAAGAAAGTTTAGCTCTGTAACTTTGTCAGTAAATCACATGGTGCATTGGAAGAAATGTGAACAGAAAAAAAGGGGAGAAAAAATCTACGAGCCTCCCCAAAAAACCAAATAAAAGGTTAGCAAATTATAGTAATACAGGTTTTATAGTACCCAGCCTGTTGCCAAGGAATGGTTTACAAAGTGATTCTTCTTGCTGAGGAAAATACCTGGGATAAAATATACACTGGGGAGTAAGATCTCTTTAAAGCTTTTCAGAATTTTAAGTGAAGCACAGCTCTGCTTGCTTCGTCATGCTGCTTCTCTCACTGAGCAGTGGTGCAGGTACAAAGAACTGCTCTCAGCTTATTGCCTTCCAAAGGCAGAATTTCTAATTCAGGAGTTTATGAACTTTAGCCATTCCTTCTCTTCTTCTGCCATGTCAGGGGAAGGAATGGGGAGAAAATCTCCATGAAGGTTAGTTAAAACAATCCTTTTTGTTTTTTCCATGTGAGGATAAGTCAACCCTGTCTTCCCTGGAGTAGGTCCCAGCTCCTAAAGCTGCTCCAAAAGATTCCTGTAAGGCCACTACTGGAGTATTGTGCTTTTACACTGGTTTCATGCATTCTCTATATTCTCCTGACCCACACAATTTGCCACTTCAGTCTTTATAATTTCTGTAGTTAAGTTGTGCTGCAAAGGACAGATACAGCAGCTTGTAGCTTTTTTCCACTCCCTGGAGAGCCTCTGATAAGCCCTGCAAGGTGCCCTGCCCTGAGTCTCCTGTCTCTCACTGAGCCTCTCTGCCTTGTGCCTTCTCTCTCTCTGTGTGCTCTTGGCACAGGCAGTACTTTGCCTAAGAATGCCCTGTGAAAAAATCCTGCATCCAAGAGGAGACATCCTTGCAAACAATACCCCTGCATTGTTCAAACCCAGAGGAAAGGAATGGAGAAGGCACACCAAAGCCTTGACATGGAGATGAATTATATCCCCTGTGTCTGCCACTTTATCAGATCTGCTACTGACTGGCAGGGGTGACTTTGTGGTAGTGCTGTGCTATTCCTTTCTGTTCTTTTGTGCAGCTCATGAGGCCATTTTCTTCCTTCTCCTACAGATTCCCCAGGTGTTCCTCCAAGTGCCAATGCTCATCATCTTTTCAGAGGGTTCAGCTTTGTTGCCTCTAACTTGGTGCAGGAGCCTGCACAGCAAGATGTGCACAAAATCACTGTTCACCCAATTGTGCAGGTACTGATACTCATTTCACATCTGATGTGCAGATATGTATGTGTGTATTTAAACTGCCTAATGTTCTCACTGGTATTTCACAGCTACCTAGTGTAGGAAGGAGGTGTTTTACATGGAGCACGTAGGTGTTGGAAAATGAGATTTTTTTTGCAAAGGCTTTTATGTATAAGACGTTCCTCACCACCTTTGCAAAGGAAACAGGGACTGCACTTTGTCACAACTGCAATGAAAAGTACTTCTCAATACCTGAAACAGGATTCCAGTTGTGCATGCAGGGCAGGTAATGAAATACTGGTTTTTCACTGAATGCATTTCATTCCCAACAGTTTTGTCTTGGATTATATGATCCAGTCTGTGCTGGCAGAGGGGTTCAATGAACTACTGCTACAGGCTCCCAGAGACACAGAGCCCAAGCTCCTGGGTGTAAGAGGTCACCATACTCCCGTTGCAGTTCCACAAAAGCCTGGATCTACTCACCTAAGCCAGGGTTCTTAATGGGGGAACATGCCAGACACATGGTTCTTTGCTGTCATTCCCCTAAAAAATCTATCCAGTTGTACATTAAACCAGAAATAAATTGCTAAAAAAGGTTCGATACATCAGAGGAAGGGAACAGAGAGAAAGAACTGGGCTGTTTAAAGATGCAGCCAATTTTCTCACTAGGAAAAAGCTCCCTCTCCTACCCACAGCCACAGGTGTACATGCCTCAAGGGGGGTAGACCCTGCCTGTGGTTTTCATAGGTTTTTATCTCTGTTTTAATTATTTATGGTGGAATGTGTCATGCTCTTAAAGATGCTCTTAAGGCACAGTAAGTGAAATGTTACCCAAGCCATTACATCTCAGAAATGTTATATATATTTCTGTAATTTGCTTTGTAAAAATGCATTGAATATTGACATATGCACATCTTACAATTTAGCAGGTTCTGTGTGGACTTTGCTAGCAAGGCTGCATTTTTAGACAGAAGATTCTGGAGGATTTTTAGAGGTGCTGGTCATTTCTTGAGTCCTGGGATGGAATTTGCAGCAAAGCCTCAGATCTGGGGTTCACCACTGAACCAGTCTACCTGCCCAGATATTTTCCAAAGAGCAATAGCTTAAAATATTAACTTCTCTCTCACAAAAAACCTGCAGATAAACATGTTCTAGACAAGACCTCCAGTGATCTGGAGGCACTCCCTATATATGGGGTATCTCTCTTGAACACAGTGAAACTATTAGTATTTTATGTTATCTGCCCCTCAGTAATTAGAAATCACTTTATATTGTCAAGATATGTGGGTTTGTCAGGAGATTTGAGCCCACAGTTTCCTATTAATTTCTAATATATGGTGATTTTCTGCATTCCAAAAATAGTTTCGAAAATTACAGCAGTTTTGCCACTACTTCTACACAGATGATTCCATCTTACAGACTGGAAAAGGTAGAAAGGGAAAAGACACATTTACTTGTTTACGTAAAGAGCTTCAGAATTTTTTAACTGGATTTAGAAAAGCTGCTAAGGACAGGAGAGCTCCGTGAAGGAGAGGAGATCAAGGATCTCCTTCAAGAGGAGGCTAGTCCTTGCTTTTACACACCCATCTCCTGATTACCTTGTTTCTTTTGTCTCCCTGCAGCAGCTGCATGGGAACAACATTCACTTTACTGACGGGTACGAGATCAAGGAGGACATAGGAATCGGCTCCTATTCGGTGTGCAAGAGATGTGTTCACAAAGCTACAGAGACAGAGTTTGCTGTCAAGGTAAGAAAGCCTCTGGGAAATGCCAGAAATGCAGCTGAGGCTGCTCTGCTTCTGGATTTTTTTTGTTGGCTCATTTCTTGTTGCTGGGTGTTGCTTGGGATTTTTTCTAAGATGGCAGGTTTCATGATAAGTCTTCCATATTTTTCACACTTCAATCCCACCATTTCCAATCAGTGGAAAAAGCCTTTGCTGTCTTGCATGGAAATCCTGTTAAACACTTCAGCCATGCTTCTTGCAAACTGAATAAGATTTTTAACTTATCCTGGACTGAATCATCATAATTTAAAATAATTCCATATTAAATTATTGCAAAGTTGAACCATGATTTATTCTTGTTTTTCAAGTTGCTTAGATCTGAGTTTCTTGTAATTAGAGAGATTTTTGAGTGAAAACCATGATCACCTAGAAAAACTCAGATTTCCCTTTGTCTTCTTCACATTCAAAATGAATGCTATCAAAATGAACGAAAGTCAATCTTCAGCAGAGATTTAAAATATTGATTTAGTTGGGCATTGAGGACAAGTCACTGAACTTCAGACTTGGTCAAGCAATGGTGCATAAAAAGGAGTCAGCTCAGCCCCAGAGTCCAGGGAGCTGCTAGATGAGGGAAGAACTTCAGTAGCTCAACTTTGGAAAGCCCTGCTGGGAGAGCTGTCATCAATTCTGTTTATTCAATGCTGTTGAATAAACAGCAGGCAGCCATTGCAGGGGGCAGTACAGGCCAGTGGCAAGTGGTTGTGAGATAACAGCTCCAAGGAAGAGTTTCAAACATGCACTTTTCTCTAAGGAAAAGTTTAGCAATGAAAACACTCATATTTTAGAAAAGTACTTCATGGTTTTGTTCTTGTACCAGAAAGGTTTAAGATTAGATTATAACACGGAATTTGAAAAGACAGGGGAATTCAGGTCAGATCCTTTCACTCTATAGTACCTCATGGGAACTGATTGCAGTACATAGAAAAGAGAATTTACCAAACTTGCAGTAAATGAGGGGATCTAGCCAACTGCCAGTTGCTGTTTTAAAATTTTGGAAAAGAGATGTAAATTTTGCTAATAAATGAGATTGTGTCTTTGCTGTTAAATGAGACAATGAGAGCTTAAGGAAGTGATCCAAACTGCAGTTCATGAGATAAATGAATTCAAGATAGTCAATAGAATAATATTAAACATTTTATTCAGTCTTATTTTCCACTACTAGATTGATGGCAATGCAGTATCTGTGAAAATCCATGAAACTTTTCATGTTTCCTCATTGTGGCAACAAAAATCTGGAAACCGCTATTAACCTACAATCTGTTAATATCACTGTTCAAACAATGGTTGATTTTGCTAGGCTACACCATAATTAGGAGCATGGACTTACCAGCAGATCTGTGGGCTTGGATATGAATGTGGTACTATTTTCATTTCTAATGAATGAAAAAAAATCAGAGCTTTTCAGTGCCCAGGTCATTTCTCAACAGATGGCATTATGTTATAGTAGGTATGGGTTCTTTGTAACTTTAATATATCCATGATGAACAAAATGTATACTAAATTTAAGTAATAACTTTAATATTTCATTTATATCCATTATTGTGGACAGATTTATCAGTGTAATACAGCCAGTGTGAAGCCAAAATAGAAACACCTCATCCCTTGAAGATGTCTGAGTGCCCAAATCTGACAGGGTTCAGCATGCTCAGCAGGCTGGGTGTTTGGGGTACCTCAGAGGATCCAGAACAAAGCCAGGGCATGGAGACATTCAAAGCTCCAGCAGAGTTCAGCACTGTGATTGCTAGGTTTATGCTCTTTCCCATTTTTTTTTAATATTTCCTCTTTTAACTCCTTTCTTCTACCACTTCTTACAACTCTTTTCTTGTCATGTAAATATGTCTTGATTTTGACTGCCAGTCTAGGCAACATGTGCAGCATCTCAGTTTCTGACACAGTGTGAGTCAAATGTGTAGCACAGATTTGGGGTTGGAGACAGTTGGTGGGTTTCTGTTTGTTCTGTCTTTCCAGCACATTTAGTGCTGCCTCTTTGGTTATTACTCCTACAAATATATTAATTTTACTTTGCTTTCAATTTTATTGTAATTTCATAATACGATTATATCATTTTGTTGTCAGAGTAGCTCGCTTTCAAAAAAATTGCACAATGCCACCCATTTCAAGTAATTAGCACAGGAGTTGCAACTGATATTATCATAATTATATATCAGTCCCTTTTGACATGCATCTTTTAACTCTCTCTTTTAAAATCACTGTAATTAGGCTCTTTTCATTTCTGTTAGTAAGTATAATTTTCTCAGTGTTCTCTAGTACGTAACATTCACAGGAAAAAGTGTCTGCAGTGATAGTTTGTGTGATAGGCAGCAGCCCCATTTGCCTTGCACCACCTCATTAAAAGCTCCTTCTTTCAGAGGAACTGCCAACACCTCAGAGAACATCATCCTGTCTCCCTCAGGGGAGGCTGGTGATAGGGAAGGAGTTAAGGACATTACATAGTGGCATCACTGCAGGAAGACACACACCATGCCACTGTGTAAATAAATAATCCTTCCATGGAGCCTGCCACTCACCTTGTTTACCATTGTTCCGTGGTGTCTTACTGAGACAGGAGATTACCTGGCCAGAGTAACTTGAGTCAGAGCCACAGCCAGAAAAGCAAAACCTTTCCTCGCCCAGAAGCAGAACATATTTAATAAAATGCAAAACACTTCATCCCTTTTCCTTTTGCTGGCCATCTGCTACTAATTGGGGGGGGCATCTTATAGAGGTAATTAGACATCTAGCAGTGCAAAGAAATTCTTTGCTGGTGTTGTAAAAACATTTGAACAGATCTGGAATTTCACTCTTTTCAGAACTGATTGAGATTAGGCACCTGTCTCACTGAGGAGCTTTTGGAATTTCCCCCAGACACCTCTCTGCAGCTGTAGGCAGCTGTACTGCCTCTGTAAATCCAATCATGGAGCCTGCTGAAGAAGAGAATTTTCTTGCAACCTATTCCCTCTTCTTCCATGTCATCTGTAAAAATGAAATGCTAATAATAAACTCTAAAGCTATTTTAGACATGCCCTCAGGCTTCTAAGTGCAATATTTCAGAATTCAGACATATCTCCACTTCTGAGAGCATTTCACTACCCTGCAAGAGAAAACCCTGTAGACAGTCAGATTTCCTGCAAATTGAGTCTACCCTAAAACTAGTAACCACCTATCTAGGTCAGTGCAGGTAGATGTTGGTTTAGCAAGTCCACGTGTCATATTCTACTTGCACGTACATACTCTGAGGAGCTTTTAAATTTTTACTCTTAACTTTCTTTCCATCTCATTCCCAAGTGAAAAAAAAAAGTACAAAGCTCTGAAACACAAGTGAGGATTTGTTAATTCTTCTGAATCACAGAATATTCTGAGGTGGATGCTTCATAATACTCTAGTAGAAAGAAGAGAGATGGGAAAAAAAAGGAGTGTTTCTCCTCTGATGGACTACTGTGTTTAAGATTCTTCTGCTATAATGTTGATCATCTTGAATACAGCAGGCCTAATGATTTTTAATAGCAGAGAGAGCTGGCATTGTCAGTCATAGTAACAAACTTCACATGGATATAAATCTAATGGTGAGGTCAGAAGCAAAGGAAAATAAGATCAAAGTATTAAGTCACATCGGTATCTTTTGAAAATAATTAAGTAAAAGAATGATGCTAGAGGAGATGGTAGGGGTTTCTGTGGGTGGAAGAAAGTTTAAAATGGAAGCCTAAACAGATTAAGAGCTCTTGTTTGGAGTTCAAAATCCTTGGTGAATCAGATTTTTCAAAACCTTCCAGAGATGTGATGCAATTAGCATATTCCAAATGTTTTTCTTTTCTTAAAACTATTGCACAGCTTTCAAGCTTGGAGCACTAGTGAAGCTTTCAAGCTGGATTTTTAGATGTGCTTCTTACTGATGCCAGATTAAGTTAGAAAAGGACTTCATTTCATCTCCCTGTTTCTAAAGGTTTGTCTGTTCAGATTGACTCCTGTCTCCCAGCAGAGATTACTGGTGGATAATAGCCAATAGCCAATTTCTGCTGCTGAGCCAGTTCTACCCCCAAAACTGCCCTCAATATTGCAGAGGTAGGTTGTTTAGATGCCAGATTCAACACCTTGATGTCAGCTGCCTTCTTCTCCAGAATATCCAGCTGGTTAAGTCTTGTGGGTCTTCAGTCCCTCCATGCTATTAGAGGCAAGGCAAAAAACTAGGCTGTATATCCTAAAAACAGGATATACATTTTTCCGTCATTTGAAGAAGAAAAATACAGTAGAGATAGTCCCAATTGACAAGTCCAATTTCGCAGATGCCAATATTACAGTGGAATTTGGATCTTGAAACACATGTGAATCTCATGATTTTTTCCTATCTCTGTAATGTACTAACCAACTGTTTGGCTCCAGATGTTCCACAGTTGTGAGCAAAGCCAAAGTTTGCAGTCTGCCACTGGGATGCAGTTAGTTTCTGCTAGAGTCCGAGTGAATCCTGCAGCTCGTGTATAATTCTGGCAGCTGCAAAGCACTGAAAGCACACCTTCCCAGCATGTTTTGGTGTGTGCAGACTGGAGAGAAGGTGCATTTTAATGAGCTACAAAAATTTGATACCAGCAGAGAAAGTGATGTCAGCATACTATCAATAAATAGAAATCAGTAAGTCAGGAGAGCTAGCATTAGCAGGCCTGTTTAATCAAACTGGTTGTATACATCTATTTATTTGCTAATAACAGTGAGTGACATAGTCACCAAAACCCATTTAAATTCCAGAGTTTTTTCATCATTTCATTAAAATTCATTTTCCTCTTCCATTGATGTTCATGATCTTAGTTTGGTTGTTTCTAGGTGGTTGGTGTGAGTAGGTAAAATTGCACACTGATCTGAAAGCAGGAGGTTACACAGTAGTATTTAGTGGCTCTGCATTTTCTTCTTAGCCTGTACTATGGTTTTGTCAGGAGTTTAGTGCTGAATGCAGAAAAGAAAATAGGAATCTTACTTAGTGAAATAAGAGTAAAAAAAAAAAATAAAAGAAGAAGAAAATCAGACCAAACATCATTAAATCTCCTTGAAAGTTAAGGTGTCTGTAGATCTAGAGAGATTTGCTTAAAATTCTCTCTCCTTAACCATAAAAAGCAACTGAAGTGAAACAGACAGTGGAAATTTCAGGGAAGGCTTTGTATCTATTTTTGTCTGTTTGGGAGGTACTTAGTGACTGTTGAAAAAGGGATAAATATATCAGTATTTAAATAGGAAGGTGAATGGAAAATTTGCTAGATGACCTCAGATTTCTTGGCCCTGAGTCTGCCAGCTTGTCAAACCAGCAGGTACTCAACCACTGCTCGTTTGCAACCATTGCCCCCCCGGAACATGGTACAGAGGTCAGGCCCCAGGGTGTCAGGGTATTAGACCCCCAGGCCCCAGGGTATTAGGCACCAGTCTCCAGGCCAGAGCCATGGTAATGCATCCCTTTTGAATTTAGCAGGAGCTACCTGCTGCTGGAGCAGAGCACTACCAGGACTCTGCCAGAGAGAGGATGGGCTGTAGTGTGGGCATGGATCAGATACAGATGTCCTGTCTCAGTCCCTAGTAATGCAAACCTCCCTTGACTTTGCTGGGTGGCTGTCACAGTCAGGTTTGTGTGGGCAAGAGTAGGCCTCTGTCACATCTCACACCTGGGGAAAAAATGGCACTAGGAAGAATATAATGGCATGTACAATGACCTCACTAGAGAGTCTGCTAGTCAAGTGATGGGAAATAAGAGTGCCAGCTTAGTGCTTCCAGAAGCCTCTAACTGTCCTTGCTCTTCCTCAAGATGGCTTATCAAATTATCTATGAAGAGCATATCTTTTTGCCTCTGCAAGATCATACTAATGACACTGGAAGGTACTTTCTGATATTTTATTGAGAAAGTGTTTCGGACTGCAGTCTGGCCAAAATTTTTCATTACTATTTGCTTTTCTTCCCTGAATATGTAATGCAGCTATTCAGTGTTCTCAAACAATTCACAGGATGGAAATACAAATATTTGAATACCAGCATCAGACAAGTATTTAATAAATATGTTGCTAGTGTAGTTACAGTTTTATTAATACAATTCATATGCAGAACTTACAGATTTCTATCTTATTAACATGCTTGCATATAAATGAGATTTTCTTGTAGCACCTGAGTAGGAATACTAAATCCTGTGAGATCTTGTGTTCTTTTGATATCTATGGTTTAATATAGAATATAAGTAAACTAGAGAAAATCTATAGCAGAAAATATGCAAGAATTAGAAGGCAAGCTCTATCAAGAGAGCTACAAATATGTGATGTAAGACAGACAAGAGCTCAGTGAGATGCAAGCAAAATCTATAAATATCTCTAAGGTGATATAAATGATGGATGACAACCATTTGGCTGCTAAAGACAGCAAGGGAAGACAGAATGTCTTGGAGCTAAAAAAGGGAGCTTCAGGGAAAAAAAAAAAAAA
>VZRH01007163.1:611473-628796 GCA_013397555.1 Urocynchramus pylzowi
AAAAAAATTTCTTGGAGCTAAAAAAGGGGACTCCAGGGAAAAAAAAAAAAAAAAAAAAAGTCTGATTGTGAGAGCAGTTGGTAAAGCAAACTCTTCAAGGAAATGACCGAGATGTCTCCCCCTTCACATGCCAAGCAGTTGGATTTATCATATTAGTGGAAATGTAGCCTTACAAAATGCAGGGTCAGAGGTACAAGACCCCTTCTTACCTTGATAAACTACAGAAAACACTTACCAGGTTTTCCCATTAAATTTGGTTTATAAAGCTAGGCATTGGGAAATAATGTGGCCCAGACACTCAGGTGAAAGATGGCTTTGAGTGTCTGAAGCATACTCAAGCTTTTTTGACAATGGGGCACCAAATTCAGGAGCCTATAGGGTGCCATTTAGAAGATACAGGCTTTAGAGCAGATTTAAGCACAAATCTTTGTCCTTCTTTGAATTGGCATAGGGAGGGCTGTTTTCTAGAGTGCTCTGAAAAGAAACCAGCATTAATAGCCCTAATAAGGGCTAGTTGCCATACTAAGAGTGATTGCAAACAGCATGGAGGGTGTCCTCTAAATGTGATGGAAAATGATTTACAGTAAAATGGATGAAGCAGCAAAGAGTGATAGATTATTGTTGTCTATGAGGACCTTACATCTGATCTGTGAAAATATTTTTGAAGGCTTTCTTGGTTTTCCCTTTTCAAAAACTTAATCAAAGGGCCTGACTTCCACCCTGGACCAGGGTCGTTCCATACACTCACCACAACAGGAGGCAACATAATGGTGTCCTCATTTTTTAAGATTTGGGTTTTCCAGAATATATGCAAAACTTCATTGGGTCTCACTTTTCTGTTGTTTTGAGTGTGTTCAGATAGGAGTTGGACTCAGTGATCCTGATGGGTCCCTTCCAACGCAGCATATTCTCTGATTCTATGCTTTCTGCCAGGTAGTCTTCCCATAGAAATAAATCACTTCTCCAAGGAGACACTGCTTGAATAGCTGCAGCTACAGCTTCAGAAAGGCTGGGCCAGTACAGAGGGCTGGGCTCTGCTGCAAGGATGTGGGAAAAGGCAGGGCAGAGAGGCAGGAGTGGCTTGAGCATTTCTACAAGTAGGCAGCTTGTTTCTAGCAGCAAGAGCCATTGCTGACCTTTGGGTTAAATGGGGTCAAAGCATTGCTTAAATTCTTTAAAAAATAATCAGAAAGGGCAGGTAGAAATACAGAAATGTGTGTAGGCCACCTTTTAATCTTAGCTTTGAAGCAAGTCTTAAGTGTGTAGTGGTTGTACATCTCTGGTTTAAGGATTCCTGCAGCCTACTTCCCATTTCGTCACAAAGCTCTCAATGTCTCTTTCCTTGGCGTGGCTGAACCTCTGAAGAATGTGAGAATATGGTATTTCTCTCTGCTAACTAGATCTTTTCTGAGACCTAGGATCAGGCAGCAGTTTTTCTACAGCTTAATAATATCATGTTTCTCTTTTCTAATTTACTTGCCAAATACCTGAAGCATTTTGGACAGAATTCGCTCCTTTGTGCCTCTGTTTCTCTTTTGGGGCCATTCAAACTATATTTCTTGCATTTGTCTTCCATACTGATGTAATAATTTTTCCCCTTTATAAGTTCTGAATATGATTCACTGGTTTCCATCTCTGAAGCTTTCCGTAGAAGGTGAGAGCAGCGTTGCAGTTTTTTTACAGAGTGAAAACTCATCAGTCTGGTCCAAGGCTGTGTGCTGAGCAGAGCAAGGCTGGAGCACAGCGCCGAGCCTTTCCCACCAAACTTCAGTTCCACTTCCAGAACTGAAGGCTTCTTCCTAAAATGAGCTTTTTTTTTTGTTTTGTTTCACGGGTGCTATTGAAATAAATTTGTTGATGTTTCTGCTCTGCTTAGAAAATGTGTGCTACCATGTAAGTGGTAATTAACAAGAGCAGTTAATGAGCAGTTCCAGCTGACAGCTTAGGAGTGCTAAGTCAGCAAACGGTGTCAGCAAGTGGGCGTGCTCTGTGTGCAGAAATGTTGAATGTCTCACCTGCACAGCTTGGTCAGATGGGCAGTCCTTATTTCAGAAAAGTATTGCTAATTAGGCCTGTTTCTTCTTAATAGTAATTTTTCACTATTTTCCTGAAAGATTTGAGCATGGATAGAGGGAATGTATTTCTGAAGCTAATCAAAACTAATAGCACAGCAAATAGTCCCTCAGAAACTATTAGGCTTGGAAAAGTTCTCCTTGGAGACCTCTTAAATTTAAAATTATACCATGTTCTTTTAAATAATATTAGCCTTTCTGCAGTGATTTTCATCCAGCTTGAGTTATTTGACATCAAAAAAGAAACCAAATTAAAACAGATGCTTGGCATGAATAGACCTTATTTTTAGATGGAAATATTACTGAAATGGAAACCTGTACATTTTCCAGCAGCACAGAACTGCAGAACTCTCTCTCTGTAACACTTCCATTGGAATTAGTATTGTAGATGAAACTGTCATGTTAAAATCTGTGTGCTGTCACACCTCCTTTTTTCAGAAGAGAAGCAAATCTCACCCATAGTCAGTTCCACTAGTGGTGCCCTGAATTTTCAAATACATCACTATGTAGATATAATGTGCAAAGGGATACAAAATTAATTCTCCTTTTGCTCATCCCTCCCTTCCCAGAAAAGGAATGGATTTTTGCAGAGACTATCACATCACACTATGTAATGAATCTGTTTTTAAAGGAGATTAACCCATGCTTACTCTCCAAACAGACTATAGAAAAAACTGTGTATAACAGGAAAAAAAAAAAAAAAAAGCAGCTTTAAGAAGCATATAAAACTCTCTTCCTCCTCCGTGCTTTTTTTCACAAAGCCATTCAAAGTTTCCTAGTGCTGGTCAAAAGGGGCTTTATATAACCCCACTGCTTAAATGCACTGGCAGCCTCAGGTGTAGCTGTACAAGGTCTGAGAATGCCCAGGTGTCTGCTCTGCCTTCTGCTGGACTTTGTGTTGCTGCAGCTGGAGCAGCAGACTGGGACTGTACCAGCAGCTCAGCTGCCCCAGTTCACACTCTGGTATCTCAGTTTCACCTGCCAAGAAAGGTCACTTGGGGCAGTTGAAGACAAGGCAGATTAAAAGATTATTTAATTGTTTGGTCATTAAAGATGCACAGGGTCCTTTCTCCCCAGCACAGAAGGACCCAACAGAGCAGTTTCCTTGCTGTTAGCTCGAGCTTAGCCTGGTCAGAGCCCATCCTTTCTCCTCAGGCTTGTATCACTGCTCTTCCCATCAGTGCATCTCATGTTTCTTTTCTGTCCTTTTTCTCACTCTCTTGCTTCTCCCTCACCTTTTCTTTTAGGCTGTTCATTTTCCAGACAGCAAAGGCAGTTATACTGTCTCCTCCCACCTCTTGCCTTTTTCCAGTCTCACAGCTGTAGTGATGGAGAGCTCCACGTGAGAAACACAGCCATTCTCCATTCTTCTCGTGCACAGTCATTCAGGTTAATGTCAGCATTGGAAAAGGCAATTTGTATTAGCAGGGCTGCTTCACTGGAAGTGGATTAGGGAGTGCTCACACATACTGTTTCTTTGGCAGGGCTGTAAGGGCTGTAAGTCCCAGCTGGTGGGTGGTATCAAACAGCTGAAGGCTCCAACATCTGCTGATGGCATAACTAGGTCCAGAAGAAGAGATTTATCTGCACAGTTGGAAGCATGCAAATACCTTCACAAAAAGGCAACAAGCAAATATATATACTGTCTATTTAGTTGCTGTGCCAATTTCAGCAAGGCTTTACCCACACAGAATTTTATTGATACTCTCTTTTATACTCATTAGTCTGCTCTGGCAAGCTTAAATCCATTGCAAACCCATTAGTAAAGGAGAATTAGATTATTTTTTCCATGCAGAAGACTTGCAGAAGGACTTGTAAAAATTGGACAGATGCATTAATTGGGATTTTGAAAATATTATGTCTTGCTTCTTTCTTCCTCAATAGAGAAAGTGTTCAGCACTGTCTTTTTAAGGAGCTTGACTCATTTTAAAATACCATGAGGTTATTACCCTAAATCCCACTGAGGAAAGAAAACACACCTTTTCCTTTCAGTTAGTCAGGTAGTCACACAAAGGATGTGATAATTAAAGAACAAACAAATCCCCTATCAGAGCAAAGGACACTATTGACTGCTGAGCCCATCTTACTCTGAAATTCTTTCATACACTGACACAGACAAGTTTCTGAACAATCCCTGAGTGTCCAACACACAAAAAAGTCTATTTGCTTTATGGCTCAGTTTCTTTCTCTTCTGAAGGGCAATGGACGACCCTTGTGCGTCACAGCTCTTCTGGGCCAAGGTACAGCAGAGCTCATGTTACATTTTCAGTTAAGTTACTTATGCATTTTGGTGGCTTTTTGAGTTGGTCTTCTTCACCACACATCTAAAGAGAGAAATGGAAAAGTAGCATCATGACATGTTACTCGAATTCTCAGGACTACTAGCTGAGATCTTCCCTTAATTCTGTAATAGATAGTGTTTATATGCACATTTTAGTTGAATTCAAATCAAAATGAGTTTCCTAAAGAAAAGATATCATTGCTTGCACAGGAAGAGCTGCAGGAAGTTCATGGGCTCTCCCAGAGAGGAACAGAGAAGAGTCTGTATTCATGCAAAATACAGTGTCTCAGTGGAAACAGGGACCAGGGTGGCAAATGCTCCTTTTTACCACTGGAAATTCTGGGTGGATTTAACAGCACACCAAAACCCCTCTGGAAGTGTTGTAAATCACTGCACAGACTGCCCAAGGGAATGGTGAAGTCACCATCCCTGGAGGCATTAAAAAGACATGTAGATAAGGCACTTTGGTTTTGTGATGGACTTGGCAATGCTGGGTTAATTGTTGGACTTGCTGATCTCAAGAGATCTTTTCCAACCTAAATGATTCTATGACTTTGTGAAAAGGAAGATCAGGAGAATGGAGTATTGCAGTGGAGCTGTGGGGCATCATATTTAATGGACTGCTGTGGCCATTGCAACATACAAATAAAGAATCTGTGCATACTGCAGCCTTTGTGAGCTGCAGAGGGATTTCTGGTGAAGTTGCAGCAGACACCTCCTCTGCCTCCCTAGGAGTCATGGGCCAAGTGTAAGTCACAGGCACACTGAAGAGAGGCACTGGCAGGGTGACAGTCTCTTGCTGTGGAGGAGAAAAATGGTTCTGGTCTGTCCAATTAGACTGCCCAGGGACTGAGAGGAATTTTGCAGGTCCCTTCACAGCTCTGACACTGATTTGTGGTGCGGTTTGGGGCAGTTTGGCCATGTAATCGGTGTATTGCAGGCTGCAAACACATCAAAACAAAAGGCATGCATATTTAGTGGGACTGTCTTGCAATTTGTATTTACATTGCATTTTGTGAATTAGAAGCATTAAATATCATCTGCTGCTGTTGCTACTACATCAGTAGCAGAGTGCTTCGGGTTATGTTGGTTTTAGTTTTGTCAATAGCTGAGACTATTTTTGGTTTGGATTTTTTAGGCCATATATATGCATTTATAGTCCTGCATTATTAATAGTTGCTTAAAATTTTCCACAGCTCTGGATACTTGCTTTCACAGGGAACTGCAACAGAAAAGGAATCTGGAATATATAGCTTGCCCCAGCAGCACAGTGATAGTGGTCCTTCACACTGGTGGTCATACTTGCCACAGTGGGTTCTGCTGGTTTGTACAAGGCAGGCAGATGCTAACAGGGGCACATGTGAGTTACTCCAGTAACTTGACAAGAGGTTTATCAGTGTAGCCAAGGAAGTAGCCCTGATGATCTTTTTGTATGTTAGGCTTACTGGTTGAGTGGGACACATGCAGTCACTGTGGCTGTACTCACGTGGAGTCAGTCGGTCGGGGCTTCGTTGGCTTCTTGATGTCTCAACTAAACTGGGAGAACAGCAGCAGAAATTTTTATTTCATTCACCTATTCTTGAGGTTTTCCTTTATTTATTCAAATGTGGACAACAACCACTTACCTGCTTCAGCTGCCTGTTGCACTTTCATTTGTCACACTTGTGTTAATTCAGAATCAAATCACTGATATGGCTTCAGAGGCATACCTGAGCCGTGGTCAATTACTGACCATCATTACCACTACACATACATACCCATCATGATGACTAAGAAACCTCTGATTTATATTCAGTTATGCATTATTATGGCTAATGCATAAGGTTCTACTCAAGTACTTGAATTTGTATCACCATAAATAAACCATGAAAAATGCATATATTTTATTAAAAAGCAGGCAGGCATTTTTCCTCATTAGCAAAAGAAGTTCTCAAAAAACTGGTTTTTCCCCGCTAACATCATCATTTAAAATTTGTGCTCTGTGCCTAGCTCTTAGAGAGAACTAACCAAATTTAAGTTTGGAAGCCTTGAAATCCAAGGTAATAGTGGAAATGATTTTCTGAAAATGCCACCCATTCCCCTTTGGTGAACTTGTTATTCAAAAGAACTGCTCTTGTTTTCTAGCAATAAGAAATAGAGACAAAATAGTGTACACCTAATAGGTTTCTAGTAGAATGAGTCTTTCTCCTGTGCAGCTACTTTTGAGATTCCAAAATGCAGAGATTTCCCTTAAGATTATTTTTTGTTCCATATTTATCATTTAAATCTGCAAAGTGAGAAACATTAATCAGTGCTCTCAACTGGACAAATTACTAAAGCTCTTTGCCTGACATGGCAAATATAGGTACCAGAATCACTGAGGAGAATTCAGTGCTCTCCTGATAGCTGGCTTTCCATGCAGTGATAGTCTCTAAGCAGCAGGTGTCATGTTTTTCTAAGACCTATTGCTACAAAACTAAAAATTTCGCATGTTTTACTATATTTTCTAATAAGGCAAAAGATACTGACTACATAGAAGTGATCTATGAAGCAGATTTCTTTTCAGTTTAGCAATGGGTAGAGAGTTTGGTTACATGGCCAAATACAATGTCTGGTCACTCTGTTGTTCACTACAACAGCTTGGCCCAAAGAGCCAAATGATTACCAATACTTTCAATTCAAATCTCCCCTGACAGTAAATGTCCATACATTTTCTTTTCTGACAAATACATATGACAATTAATTTCTATTAACTTACAAGCATATATATACAAACATATGCCAATAGTACAATTCTATCGTTTTCTTATGTGGAAGAGGTAATTTTAAAACTATGATTATTTTAAAACTCTCAGTGTTGTCCAATTTCTAAATGACATTTCTTGTAGCTGCCATTATTTATGGGTAAACAGAACTGTAGGCATCAAAAAGAGGGCCTACGCCTCCAGAATCTAAACTAATTATTGCTCCATCTGGCTTTGGCAGGCAGTCAGCATGGCTGTCATTTGCACATGGTTTGAGCTGTCCTCTCGTAGAATAATGATTAATAGAAGAATTTTGAATAGTAATTTGTTTAAACTGTAGGAATTGGTTGCTTTATGCTTAGTGCTGCTAACTGATATTTGACTACACTGTCCTTCATTTATTTCAGATAATTGATAAGAGCAAGAGAGACCCCTCTGAAGAAATTGAGATACTCTTGCGATATGGACAGCATCCAAACATCATTACTCTTAAAGATGTGAGTAGTCTTTGAGCACTTCAGCATTAAATGATTTCCACCTGCTAGACAGGCTCACTTATTAGTCCATGTCTGGAAAATTCTTCAGTTGAAGGTCCAAGCTAAACCAGACCCGTTGAAATCAAGGAGAAAAACATGATTTAACCAATTACTGGATAGCGTTTGGAAAGACTGGTCGGGTTTTGCATTCTCCAGTTACTGTCTAACAAACTGTAAATAAAACCAAAGGAGCACAGTGCTGGAGAATGAAAAAATGGGTTTGAGTTTGCAACACTATTTAAAATGAGATATCCCTAGTTGGTGTTTTGGAGCACTGCTGAATACACACAGCAGTGCTGCTGGGCAGGGGGATGATCTTTCTCGAGCAGCAGCCATTCCTGTGCAGCCTGTGCTGTCTGCTTTGCTGGGAAGAGGAGAGCTCACAGAGTCACTAGGACTTCCCTCAATAGTGTTTTAATGCAAGGGACTATTTACCTTCTAGTCCAGCAGCCTGAGAAGTCATTAAGGTGTTTTTCTTCAGCATTTCATATGAAAAATAATCCTTCACTATGCTTAAATGAAGTAATGGCCTTTAGTCAGAGGTGTTTTACTTTAGCTGCCTGAAGTTTCACCTAAGATTGTCCACACCATGTCAGATTCAGAGTTTACAGAACAAATCCTGCTTGTGTCAGTAGCTAGTACATTATGGTTTAGACCTTAGGGAAGTATATAAGAATCTCCTAATCACATGCCCTCAGGAAAGTCTCACCTAATTCCTAAGTGTTAAAGAATATCTCAAAATCTGTGCAAAATAAGTTTTTTATATTCCTTTTCAAAACTATTTAGCATTGATGACTATAACACTGTGTATTATTGCAGTCCAGAAAAAGGATGATGACATGAAAATGGTTTTCCTCCAATTTGAATGATAAAGTATCTTTTACCAACTGCCATTGACATTGAATGTAAATATGTCTTGCAGCTGATATCAACAATACATTCACCAGAATTGCAAATATAAACTAAATATTGTCATTAGATGCAAGTGTTGGCCAACAGTATAATACAGCTCTTTAGCTGATCATGAGTCAAAGGGAAATATTGATATTTGAAATGGCAAATGTTACCCTGTGGAAGTGGAAAGAGAAAACACTACTGAGAAGAATGCTTGGATGAGAGCCAGCAGACATTTGAAGCTGTGTGGAGTGGTGCTGTTTTTAACAGCTGAGCCTACTCTGTTGACATGATAGAAAACCAGGAAAGCTACATTTCTGTGTGGACATATCAGCAAGCTGCTACAGACACCTGAAAAAAGTGATGATTTGAGGCATTTTATAAAGTTTTCTTTTGAGTTGTTGAGCATAAAGAGCCCATTTCCCACACATTCGCTGATATTTTCTTCTTGCAACTTCACACACAAGCAAGCCAATGCTGTGATAGAAGGATCAACCTTTACCAAGTTGATGAGCATGTATTTATTGTGTTGCTGTTCCAGGTCTATGATGATGGGAAGTTTGTGTACCTGGTGATGGAGCTGATGCGGGGAGGCGAGCTGCTGGACCGCATCCTTCGGCAGAAGTGTTTCTCCGAGCGCGAGGCCAGCGCTGTGCTCTGCACCATCACCAGGACTGTGGACTACCTGCACTCTCAGGGGGTAAGCCTTGCTTTTTTGGCTCAGCTGCATCAACCTTCTTAAAATTCAACTTCTTGAAATAGCAAAGAGTTGTGATTTTGCTTCTCTGAAACGTAAATATGTTTCCCTCCCCCTAAAAAAAAGTACCTCCATATTTATAGTTACATTTGGTTTGTGAAATAGGGTCATTGGCTTTTTATCCATTTCCTACTGAACTGAAGCATGTCAAAGTAGTATTTTCTTTCCCACACTACAGTGATTTTCAAGCTCATGTACTTTCTTGAGGTATTAGTTGTTGACTTTTTATCACAATCATTATTGCACGACCTGAACTTCTAGCCACACTTCAAATAGGGTAGCTGAATCAGCAGATAGGTAGAAAATCAAATGCTCAGCTCTCCAAATGAAGTGACAGTTTGAGCAGCTGATGGGAAAGACTTCTGGCATGCTGTTAAGATCTGACTTTTAAAGTCTAAGCTCTTTATATACAACAGTTTGAAAATCTCTCCTTTTCTGCATCTCAGGGACAAGCAGTTTGCATAACCAGTCAAATATTTACTGCTTTTCTGTTTCATGGTTAAAACAAAGTGCATTTTGTACTTTGGCTTCTATGCTTTCATGGTAATTTTTCAGTCTTGCTATAAAGGCTGTTTTCCTACTACTAAAATTCAGCATGTAAAACACACAGTCACATGAAATTGTGTGAATACATTTTGAAATTAAGAAAGAAATTAAACCCTCCTTTCAGGTGTGAGCCACTCACATGGACAACCACAAGAAGACCCTTGCACACTTCCCTCCCGTGGTATGATTTATTCTTCACCTTTCAGCTGAGTATTCAGGGCCATCAAGCTCCAGGAGATTCTGCCACCAAGATGTTTGTAGGACAGCCCACTTTGACCACTCTCAGAAGTTGTCTCCTCTTAGAGCAGCAGCTCCATCTTAATATACCAGTAAAGGCTGTCAAGCATTTTGTTTCTCATTGTAACAGACTGTAATTTTTTTCCCTTCATTTGTCCAAGGCTTTTAAGTAACTTTTTTTCTAAAACTTAAATATTTTCAGCATGAGCTCTTGACCTACCTCAAGCAGCAGACCAGAAATGGCAGCCAAGCCCCAGTGCTCCCTGACCTCCTCTTCTCACTTGCTTCTCACTGTTCTTTCTTAAGGTCGTGCACCGAGATCTCAAGCCAAGTAATATCCTCTACATGGATGAGTCAGGAAACCCAGACTCCATCAGGATCTGTGACTTTGGGTTTGCCAAGCAACTCAGAGCGGAGAACGGGCTGCTCATGACTCCCTGCTACACAGCCAACTTTGTTGCTCCTGAGGTAGGATCACATTTCAAAGCCTGCAGCAGTAAGTGTGTCCTAGGAAGCAGTCCTTCCTCCCTTGCTGCCTTTACGAGAGGAGCAAGGCAGAAACCAGGCTACTGGCACTTGCACAGCCTCTATTACCATAACTTTCCTATCCCTGGTCCTGTCACAGCAGTTGTTTTTCTCCTGACAGAAGCTGGTGTCTCTCTTGGACTGGTACACACAATATTTTGGCTCATTACTGGGATAAATGTCCTTTTTTCTCTAGCTGCTTCTGATCAGACTGCTTTCCTTCTAGTGCACTGCATCAGAACAGAATTAAGGCTTAAGTGGGAAATCTTAAAGTCAGGTCACCCAGAGACATTGTGGAGTCTCCTCTGGAGGTATCCAAAAGCCATCTGGACACAATCCTGAGTGTTCTAGGGGACTCTGCTTGAGCAGGGAGGTTGAACTATATGACCCTTCCAACCTTAACCATTCTATGCTTCTGTGATAAAACTGAAAAGAAAAATCCTTGCACAAAATCCTTACTATGCTGAAATCGGTGAGAGCTTTATTGTTGACTTCACTGAGCTAAAGAAACATCTCTCCTCTTGAGCTTTCCTAGTACCAATTCACCCCTGGGTTCTGGGGGATGTAGGAAATGCTTTCTCATTTTTACAGACAGGAAAGTGGAGGAAGACCAAACAGCTTGTCCCAAGCACAGGGAGAGGTGGCTCTGCATCACTGGCAAATGCTGCTCCTTTCATGCAGCCCTGCCAGGAGTGGGCGTGGGTCAGATGGCTGTGTCATGGCTTGGGCTCTTTGCTGTATTTGACCCATGAGATGTTCATATCTGATTCCTCACAATGAAGGAGCAAGAAGTTAATTTCTTGGGTAATTACCCATTTCTTGGAGGGATGAAAATGAAAAATTTTAGTACTTGCAATACACTGCTTCCAATGTGTGTCTTCCTTTGCTTGTTTTGGTGCTTATAAGAAAAACAAAATACTGTCTTTCAATACTTCATCTTCTCTGCTATCAACACCAGTGTCTCTCAGTTGTCTCTAGCAATCTTTTTTTTCTCCCTAAATTTTCTCTTTCTCCCATGCACTGTTCATCTGTGACTGGGAAGAAAAAATAGGAGGATCTTTCTGTACGGGATCCTTTAATGACACCAAAAGTTACAGGAATCACAGCCTTCCAGCATCAGAAGGAGAATTTATTATATAGAGACCATTGCCAGGGCAGTATAAATTCAAAACAGATTTTCTTCAGCAAAAAAACCACCCTTCCATTGCCAAGATAGATTGGTTTGAGGTTTTTATTGAGGTTTGGTTAGGCTTCCGTTTTAGAAATGGGAATGAGCCGTTTAAAGTTATCGAAGTAGATTGAAAAAGTTGTGTGGCACCACAGCCATTAAATTTCTAAACCACAAAAAAAATCATGTTTGCAAGATTTGAAGGACTCAGATTTCCTCCAAGGTACAAGATGCTTAAAATAGGTGCAGCTATTTTTCATGATGGGCTCTTCTCTTTTCATTATCAAACTCTTCTGATTTGAACTGCAGGCAGAAATCACACTCCCAGACATTCGTGATGAGTAAGACAGGTCCTGCTAATGCAGGAGACATTGGAGATTAATTGAAACATCACCAGAACTGGCAGAGAGCTTACATAAAGCCTTAAGTGCTTTTACGTTTTACCTGTGATATAATGCTGCCCTCCAGCCTAGATTTGACTTTCACGTTCCCTGTCTGAGTCCGACTGCAATGTCTGCCACGTGCTCATGAAACTAATTAAGGAGGCAGAAAGTCAGCTGAGCTGGTGACAAAGAGGGCAGTGACCGAAGAAGAAGGACATGTTTGCCCACTTGGATCTCCTTTATTTTAGAAACAGTTAATTTGGGGTTTAGGTGATAGCAAGAGCAAAGATGAAGGCTGTCTGAAAGAGGCACGCTGCCACCTAGTGCGAGTCATGCTGCATGCGAGGAGGAAAGAGCCAGGCTGTTGTACTGCTGATGCAGTAGGGTGCTTCTGGATAAAGTAAAAATATTGTATTCTGCAGGTTTCCTACAGAATTTGTGAAGAGCTGCTGCTTTGTGATTTGAAATTATGAGGTTTTTTATTTGCTTTTGTACCCATTTGAAGCCCTGCTTGTTACAACTGAGAAAAAACCTCTGTTTGAAACACTGTTAACCCAGTAAGTCAAAGCCTACAGAAACAGAAGAGGTTGGACAAATATCTGAGCCATCCTCAGAACCGGATGAACCCAGGGTATCATTGTCTCCAGGATTCCCATTATCCCCACAATGTCCTGCTATGGTGTGGCACTAAGAACCAGTTTCTGTCTCTATTTCAGATCCCACTAAGTTCTGGAAGTGACCTAATCATTTTGCGGTTGTGTAACCACTTGCTTATTAACCCTCTCCACTAAGTATCATCACTGCCCCGTTTTTCTGTCACTTAACTTGGACTTGATTGTCCTTGGTTGTTGGAGGAAAACAGAGAAGAAGTGAAATTGTAACTGTTCAAAATGCAGTAAGAGCGACCACAGCAAAAGATAAATGTTGGGTATTCAGTCTCACAGGTGAAGCAAGAAACAGCTGAGTTTGGCAAATAGCAAAGAAGTTTTTCCCATAAAAAACATTAATAGAGTGGGAATGAATGCAGGAGCTAAAAAAATAGAAATAAATAAATCAGCCAGAAAGCCTGCATCTTATGTGCAGAAGAGAGAGGCAGAAGCATGATTTTACCAGCTTTGTCAACAAGAGGAACTGCGGTTTTTTCTCTGGTTTTGTTGCTGTGGGAGTTTTTTTGGCTTGTTGGGTTTTTTCCCAGGTAGCAAATGTTCACTCAGCAGCATACCTGGCAGATGGTTGCTTTGCCACTCATCATTTATAAAATCTGTCAAGGCAACATTTTCTCAAACTGTTTTTCCTTAGCAGAATTTGGTCTTTTCTGTGATAGACATCAGATACTTAAATCAGTACTGGGTAATAAGGGTGCAGGTCAGAGAAAGGCTTGCTGCATTTGTACATTCCTTTTTCATGTGCTTTGCAAAAAGATGTATCTGCTGGTCCATGTAAAGATGACAAAACTCCTTGTGTATCAGAACTGAATAAACAGAGGGCAATTTGCTTGTGGGAAGATATGAAGGTGGTCCCTGAGCTTAGTTGCTGGCTTCACTTTCACTTGGACCTGCACTCAATAGGCATTTCTTCTAGTGTGTACTAGCTCAAATGAAATCTGGACTTTACCCTTACTGCTATGCCTTGCCATCCTGTCTCAGTATTGAACCTTCTGGTCAGATCTCTGCTGACTACCATGGGTCTTGTTTGCCCCATGGGAAAAGGGGGTCAAGTTTTAGCCTGCTGTTAACTCCAGTCTAAATGTGCCCACTTTTCTTTATACAGAAGTAAGAGAAGCCTTTTAGCATGCATCTTCGTTAGTCTGACATGAGATACGCTTCAGTGTGCATCCATTTGCTGTATCAAATCCAAACTGAGCTCAGCTGGAATACTTATCACTGTCATTTAGCCCTATGACACATCCACAGTGTTGTCGGTTGTCACCCTGTTCTTCTGAGTTTCTCTAAGCCTTCTGATGTTTTCATTCTTGTAATGGAGTTTCTCATGCATTTTCATGTAAATAATGATTGTTTGCATTCTTCTCTGTAGGAGGAGAATTTTGATGGACTGTTAGTTTGACCAGTGTGGTTGGAGAGGTGGCAATGTCATCCTCCAATTCACTGTCACTTTTAGAGTTCTATAAATGTTGAGGTCTGAAAAACAAAGTGCTCTTTTCCTGTTCCTGTTCGGATACTAGAACATCTTACGTGAGTCTTGTTATTTCGTGTCACGACAGTGACAGTCAGTAACTTTTATGTTAGGAAGATATGTTTCAAAGTATTAATGAGGTTTTTTTTATGAAAGATTTTAAAGCAGTGAAATATTGCTCTGCTTTGCTGCATGTTAGATGGTCAGAGAAGCTCCCAATCTCCCAGGTTCCAACAAACTGCACTCATCTGTCTCACTGTGAAAGGGAAAGATGTGCTGAGTTTAACCAGCTCATTTCAGCCTGGGCTTTGCCTTGCTCCATAGCACTGCTGGACATTTTGATCCCAAGGCAGCCACCTGTTCAAGGCAGATACACAGCTAAGCCCTGGGAATGTCAGCAGACACAACCCCTAATCAGCGCTTTTTGTAGATCAGAAGCTAAAAAATTCAGGAATGCAGATTAACCTATTTTCATCTCTGTCTTTCCTTCCCACAGGTCCTTAAACGCCAAGGTTATGATGCAGCCTGTGACATTTGGAGCTTGGGGATCCTGCTGTACACCATGTTGGCAGGGTGAGTGACGAGGCTCTCCTAGAGCAGCAGTCTCCAGTGGGCTCAGCACTGATTGAGCCTGAAAGGAGTCACAGATAGGGATTCTGGCCTCCTTGAGAGGTGTGTTCAGTTGTATAAAGCAAGAAAATAGATGTCAAGAATTAAAATTAGTATAAGTTTTTTTTTCTAGAATGCATAATTATCTTTGATCCTTGACAAATTGTTTAGGTTTTTAACAGAAAGTGCCTGTATGCACTGAAACCTAGACTCCTAAAGGGTTCACTCATGACTTAAGCAGTGGGAAAGTTTTCCATTAGGAGAGGTGCATAGGAGTATGAAGAGCCTCATCATGTTCACCTTATCCATGGAGGAATGTTAACTCATTCTATTGATACCTGTATTCTCTTCAGCTTCATTATTCTTCATTTGTTATTGTTATTGAAGGTCTGAGCACCTTTAAAAGCTAAAAAAAAAACCCCACCCAAACATAGTTTTCAGCTGCTGTTTGAAAAATAGGACTCAGAAAGTAAAGTAAGAGATCAGCAAGAATAGCAATAGGCAGCAGAAACTTTTGAGAAGTACTTGGCAAAAATACCCCTACCAATGTGTTGGCTAAAATGAAATATTAACGCAAGAAGATCCAGGGAAAGACATCGATTGAAATAAGCAGTGAAGGATAGGAATAAGATGTGCTGGGATGATTGGGAAACAAAGTGTGCAAACCCCATCTAGACTTCCCAGGCTCTGAATTTCATTTCTTGGACTATGATATGTGCACATTTATCACACCTAAGCACAGCTTGCAGCTTTTCAGTGACCCCTCTAAACTGTTTAATCTGTTTCATGATCATTCAACTGTGACAAGAAGATTGGATTAATTCCTAGGTTTTAAACAGAAAACAAAGATTTGGACTTTGACTTTCTGTTTTTGTGTTATTTGTGGATTGTAGAAAAGGTGCCAGGGGTCTCTATCTCATCTGTTTTATTCTTGACTACACGTGTTCAAGGTCAGCTGAAATATATCAAGACTTTGTGGGGAAGTCTCCCAGTCTGCTGGATCTCCAAGAACCTGTTTCTATTTGGCTGATGCCCATGGCTGCTACACAGCTGGAATCAGTAAAATAAAATTAACACATTACCCACAGTTACATTTGTTTGGTTGATTATATTCAAAATGCTTCTTTATTGAGTATGAAGAAAAAAAAATCCAAATATATTTGAATCAGAAATACAAATAGCACAACTTAGTGGATATTCAGTTTACTGACAGGTGCCAGTAACTTGTATCTCTCTTTTTCTGCACACCATAGAAAATAATAGTAACACAATCAGTCGAGGAATGCTTTTTTAGGTGCCACCACTGCATTTATGAATGGTCTTGTTCTTCCTCACTGGAGGAGATTAGTAGGAACTGACAAGTATTTACATCCAGGACTTTCTTCTTCTCCTATAATCACTATGAGCAGAGAGGGCTCAGACAGCCAGGACTAGAGCACCTGCCAGGGATCATGTTAATGGAGCTAGTGATAGACCTCAGAGCTTTTGCCAGCCCTTAACTCTTACTGCAACCCTCTTGATAGCTATAGATTGGAATAACATCACATATCTCTTTGGGCTGAACTGCTATGAAGACTGAAATGTTTTTGAAAATGAGAAAATACAGCATGAGAAATTGAATTTGCTACCAGAAACCAGATGGGATAGGAGGCTGTGGCCAAACCAACTGTTTAACAATCTAAAAACTGCTCTGGCAAGTTTGAAAAAAAGACAGATTGAAGGAAAAATATAAAAATCCAAAATACCTACTTCTTCTAAACCTACACAGCTGTTCAAGATTGCAGAGTGAAATTTGGCCTGGTAGATATTAGTCAGCTGCAAAAACCTTATCTCTTGTCACTTTCTGAAGACAGAAAGTGTACCTTCTGCACATGACACTGATTTTG
The DNA here is from genome assembly GCA_013397555.1 of Urocynchramus pylzowi. Lineage (NCBI taxonomy): Eukaryota > Metazoa > Chordata > Aves > Passeriformes > Fringillidae > Urocynchramus > Urocynchramus pylzowi. The sequence continues at coordinate 628,224 of VZRH01007163.1, forward strand.
TCACAAGCTGAGTGCATATTACAAGTCATTTCTGACTGGCTGGAGAAGGAAATAACCTGTTGCGGGTAATTTATTTTGCCCAACTGATTTATTTTGCCCATTTATTTTGCACATTATGGTTAACAAAGCATTGCAAAATAAATTAGAAAGGGTTCTTTTTTCTCTTCCTTTTTTTCTGTTTCAGAGCATATTTTTTTTGCTTTATATTTTTTGTCCTTTCTTGCTATTACCAGGTACTGGTATCAGCAATAAAGGTGTTGGCAATAAAGCAGAGTTAAAACAAGAGGTAAAAACCTGACTATTTTTACAAAGAATATTTCATTTCTAAAAAATTATAACTGAACAAAAATTTTAAAAACAATTAAGGAATCTGTCTTTTCCTCTACAGATCAATATGAGGAACCACCAGCCTGTATAGTTTGAGTGAAAATGAAGCAGCAGTATCAGTGGTACATTCTGGAACTAAATTCCTGTTGTAATCATTGGCAATTAATACTAGAACCTAGAAATCATGTACTTGCAAATTACATAAGTTTTTCTTTCTCTCTTGCTCCCTCCTTTTTTTTTTTTTTT
>VZRH01007163.1:628864-643181 GCA_013397555.1 Urocynchramus pylzowi
AATATACTTTTTTTTCTTTTCTTTTCCCCCCCTTTTTTTTTTTTTTTTTTTTTTTTTTTTTTAAAGATTCACTCCTTTTGCAAATGGTCCAGACGACACCCCAGAGGAGATTCTGGCCAGGATTGGCAGTGGCAAATATGCTCTTACAGGAGGAAACTGGGATTCAGTATCTGATACTGCAAAGGTCAGTGAACCCTTTCTCAGACTTTCTCTCAAGATTTAAATAGCACAGAACTCTATTTTTGGTGCAACTGCACTTCTAAAAGAAGTGCAGGTTTGTCAATGCCACACTTGTATAGTCTATGCATGAATCACCTTTTTGCTTCTCAGTTAACCAGGAGCAGGCAGTTTTAATTCCTGTGCAGTTCACAGTTAGGGCTGCCCATCTATCCCAAAGCAAGGAAAACCCCGGGAGGAAAAAATCATCTTGTTCTGAGATCTTTAGGCACAAAGCTGTGCACTAGTCTGTGGGACAGGTAAATGGGCAGGAAAGGTGCAAGCTTCCAGTTGCCCAGCATTGATCAGAAGCTTTGACAGGCTTTTAAGATTCTTGCAAGAGATTTCATTTTTAGCATCTGTAAGTATTCAGTGGAAGAATATTGATACTTTCCACCACAAAACTGCAAACAATTCTAGTAACATATTAATCTTGCTACCAGCAACTATGAGCCTCAAAGTGGATCTTTTTATCAGATGTCCAGTTTTGAAATTAAAATGTTTAGATGTTGTGGAACTAACCTAATTGAACTTTAGTCACCTGAGTGTTGAGTTTCTCTTCTGAGTTTCTCTTGTAAGCATGCCTTGAGGTCAGTGAGGAGATGCCTCCAGATGGCATCCTCTTTGTAGATGTTTATCACTCCTACAAGGTCACCAGTAATTAACAGTTATTCAATAAGATGAATGCCCTCCACATTATGTTTTGACTGGATTATTAGCTGAGAGTTGAACATTACACTTGAAAATTTTGAAAATAAGACACTTAAAGAACATAAAGCCTGTCTAAAGTGCATCACTCTCTCCATTGGACATGCTAATGAAGACACCACCAACAGGAAGATCTTAGTAAAACCTGCACAGCTATTAATTACTTTCTCCCTTGTACTGCTTTCTTCCTTTTCAACCCAGGACATTGTGTCTAAGATGCTTCATGTAGACCCTCATCAGCGCCTCACAGCAGTCCAAGTCCTGAGACATCCATGGATAGTGAACAGGGAGTACCTGTCTCAAAACCAACTCAGCAGACAGGATGTTCACCTAGTTAAGGTACCTTCTACACCCTTCCCTCATCCTTGCTTGCAGAATGAGCTGTCATTTGTGTAAATAGTCTGAAAAGGGATAGAGGAGTTGGGAAAATTATTTGCCACAGTGGCTAAATTTAATATTGCACTGTATTAACTGTATTTTTGATTGTCACCTGCTCAGTATTTTTAACTTTAGGCTGCATTGTAATAACCTTGAATACTGCTCTTCATTCTGAATCTGAGACAACTCTAGCTGTCTGCCAGCCTGAATTGTATTATTTCATGGAAATTGTGCATGCGTGACAGTTTTTTAGGATACTGAATAGGGGGAAGGGAAATGCATCAAGAAATTAATTTCAGCTCAAAGTTTTCTCTTTCTCTGTCTTACAGGGTGCAATGGCAGCCACTTACTTTGCTTTAAACCGTGCACCTCAGGCACCAAGGCTGGAGCCTGTATTGTCCTCCAATCTGGCTCAGCGGCGAGGCATGAAAAGACTTACCTCTACCAGATTGTAGCAGTACCCCCAAAGGCCTCCTTGAAAACCCACAGTTTATTATTTGAGAAATTCATCTTTACTTGGCTAGCAGAACCTTTTTGGACAACCTGCACATGAAATTGCCAGAACTAGCAGAAGCCCACGTAAGGCAAAGTTCTCATTTGCTACATCTTTTCTTTTACATTCCAGCCAGGGTCCTGAGTTTAACAACTTCACAAAGATGTGCCAGTTTTGCCAGTAGCTCTGTTTCTTTACTGAGATAAAGTGTCTTTACTGAAATAAAATAGGTGAGCTCCATCCTTTCCACCCTAGGAAAACTATTTTTGAGTCTGTAAGATGTTCCATGGGAACAGTTTTCATTTTGTTTCTCAAGAAAAGCACTTTTTGCTATGAAGAACACAGTCGGGTTAGAATGCTGTTCCAGCATGCGTCATGATAAAGTGACTTGGCGGGGCACCAGCAGACATCTACTGATCTCCACTCACCCCAGGAAGACTGAAGGCTGCAGAGACACATGAGTAATACCTTATTTGAAACAAGTGCTATACAACATGAGGTAGAGAGAGCTGGTGGTGGTGGAAATACCTTCTGTTCTTGAGGAATCTTTTGCACTTTGCCCCTGCCTTCTCCGGAGTGAAGCTAGCACCTCTCAAGGAGAGTGTGCCACCAGCTCTGACTTGCTCAAAAGTCTCAGAGAGCAAAAAACATCTGAGAAGTTTGGTCTTCTGTGGAAAAGAATGGGTCTTATGAGACTGTGGGGAAGCATTCATGTAAAGCAGCGTGAGTAGGAGCCTGTGGATCAGGCAAGAGAAGGGTGTCTGGTCTTGGCCCACAAGCAGGTCTGGGAGGATCAGGTGCGGGGGCTGGGGAACCGAACAAAGGCAGGCAAAGGTGGGAGTGGCTTTGAGGACAGTAGGCAAAATAATCCAAAGGCAACTAGTGTACAAGTGGCTGGGGGCAGACTGTGACTCCCTCTCAAAGCAGGGGACAGTCCCCCTTGAGTGACTGGTGCAGAAGACAGTGGGTGGCTGGGCTGCCCAGGGGCCGGGTGGGATGCAGCCATCCTCCCACTCTGCTCACAGAGCCGTTCTGGCAGCCCAGAGTGCCACGCCGGAGCAAGAGAGGCCATTTCCAGTCATTGCTCCCTGCTCTGCCCTGGCTGATCACCCAAATCTGCCTCCATCACCCAACATGTCATGTCCCTGCCTGGGTGTTCTGCTCTAGCAGAGCTAAACTCCCCATGTGTGCAGAGAGTACCCACTTCTGAAGAGTTCAGCCAACTCTGTTACAAGCTTTAATAATGATAAATTATGAGGAGAAATAGGAGGATGCTCTGCTTTTATATTTATATGAATATGTACATGTGTATTTATATACATATAAAACAAAACTTCTGTGCCCTAATACCTGGATTTTCCAGGTCCAGGGAAAGAAAAATTTGTTGAAATGGTCTCTGCAAAATGGACTTTTTTCTCATTCACTGGTTTCAAAGAAAGCAAGCAAGGTTTGTGGTGCCAGATGTGAACTATTTTTTTATTCCTTTTCTTACCCATCTTGGCTTATTGGTGGTCACAAGCTGACCAAGATTCTTCTTTGTACTGCTTTTGTTAATTTTTATTTTCTGAGTGAATTTTGTCACCTCAGATGCTTTGTGGGAAAAGCTACTGTGCTGTGTTGGCTTTTTTCTGTTGTGACAGGGGAGGAAAAAAAAAAGAAAAATGTGAACATGGAGCTTCATATGCTAGACATGGTAATTTTTGCTTGCTGGGTAGTTTGTGCATCTCGGTGCTGAACTGGAATTACCAGATCACTGCCTCAGATTGTCCAAGGGGTTTCATTTACTATAGTAATATTCTTCCTAAAACTATCTCTGCTTCAATGTTGACTGAAGTTTGTTTGTTTGCATTAGTCTATTTTTAAATTTAAATTTATTCTTAATAATTTAAACTTATATTTAATGTTCAAGTTTATGTGCTGTGCACAGAGGATCGCTGCAAAGCAGCTCTCCTTGAAGCCCTTCTCTTTTCTAAAATAAACTATGCTGTGAAACTTCACACAAGAGGCTGAGCTGGCTGGGACTGATGAGTGCAAACACACAGGTGGGTGTCTATGCTTGTGTACACAGCAGCCCACATTCTCTCCTTTGGCTAAGCTGTGCTCAGTGTCAGCTTTTTGCTGCCTTTAGAATTTTCTGCTTGTTAGAAGTTAAGCCTCACACGTTTCTGCTAACAGCACACGGCGAGGATATCCACTGGCAGGGATATCCTGGCTGGTGCAGAACAGCTCTGGCCAGGCCTTGTTTCCCTTGAAATGACTTCTGTCCTGGAAGAAGGCAAGGTGGGCATAAGGATGCAAAGGGCAACCTGGAGGGAGGGCTGGATTTCCTGGCGTCCCAGCTGATATGTGCTGTTTCAACAAAATGTGTTTTTAATGGTCAGAGTAATTGTATTGTATTGTATATGGGCAGAAAGACTGTTGAAAATGTTATGTACAGTTTTTGTCTCCCTCTGAGATTTCCTGGTCATCTTGCATTGCTTCACTTGGCTTTCTCTCACAACCACTGGAAAAAGTCTCATTCCTTCTAGATATACCCAGTCTTAATTCTTTGAGCATTTTTTTTCCAACTGAATATTACTGTAGGCCTACAGGATGTTGTTCTTCCCAAAGTTTAAGGATTTAATCTCTTCCTGACTTTTCCTCTTTCTAACCCACCAACTATTAACATAGAGACACATAGAGACACACAGGGATACACAGGGACTTTATAAGCCTATAAATAATTATAAGTCCATACATATAGTGGGCTTTGTTTATTAAGGTTTTGTTGCCAGTGCGTCCAGATGTGTGCACACATGTGTCTGTATGTAAACACATGCACAAAAAGATGCTGTCCCATACTGTCCAAATAAAGGTAGAAGTGTAGCCAGAGGTGGAGGTGATACTCAGAGAGTTTTGCCTGCAGTGTTCTTTGAAACCTGTCATTGATAATGGTAATGATGACTCATGGCAGTCCTGCCATGGGAGATGCTCTTCTGAGGTTTTCTGACCTGTTCCAGTCAAGTGAACCCAATTAAACCCTTTTTACATTGTCAGTCTTGCTGATCCAGCTCATTTGGACTGAAATACAAGAGCCTCCATCAGCAAGTCCAAGGGAGGCAGAAAGGGAGGAATATGCCACTGGCAGTCATTATTTCAGACTGATAGCACCCATTGGTTCCCCTGGCCCAGCTGGACCCAGGAGAGGATGCCAGGCTGTGGCCTAATTACTGCAATGGCTGCTTTTACACCAGCATCTCCTTTCTAGACTCCTGGCCATGGTATAGCTCAGCAATAAGCACTTTTTTTTTTTTTTCCCTAGGAGCAAACTGAAAAAGGCTTAGCCTCTCTCTTTCTCTCTCTCTTTCTCTCTCTCTTTCTCTCTCTCTTTATATAACCTTAAGAGACTTTTACTAAATGTTATGTTTAACTCCTGAAAGTCTAAAAAGTATCTTTCAATTAGAACATACCATATTGCAAGTTTTTAGTCCATAAAGTGACCTAGTGCCTTAGGCTATTACAAATATTGTAGTTAACATTTTTAACCATCCAGCTGCACAATGCAGTGAGTGTCCAAGTCATACCCCAGTGTACCTGTCACAGACATAGTCAGCTCATCTGGAGGCCCACTTCAAAATCCATCACAGAATGGCTAGGGTTGGAAGGGACCTCTGGAGCACATTAGTCCAACCACCCTGCTAAAGAAGGTTACTCAGAGCAGGTTGCACAGGACCATATCCCTGCAGGTTTTGTTGTTCAGTCCAGGAGAGAAGTGTCTGCCCAGCAAGGAAGAGACATATCCCCACATTTTGCAGAGCTGGACCCCACCTCTGCAGCTCCAGGACTCTGAAGAAGCCAAATGGCCCTGATGAAGAATATAATGGGAAGCATTACCCCAGTTCCTACACAGCACCAATGCTTGTCTGTATGGCAGAGGTGTGGAGATGCTGCTCAAAGGGAGAGCTGGCCTCTGCCCCAGCCCCTCTAAATTTTCACTTATTTAAAATCTGTTTAACTTTTTCTACACAAGCAAGATAGCATTTATGAAGCCTAACTATTTCAGCAAATGACAAGTGACCCTCACAGACATATTGTTATAAATCTCTACATTTGAAAAAGAAGTCTACCTGAGAATAGGTTTTGTTTCCTCAGAAAAAAAAAATCTTCTTCAGCTCCCTGAGAGCCCAGGGTGCTGGGGATAGCCCAAGCACAGAGAGCTGAGTGAAGCACATCTTGTGGGACATGACATCATGATATCACATGTCACACTCATACAAGGTACAGATTGTATGTTCCTGTACTTCATCTAACCCTGGATGTAATACTGGGCTCTCTTTTCATCCAAACCCTTTCAGCTCTCTCCAACAACTTGTACCCAGCTCTGGTACCTTTGCATACATCCAAACCTCAGTCAAGTATGCAATTGCTGTGTGTCTGTGATACGAGTTATGACAGGGCTTGGCTCTTCCCCTAAGCCATGGATGGCACAAAGGTTTCAACTTATGCTGCTGGTCTACTGAACTTACACCAGCATATGCCAGTGCTGACACTAAAAATGGCAGGCAGTCACTTTCTCTTACTTCAGCTGTCCATCTGTCGTTTCACACCTCCCTTAGCCAGGTCACCACCGGGCAAAGCAAATGTTTGTGTGTCAGAACAAATGGCTGGGGACAGCAGGAAGGCAACAGAACCAGTTTAGCTGACAGTGCTGTCAACACATTGGAATGGCTACAAGTTCAGTGTCACCTCTGTCCCTCTGTTGCTGCGTTATGCTGAGCAGAGGCCACATGTGGCTCAGAGTCAGGGCTATAAATGATGTGATGTTTGTACAGCAGCAGGTTCCAAGTGCCAAGCCCTGTGCACAGAGAGGGAGGACAGGTCCAGGTTTCTGAAAATTGGCCACAAGTTCATAGAAACTCCCTGTAACCAGAAGGTGGAGGGCCACAGATGGCATGTCATGGGGAAATGATGTTGACTGTATGTATTTTTGCCACTACCTTAAAAAAAGTGAGAGAAAAACCCCAGGGTTTGTTTTTAAATCATCCATTTTTGCAGAGGAAGTTCTTGATTTTGGAGCATGCTACAGCTTTCTCGATCCCTAGAAAGGAGTAAGGCAGTCAAACACAGAAGATATAGCAGATTACTATAGCAAAAAATATATTGTAGCTTCCACTGGAAAATTATTTTCAGGCAGGTGTTTTCAAGCCCTCTCTTAGGATGTGTGTATCAGAAATGCCAAAGCAAATATTCAGAAGCAAAGTTCTCTTGTTGAACATCCAGAGATGACACCTTTAAGCAAGAGCCATGTGAGCTCCACACTCACATATCTGAATCCTTAAAGACAGTCAAGCAGCACAACCCTTCAGATACTCCTTACATTAAAATAAAAAGGCCTAAAATAACATTAATAAGATGCTTTAGTATAATACATTAAAAAAGAAAAAAACTAAAATGTGCAAGCCCATTTTTCTTTTCCTCTTTTGAAGTATACATCATTTTCCTTTAGAAGTGTATATTCTTACCTCCTAGCTGACCCTGACCCTGAAATCCTGTGTTGCCTGAAAACACTGCAGCTAAGCTGCTTCTGTTACCTCAGGTCCTGTGTGAACACAGTCCCACACTCCTCTCTCCATGTCTGTCCACAGCAGACACACACAACTGTACACCCTTTCCTATTCTGAAAGTTAGCAAAACCATGAGAATTTAAACTCGGAAGATAAAATGAAGTTAAAAGTAAAGTTCTCAGTGTATACAGAACTAAAACTCTTAGTATTCAGGTGAGGATGGATTGAAGCCTGTGCAGAACAAAACTGTTACAGAGTAAATAAAGTTACAGTAATTCTTAGAGCCAAATTTTATCTAAACTCTCCTCATAGATTTTTGTGAACCTAGACCTTGCATTTCCAAGTGCAACTGGGTGACAACCCATGTATGTCAGCCAGCATCTGATCGTGCATGTCATCAAAAGGCTTGCTCATGACAATATTTTGCATCCTGAAGTTTAAAATCTAAAATTAAGATTTTGGCCCTTTTTGTCATCCTGTATTGTGTAAACCTTGATGTTCAGTGTTAAAATATTCAACCGCTCCTTCTTGCTTTGGTATGCATAATTAAAAAGCCAACTTGTGCTCCGTTATGTCTCCTAAACAGATGTTATGGACATATTTTTCAGAGATGCTTTAGCCTGAAAAGAAAATGAGGAAAATGCACGCCCTCTTTGATGAAGGCAAACTTTGAAAGTAGAGGCTAGGAAATATGCATTTGAAGTGCAGAAAATGAAAACCAGTTGCTAAAAGATTGTTTCTGATTCACTACTCAGAGCCAGATCTTGCTGCCTTCATTCGTATGTTAATTCCTTAATCCATATGCACCTTCCGTGACTCTGGCGGGAGAGCTCGGAGTCAAGTCCTCTTTCCTGTTGCAGTAGTGGAGTCTGGCCATTAGGTGATGATGTGCGTGAGGAATTTACTTGGGTAGTACTAAATTGACAAAATATGAACCATGATCTAGCACTTTGTTTACAGGCTCCATATTCATGTTTACAAAATGATGATTTCTGAGGCTCATGCTTTTTATGTTTCCTGTATGAAAAGGGCAGCCAGTGTACAGATATTTGTTATGTTTACCAGCGTTTCTGAATAGATTTTTTTTATAGTACATGGTTTTATGAAGTGTAATATTTTTATAGCAGAATGATGATCTTTGGACTTTCTATATTGTTACCTACAATTGTTTGCAAACAAGCTCTTTGCTCCTTTTTTTCTGTGCACTGTATCCCATGTTGCTGCTGCTAATGTTGCTGGCCTCAGCTGCTGCTGCCCCACCATGACGTGGGCTGACGGTATTGTGAAACTCTGCAAACTAACTTCAAAGAGCTGTGATTGTGCTGAAGGGCTGGCTGCATGCTGGGTTCCTCCTGGCAGGAAGGATGGGGAGCTGTACCCTGCTAAGGCAAGAGTTTAATGTGGATGGTCCCCAAGGAGAAGCCTCAGTGCTCACCTTTGTCTGTATTCTGCCATTTTGGTTTGGCATGCCCATCCTTTCCTTTCTTTATAAAGAAATAAAAAGAAAAACAAAAAGGAGTTTGTTTTTGCATAATTCCTTTCCAGTCCCCAAGCACTGGCCATATTTGAATGCCATGTGTTGGTCACAGGAAAAGCACACAGTTACCTGTTCAAATTATACCTGGAACTGTTATCTCTGTGCAGCCTGAATACTCAAACCTCTGTTTTGGGAAGCAACAAGTAAGCCTTTAATGCCCACCATTCACACAGTTCACCCACTAGACAAATTTAGGATTTCAGTGCCAGACAAATGAGTGCTTTCACACAAGTTGCCTCAGCATGAATTTCCCTTGCCCCCTTGAGATCTTCCAAGGTACCATTCCTCTGGAAATAGCTGGTCTCTGGCAAGCAGCCTGCATAGCCTTTTCTGTTTGCTGGACTTACTAGTGACCACAAAAGCAAAATCAACCGCTCCTACTCTGAGGGATTGGTTCTGCTTCCCTGGCATTACATCTGAGCCTGCACACAGTCACACCTGGATTGCCATCAGACCTGGCAGCATCACAGAGGTGGTGAGTTGGCTCAGGGTCCTTGCAGGAACAGCATGTGGTACCAGAGATGGAGAAACAGCGTATGATTTAGGTCCAAGCAAGCATAACCCAGCAAACTTGGACTTCAAGAATGTTGTTCATAGGATTTCTGCTCTGACCATAGACAGTCTCATGCCTCTTTTCTCCTGCTAGCTGCTCCTGTCCTACTCCCACTTCTGTCCTTCCTTTATTTTCTCTGTTCATGAAAGTTCCTGTTCCTTTAGTCCTCATGATCCTTCATCTCTTCCTCTGCACCTCGGCATCTACCATAAGCTATTCCACCTTTCTCTTACCACGTTTCTGCCCCACAAGCCCATCTTGTGGATTTATAGCCTCTTCTGGTAGGAAGCCAAATAAATCTGGTACACCCATCTTTATAGGCCCAGCAGTTAAAAAACAAGGCTTCCCTGGAGAACCACAATCATATACAAGAACAACCAAATAGGAAAACTGAAAAGGAAAAAAAAAAAACAACCAACCAAAAAACCAAAACCAATCTAGGCTTTCTCTTTCATTCCCACTTCTAAACTTCTAATTCCTCTTGTAATATTACCATGACCAGGAATGAGCCAAGTTCATCCATTGTTGGACACACATTAACTTTTCAGAGGGCCTGGTTAGGAAGCCATGGGTCATGCCAGGCCCTTGGCAGGCAGGTGATAGTCTTTCCCTCCAATGCTAGAAAATGAATGAATGAGATACCTGAGAGGAAGGCTTTCCAGAATAGACTCAAGTGCCTAATCAAGACGCAGCCCTTTTAGGAAAGTTGTATTGGCAACCATCTTAAACCTCTGCACTTAATGAGAAAATAACCATGCTTTTTCTCCCTATTAGGTACATACTTATTTAAAATCTAAAAAAAAAAAAACCAAAAAACAAAAACCAAAAAAAACCCAACCAACCAAAAAAAAAAAAAAAACCAGTAGCCAAACAGTAGCCAACAACTCCCCTCCCACTTGTAATTTTGCTCTTTAGTCAACATTTATTTCTTTCTTGTATCTTTCCCCTCCTTCATCCCATCCCAGTTCACTTCACCCCCTTTTGATGTCCCTTAACAAGGTACCATGGGAATTTTCCTGAGGCTCAGAAAGCCCTGTTACATATCTGAATAGCATCATCTTCAAGGGCAACACAACTGCTGGCTGAGGACCTCAGGCAATACAGCAGGGCAAACAAGAGGCAGTAACAATAACAACTAATGTCTGAAGATCACAAGCAAAGATTTTGCATTAAAAGCTGTGACAAAGAGCTGAAGACAAGGATTTTAGGCTATGTCCAGCTTTTCAGGTTACTCATAGATAACTTCAGTGCATTGTCTGTTAAATGTGCCATACTCCAGCTGTCTGGAGACAAGATAGAGAAAAAAGATTATCTGTCCATTCATCTAGATGGACAGGAACTTTTTGTTTTTTTTCTAAACAACCAAAGCTGGCCTGAGATCAATTCCATTTTTTGTTGAGGAAATTAGTTTATTAAGAGGCTGGTGACTCACCATATGTGGTAAGCCTGTGCAATGTTTTGGCTTGGCACACTCCTGCCTAATTGATTCTTCCTGTCCTTCAGGGTCTGTGGTCACTGGTAAAAACAGCTGCAGCTGTAAAGCCTAACTCTTTCCCAGCTGTAGAATTTTGCAGCTTCAATTTTAATGATAGTCTCCTTGCTAAGGCATGCAAAGGAAGACTAGTGATTTCCAGCACATTTACCCAGACTTTCTAATTGTCAAGGTCTTGTCTGGGCTATATTCTGTTATAATCAGTTATTTACTCATCCATTTATTTATTTCACCTGTTGGTACTAAAAAAAAATTTACCCTTTAGGAGCATCAGCTGTTACAATGGAGACAAACACAGAGAACAGAAACAACCTACATTTCACTATAGAGAAGTGACAAGGGTGACCCATCTGCTACAAGAAAATCTTAGCAGTGTTGATCTTTTGCTATCTGGTCTCATTTCAGCCACCATCCTGCTGCCATCCAAAGAGCTTAGGAAGTATATGTTAAAGGGGAGAAAATGTCATGCACACCCCACCATTCAGACCTCAAGCATCATTTTTTAAATGGCACCAACTTACATAACTTTAGTATAGTTAAATGGTCCAGGGTTCAGATGCAGGGGGAAAAAAACCACCAAAACAAAATGCCTGCCATGGACATTATTAAAGACCCTGATCTGTTCAGCTTAGCTTGCAGATGGCTGAGAGGTGACTTGATTATTGTCTACAAGAATCTTCACAGGGAGAAAAATCATGTTCCAGAAGCAGAGAGAGACTGACAAGAGCAGAAAAGCAGGCAAATTCCTGGGTGCAAAATTCATGCAGCGGCAGAATGGAAATAAGGTAACTGTAGTTTCAAAAGTGAGGCTGTTATTCATTGGAATACAACATAAAAGGAGAAAAAGGGTTTGTCATTCCCTTTGTATCACATTTAGTAGTGTCCCTTAGCAGACAGAAGGTTAGTGCAGAAGCAAGAGGATGAGTTCAATAGCCTGCAATAATCTGGAAATCAATTTTAAATGCTTGTGATGATCTCTTTGGGCCTCAAATATGACACGCATTCATATCACCTTACCACAAGCAGTTGACACTGAATGAGCAGATCAGGATTGATGGATGAACTCCAAAGATTAATTCAAAGACTTTTAAGCCACAAATAACTGGAACAATCAACTTTCTCTGTTTCAAACTGTATCATTACTATGGTACATGTGGAGAATGTTTGCTGTCTTTTGACAATATAGAATATCACTCTGAAATTTTGTGATGTTATGACAACCAACAGTGTTAATTTAGAACAACCTGTTCCCCATAGTTGGTGCAATATGGTTAAAACCTGTAACAAGACCAGGCAAATGGTGTTCCCTAAACATAGTAAAAAACTCACTGCCTTAAAATCCAAATAAGTTGTTATAGTATAACAACTATAGTGCATTATACTATATAGTGCATTAATAGTGCACTAATCCTACAAACCACAGGAAGGCCTTACAGAAGTAGATGTCAAACATGAGTGGAAGCTTTGCGAAAAAAAGGAGATAAATAAGATTTTAATTTCAAATCAGATCTCCAGTTATAATTAAGCTTTTAAAAGAGACTGAAAATTAGACCACAAAATCTGGAATTTTTACATTACCAAGGCCTGGAGCTGAGTGGCAACTTGTGAACTGACTGGCTTTATACAACTTCTGAAAATCTACGAGATGTACAATGAGAGAGAGATAGAGGGTGCAAAATTCTAATCACAACAGGAAGAGGAAGGAAGGAAGGAAGGAAGGAAGGAAGGAAGGAAGGAAGGAAGGAAGGAAGGAAGGAAGGAAGGAAGGAAGGATTTATCAAATAACAAGTATAAATGCTGTTCCTAATAATGCATAGTGACTGTTAAAGAAGGTATTTCTCCAGGGAAAACACTACCCCACTTCTCTCCTCAGCTTCAAGATGGTCAGTATTAGCAATTCCCAGAAGAACTATTTTTACTAAACCTAAACACTGCAGATTACATCTGATGAGACTTTTTCCAGCTCTGTGACAAACACTGCTGTAGCAGCCTCCTTGAGGAATGATGTGGCAGAAATTTCTGCAGAGCAGCCACTCAGTATGGAAATGCTGCATAGCAACCCCCCATCAAGGCACCCTCCTGCAAAGTGACAGTCCCTCTTTTAGTCCAAAGAGCATTAAATAAGCCTACACTGCTGGAAGCTTGCATCATGCTCCCAGGAGGTTGTTGTGTGGGTCTGACCAACCCAGCCTAAGGAAGGAGCTGATGGGTTCCCTGTCCTGATCTTAGCAAGTGCTGGGATCACAGGGTTTCCATGTGATGCAGAGATGATGCTCCCAACTGCCTCCTCCTGAGCTTTTAGAGAAAAGAAGGAACTGCTTTCAGCAGGTTATAAAAATGTACTTCTGCACAGCCTTCAAGAAGGACAATCCGAGCAAGAAAGCAGCACCAAAGTCACAGAGAGGGGTCACAGTAAAGGCATGGATCTATTCCACATATCTTCTTGGCTTGGTTTTGTTGAACTTCCTGCTATGTGTGAAAGGTTTGGCTTCCACTCTGCAAGGGCTAACACTCCCTCTGTGTGCAGGGCAGACACTACTGTCCAGCCCAGGTGCCAAAGATCAGTATCTTTTGGATAGAGTATTTAATTTATACGTCACTTGATGTGAAAAACAAGATATCTCTTGTAAAAAACAAGATAGCTTTTGTGAAGTGAAGCTGTAGCATCACCAGTGAACATTAATGTTTATTGGAAAGATCAATACCTATATAAGGATGAATTCAGATGTCTGTGGGACACAACATTTCAAATGTTTCTAATATGAAAAGATCCTCTCTAAATAGTTTGGAGGATGTCTATAACTATCCAATTCAATTTGGTATGTGCACATTTGGGTACATGAGTAAAATGCATCCATTCTTCTATTCACTTGAATTTTTACCTTTTTTTTTTTGGTTTTTTGGTTTTTTTTTCTGTTAGGCCTTGTGCAAACCTAAATGACTCTGTGCTGAGTCCTGAATGACTTTTTAGAAGTCCACTATGACCTATTGCTTATTTCACTTTGATCCCAGTAGCTTTGGAAAGGACTTTGATATGTTTACCTTCAAGTTACTCATCATGTATGCCCATAGCTTGTTTATACACTGTAGCCTACTGAAATTTCCCCCTTCTTTTTTTACTCAAGAAAATAGGCCAAAGGTAATTTCAGGGTCCCTGTTTGGATATGCATTACCAATTCAGAGACCTTTGGCTTCTTCTAGTAAGTCAGAGACATCTTAGAAACCATCTTGCTGTCACATTTTTTCAGTGAGCAAGAGAAATGTCAGTCCATTGAGAGAAAAGCTGACCTGAAGTTTAAAACAACTCAGGGTACTGTAATTAGACTGAAGTGAGCCCCGGTGTAATCATGCATTTCTGTCTCAAACATGATAATCTACTTCTCTTTTTTTTTTTTTT
>VZRH01007163.1:650752-661390 GCA_013397555.1 Urocynchramus pylzowi
GGGCGGGCGGCAGGGACCAGCGTTCGGTCCCCGAACCCCTCAGCCCCCCGCAGCCTCGGGGCGGCCGGGACGGGGTCGGACGGTTGGCGCCGGTTGACCCCTGGCGAGGTCGCCCTCGCCGGCGGCTGGCCGGGAGGAGCAGGCAGCGAGGAGCCGGCCCGGAGCTGTCGTGGTCCCGTCGTTCCCCTTGCCTCGCCCGTCGTCACCTCGGCCGCCGGGGGCGGTCGGGGCTGTCGCTGTCCCGCCCCGGCCCGAGCAAACCGGCCTTGACCTTGAAGTGACGCGGCGCGCTTTGAAGCTGCAGCTGCGCCCCTCCGTGCCCTTCCCGTCCCGGCTGTGACGGCCGGCAGGGCCGCCCCGCCGCCGGCAGGGCTCGCTGCGCACGGGAGCCCCGGACCGGGACAGCCTGACCGCTGCCTGCCGCAAGGGCAGAAAGAGCTTCGCTGTGCCTTGGGCAGAAGCGAGCTTGATCGTGGTTGCAGTCTGAAAATCGGGTCTTTGAATCTCTGAGTACGTGTAAATAGGTATCTCTTTCCAGAGGCTTGTTAGAGTCCCGCTGTCGTGGGAGCATGGCTTAAGTCACTTACCGGACAGCTCAGTGCTTGTGTCAAGCTTCGTCTTGCGTGCTGGGGTAAGGGATATGGCACTCTGGACTGAAATTACAAGACTGCCTTAAAGAACAGTTTTGGCATACTTAAATCTTGTTGAACCACTGTGTAGGGACAGTCTCAGGTAGGCAGGCTGAAGTTTCTTTAGCTGACAGGCTGTTTGACAAACTAAACAAATAAAAATGATCTCTTCTAATAAAGATGGTTGAGCAACCTTTCACTATAGCTGTTGCTTGCTATTTTACCTACATCTATTGCAACTGGTGTTTGATGTTGAGCAAGCATGTAGGAGGACAGCTGTTTATCTGAGAAACCTAGTCTTGGTTAAAGCAGCAGGAGATGGATGGTGTAAGGCTGTGTGGATGAGGGATTTTAATGTAAAGCCTTAAACTTCAGGAGGATAGACTTAGATTAGGTATTAGGTAGAAGTGCTTTACTGTGGGAATGGTGAGGCACTAGAAAGTTTGCTCAAATTGTTTGGTATTCACAAAATCAAAATCCACAGAAACAGTGGGACAAAAATATGAGAAGGAAGAGAGCAACCTTGAAGCAAAACAAAACTCCAGAGCAGGCTTCTGTGATTCCTTTTGAAAGTCTTGAGGATGCCCTGTAAGCTTGATAGATGCATATGAGCATTAACATTTAGTTGATTGTAACAGCATTCAAGTGAAGCATGTAAATAACCATTAAACCAGCAATCTGCTTCATCATTAGA
Source organism: Urocynchramus pylzowi (assembly GCA_013397555.1). NCBI lineage: Eukaryota > Metazoa > Chordata > Aves > Passeriformes > Fringillidae > Urocynchramus > Urocynchramus pylzowi. The sequence goes on from VZRH01007163.1 coordinate 652,076, forward strand.
AAAACAAACATCCAGATGAGATAACAGCTGCTTCCTAATGTCATCACAGTTACTGGAAATATCTCTGTCCTCACCCAAGACTGACAGGGTTTTTAAAAAAAAAAACAAACTTTCAGATGTATTTCACCTAGTTTTCAAACAAGCTGTATATGTGACTCTGTTTCAGTAAAAAGAGCATTCCACAGTTTCTGCCATTGTGGATGGAATGTGTTTTGCCTTGCTGTATAAGATACCTGCTTAATTTGTACTCCTGTAACTGGGTGTGTCATGAAGCGCTAAAGTCTGTTGCTCCATCTCATCTGTCTTTCCAGCATTGTTTGTTGATCACTAGGAGATAAGTGTCTAAGTTACTGGCTTTTTGTTGAAGTTAAAATATAAATAGCTGTCAGTAAAAGACACGTGTGTCTTCTGCATAAGAAGAAATGGAGAGTTATGTCATTGCATTTCTTCCTGAAGGTGATTTCTTCCCCAGACTACCGGACTCTACCCTGAAAAAAAAGTCCTTTCTTTGCTCATGGTGTCCTTCATGCTCTGAGACTGTGGTGTTCTAAATATCAGCATCTAATCACTGCAGGGAATTAAGGCTTTATGAACATGAAACTTGTTTCTTGGAAATAATGAATTAAGGTGCTGTTTGGGATACCCGTGATGGGCTTTAGATTGCTTGACCCTCAATAGAGTAACTTAGCTTACCCAAAGTGGTGGATTAAGTGCTCCATTATTATGGCTTGAGGCAATCAAAAACTTGAAGACATCTATTGGAATAAGTAGCTTTGATTTCAGCTTCATAACCTGCAAACATGAAAGCAAGCATAATGAATGCATGCTGCTTTGCTCAGGTGGATATATCTGGCATTAGAATTGCATTATGTCATGGGTTAGCTTTTGGATCTTGCACAAAGAAACAGGAGAAATTGCTTTTAAAACTCTCATTAAAAATTAATTGTTCTGCCAGTTTCATATCTGGCTTTTCTCTAGTGGTGATTAATAGGGATCTGAATGACTGTAAATCATATAAATACAAATTTCCCCTAACTGTGTCCTAATGCTTCAAAATGAGCATAGTAAGAACATAAGCTGTAGGTAGACTTTTCCTGCTTTTTGTGAAATGCAGCAGTAATGTTTTTAAAACTAGCTGATTAGCATATTAAAGCCTGGTAGCTCTATGTATTGTGAACCTGAAATTGTGTTTTTTCTCCAGATTCTAAAAATGGCAGCTGTCACTATAGTCATATTATCTAAGCCACTAATAGTAGGCAACTGCATCCTCTTATTTCCTATCCTATTGATTTAAAACATCTGAAAAACATCTAATAAAACAGTTTCCCTCCTCTTTTAAGATAGAACACATCATTCTAAAGCAGCTGTCATTTTCTTGTGGTAGAAGCCTAAATTGCTTTTATCACATAATGAATTGGAAGGAATGCAAAAATCTCCTGGTAACAGAAAAATAAGCATGGGCATTGCAGTGTGCTGGGGCACTTCTGAAATGTCTCTTCCTGATGACTCAGCACTAATGCAAATGTAGGGACTCTGTTAATATAGAGGGCTTTGAAATAGAGATAGTTCATTCCCTGGAAAGCCTGAGCACTTAAACTGATGTGAGCTGTCTAGGAACTGTCTTTTAATTTAAACAAACTTCAGAGGAGTTAGCATCGGTAATAGACCTAAAATTAGCTGATCTTCTGTTCTTTTTAGTAAATCTTCCAACATGAGGATGTAAGAACTTTAGAATAAAAAGTTCTCTGTGATGTGTGCTAGAAACTGAAGGACACAGCACCTGCTTGTCTTGTGTGCTCTGAGAACTAAATCTGCCCTTTTGCAGAAGGGTAGTGTGCCCTTTCCACTTAAGGGATGGCAGTTTGGAGAAAACACATAGTGACAGTTCTCCTATATTTGCAGAATGGTCTCTGGCCTATTAATATTATTATTGCCAGAATGAGGAAAATACATGCAGAAATTTTAGAAAACCAACTCTTTCCCACTGTAGCCTTTTGTAACAAACTTAGTACTGATACAAGGTATTGTCACCCCTGGGTTCCTCTTGTCTTGTCTAGACATACATACAGAAAACTGACACTTGGAAACTGAGTAAATCCAACAGTTGTTGTCCACAGTTCTGAAAATATTAATACAGTGTTTTCTTTGTCAAGGGACTGAATTTAGTTCTTGAAGTTCTTGGAAACTACTGATTTGGAATTGAGTCACTTCAGAAATAGATGTGTGCACATGGTGCAATATCGTCCCTATTGGATGTGGTGCATGTGTTGCAGCTCTCTTGGCTGCAGAGCTTTGGGGCTGGATGCCTGTTTCCTGGGAGAGTCTGTGTGCCCTTGGTTTGCCCTCTTCTATAAGTATGTGTTCCACTCCCATGTGATTGTAAGGGTAACCTTGTAAGACCTTAGCCAGAGCTGCCTACTCTGTTAAAGTAGTATCAGTTTGATTCTATTTTAGGCTTTCACTTCCCTGGAAACAACTTACATTTTAAAAATTAAGACTGACTTCTGCTGGCACAAAAACGTGGTGCCAGAAGACATATCTGAACCTGCTTAGTTAAGGTTTTATGAAGAAATTTAAGTTTACATTTGTCTTGTGAACTTCAGTCAACTGTTGCTGCAGATCAAAGAGAAAACAAACAACAAGTGGTTATACTAGGCCAGGGCATCCCAATGAAACACCTTGAACCAGCTTGTAGTGAAGACTAACTGAAACACACATCCTATGTGATTTCCTAAGTAGACCTGACTGTTCCCTTTCCATAGCTATTTATAAAATGGTGATCTAAGAACATGGAAATCTGTGTGAGGGAAGTGAAAGTTACAAAGTGTTCTTTAACTCAGGCTTTCTATTAGCCTACCTATTTCTCATAAGAAATGCCTTCTTATAAGTCATAATTCAGAACTAAGTCTTATCAGTATCTTTGTTAGAAAGAAGGTGTTTAAAAGTTAGTAAACTTTTGTTACAAAAGCTTCATAACTAACAATCTTAAATGTATGCTGTAGTCTATCTTTTGTGCATAGATCATTAAGTTATTACATAAATTGGTACCTAGATTATCACTGAAATGAACCCCATACATGACTGAAGTATAATTGCATATATCACTGAGAATGTGTTATAGGTCATGTTTGGTACAGCCACAGTTGGCCCAAACTTAGTGACAGGAAGATATCTGGCCATCTTTGGTTTGACCTACTTACAGAGGTATACAGAGAATTCCAAATAACTTCAAAGCTTTCACTGAAGAATTCTAGGTGTTTAGCTATGTCATGGCAAAGCTTGATGTCTTTTGGCATCCTTTAAAGTAGCTGGGGTGGGATCTTGGGTGCTCTGAAGGGTTGAATGTTTTCCACTAACCATAATGGGATTTTAGGTAGCTGGGAAAAAGAGCAACAAACACTTGTCACAGTGGTAGCTCTTGTGGGAAATGGGATTTTTTTTAACACTAATAATACATTATTCAAAGTTAATGCTGTGACAGCTTTGACTTCTTCCTATTTTCTATTTGTGGTATTCTTTTGTCTATGTAGACCATGAAAGAAACTAATGTGATTTTTTTCTTCTTTCATTCTTTCATGTGCTGTTTGAATGGAAAACATTGGTGGTGCACTTGAGCAGTACGGTAAGAAAAGGGAGGGGATTCTGGTTTCGCATTCTTCCTCATTTCGGTAACTGGATGGCTTTTTCTCTTAGTAGTGTTATGACTTTGTCTGCACCTGAAAGGCATACAACAAACCTCCAGGAGTGATGCACTAGGAATATTTAATTGCAAGTCTGAGGTTAAGATGACCATGTGTGTTAGCTCCTTCAGAATGTCTTAAATTAAAGGGGCTTTTTTTTTCCATACTGTTTTGCTAAGGAGATCAGAACAGAGTTGAAACCCTTTCTCCTACATAACAGCAATACTGTTATGTAACCAAACTACCTGGCTTATCTCTAATAGCCTTCAGGCTGGACAATAAGTGTACAAAATAACTCACCTTACACTCTTCTTCTGTCCTGGACCCTTTGGGCTTGCCCCTGAAACTGGAAGTGGGAATTTTATGCCTGTTGTGCTGTGAATCGTAATGTATGGAAGATTTGCTCTTCTACCTAGACAAAAGACAAACTTACAGGTGTATTTTAATTCTTGTGAGACTTCAAAGGGCTGCCTGCCTGGAGGCACTTAAAGCCTGATAGCCATCTCAAGGTTCCAAATAAAACTCCTTGTCAGCAGAGAAAAACTACTGCTGCAGTACTTTTGGTTACTGATGATTCTTCAGCTCGCACAAAAAATGTCATAAGAATGGATATAGCTGGTATCTGCAAAGCTTTTTCTTATGAGGTGCATCTCTTTTGTTGTATCTGGCCAACTCATGAGAATCATGAGTTTCTACTTAGAAGAAGCTGAGGCACATGCTATGTGCATCTTCTGTGGAAAGAATTCTGGTGAAGCCTTGCTGCTCATAACAGTAGCAGAAATTGAACTTAAGACATTATTTTTCCTCAGTTTTGAGTCTTTTAGATAATACCCATCAAAATAAACTTGTCAGTTTTTCTGATTTGATCCTTTCCACTTCTTGTCTCTATTCTATCTGTGTACACACCTGTTGCTAACTGCTCTCTTCCCACATTTGTTGAATCATTGAGTTTAAAGTAATCACCAAATCGTTTCAGCAATTGCAGGTGAAGCTCAGGGTAACAGTCTGCTTTGCTTGCTGGCCCTGTTCTTTCAGACAGGGTGTAAGCACTCCCAAGAAGATGCTTGCTGAGCTTTTCTTCATCCTCAGCATAAAATGAAAACACCTTCAGTTCTTCACTTCATCAAGTCCTTATGTTTTCATTATATTTTTGAGGAGTCTTAATTGAAAGAGGGAAATGCTAATTCTCTGCACAGAAGTGAGCTATAAATCTTAAGTATCTGACAATGCCAATCAGATGGTTAATGACTGCTGAGCTATAATTGCACAAAATTCTTTTTCAATGGCTCTAGATAGTTCCTCTCTGATCTGAAAGAAGATACAGAATAGGTTCCTTTACCTTTCCTTCTGAAGAGTATATCCCACTAAAAGAAAGGTTTTGTTTCTCTTACATTAAAAATAGTCTGTCTTTTCTTGGAATTTTACCAATAACCCTGCCTTCTAGTTTTGTGTGGCTAAGAAAAAACTGTGAGAATACTACTGGAGATTTTTGTTTCTGTTTAACTTTATTTTTGTTTTCCCTCTTCACAGCACTTTTGGGGGCCAGTTGCCAACTGGGGTCTTCCTGTTGCTGCTTTTAATGACATGAAGAAGTCGCCAGAAATTATTAGTGGCAGAATGACATTTGGTAAGACCTGAGACAAGCTTCTTGTTAGGACACTAACTCCAGAACACAGTTTCTGTTGTGTAAGCAGTGATATATTATTAGTTGTCTGCAAACTTGTGATCAAAGCAGATTTAGATATCAAATATCTTGATACATAACTTTAGAGGCCATATAAATTGAGGTACTGAAAAACTGCAGGGCTCTTTTTTGGAAAGCTTTCCACTAATTTGGGAGGGGAGAGTGAGGCTGCTCTTGACCCTTAGCAGTTTTCAAGACCAGACTGTCTCCTGAAGTGCAACTCCTCTTATCTTAAGCTATTGCACACACTTGTTCAAAATACTCAATTTTATTCTTTGTATAAAGAACAATGATCCTTTGTGGTTAGTGTGAGATTTAACTTTTTATCAGCACTGACAAAGTGAAGAAATGGTAATGATTGGTCAGTAGGGTGCAATAAGCAGCAAAGAAGGCTTTAACTCCTTGTAAAGCAGTTGTCTATGAGAGACTATTGTGACTCTTAATGCAAAATTCTTTTTAAATGCATAAGCAATATTTTTCTACCTGTCTTTGGAACATGTATAGTTTTTGCCTAGATGTCTATCTCTATGTTCTAATTCTTTTCTAGAATTAGAAATATTGCAGTTTTATTTTATTATCTTAACTTTGGCATTATATCTCTTCCTTAATTCACTTAACTTAATTCTGAGTAATTCTTCTTCCCACAAGCAAAATACTTTTGGCTTAAGAAATTTTATAGTCCCATTATCATTAGGATATGCTTAGAGTAATTCAGTCCCTTAATCAGCTTCCTTGAGACAGAAGACTAGTTTAAGTAGTCTCCAGTACAGCAAAACTGTTTTGCATATAGTGTTTTGGTGGCAGCTACCCAGCTCAGCAATGTTGAGACACCTTTTTTAATTTTTGCAGGTGTATATATAGTTTGGTGTGTGTAGAGAACCTGGGGGATGAAAAAAGAATATTTGTACTTTTAAAAAGGCTGTTTTCCTTGAACAACTAATTTACCAATTTTTTCTTTAAGCCTGTCAGAACTTTATAAAACTAGAGAATTCTTGGGTTGTAATTTCCTGTATTTAAATTTAATTATTATAGGAGAGTAGATCAAAATAGTTTCTCATCTTTCTGGAAAGCAGATAACAAAGCTTCATGTTTCTGCATGTTCATGATTCCCTGGACACTGAAAGCTCCTGATCTTAAAATGTTCCCAGAAAGAACTTTATTTAAGTGATTAATGTCTTTTAAAATAATTTAGAAACTGTCAGAATAATATATGACAGACTATGTCTCTTTGAGATAAACTCTTATTTTCTGGCTGAGATAATTTAGATAATAAACTAAAAAGACTTCACTTGCATCACAGGATAGTGTATGAGTAAAATGAATTTTTATGGAAAGCTGCAGCCATGTAGATTTTCTTGTGTAGTAGAAATGAGCACTGTTTTGTGTTTTCTTGCATTGGATCCTCAAAGTGGACATATTTGTAGGACTGTTGGAAAACTCATAAACAGCAACAAATCTTCTGCCTGTCATTACATTTTACTAGTAGGAAAACTGTGACTCAACAAAATGCAGATATTTACAGTTTCTTAACAAGATCTATCATCTTTTGCAGCACTGTGTTGTTACTCCTTGACTTTCATGAGATTTGCCTACAAAGTGCAGCCAAGAAACTGGCTTCTTTTTGCATGCCACTTCACTAATGAAATCGCACAACTTATTCAAGGAGGACGACTGATCAAATACAGGCAAGTCACTTTTTTTTTTTAATGGGGAAGTCATAAACTGATGGCTCCTGGAATACTGTTAGGGATTTTTAACTGTGGTGCAAAGCTCTGCATGGTTTCTGTACTTGCTTAACTTCATTACCTTTTGCAAACCTGTTAGCAAGCTCGTTGTCAGTAGGCAGAACTTTGCACCTCCTTTGAACTTTCTGAGGTCTGCACATAGAAAATGCAGGAAGCCCTTATGGTCATGAGGGAGTGTAGACAGGGCCTTCAGCAGCTGCTGGCTATTTTGGGGGGTTTTTTGTGCAGTCTTTTGGTTCATCTGCGTGTGTCCATCTTCATAACTAATTCCTGAGATGGAAACATCCATAAAACGGAAGGAGTTGTACATCTGAAAGAGAGGTCACGCAAAGCCTGTCAGAGCTGACTGTTCCATACACGAGGTAGAGCCAACTGAGTGTGCCTGGGGAACAGACTGTGATCAGTCTCACACCCTTGTTGTGTAGCAAGCAGTGCAGACACTGCCCCAAGCAATCCTGGTGATCAGGATTATGGTTTTTCTCTCTTCTGCCCCAAGAAATTACTGTGGAGCAATAGAGGATGAAACCTTCTGAAATATAAATTAAAAAATGAGACCGTGCAAAACTGCAAGTGGACTTGTCTCTGCATAAGTTACTGACCAATGTCCTTCATTCATAAAGTTTTTTAATAGCAATTGTATTTCAATATTCAATCTTACAAAAGCTGTTTTTCTTTTGGCAGGCTGGAGAAAAAGAACTAAATATATTACTTGAAATAAGCCAGGGAATGTATTCATCCTGAATGACAACCAAGGAAGACATGCCATCTACAGTTGCTGTGACAATTACAGTGGGGATGAAACAGAAATGCCCATTATGAATAAGACCCCACCAAGAATTCTTCTAATAATTTTTTTACCTTGCCTTTTAAAAAGTACTATTCAGCAATGTAAACCATTACATTTGAAGTCTTGCTGCCTTACTGATCATTAATAACTACCCTTTTAATAAAACATTAGCCACCCAAATAACAGGCAATATTTGAAAAGCAACTTTTTTATCTAACAGTCTACAAAAGTGGCCCGTGATGGTTTGACAAAACTCATTTTAAAATCAACATGAACAGAGGTCAGTAAACAGAACTGTTGGTGGTATCATTGTTTATGTATTAACATATTCTTAAAAGCCATTTAACTTGAGTGCATTCATTCCTATTCTATTTTTTTTTTTTAACTTAAGCAGTGGCTTGCTGATCTACAAGAGCAAATGTGTAGATAGGCAGCCTGGAAGTGAGCAGCCATCCCTGTTCCCTCAATGCATGCCTTTTCTCAGTAAAGAGACTTCATTAACATCCACTTCTATGTCGCACACAATTTAAAGAAGGCTTGGAAAAACAAAAGCATAGCACTGAATGAAGGAAGGCAACAAAGCCTGATACTGTTCTTTAAGAAGTTCTGAGTGGATTTTATTTTTTCCTACTGTTTGAGTTACTCTAGATGTATGTAATTCTTACACAGGCAAAAATTAAACTTGTTTGGAGTCTAAGATCTGAAAGACGCCAAGTGCCTTTCAGTGGTTTTTGACTTCATTGTGCGAGTGGTTTTCCTGCATGATCTGCCTGAAAGTTACATTGCTGTAAAGGTAAAATTGACAAAGAATGTGAGAACGTATGTTACGGATTTTTTTTCAGTGCAGTGTTTTTGAACAATAAACATATTCCAAATGGCAATAAAACTCTTGAACACTTGGAAAAGTTTTGTTTTTCATACTGTGATAACAGACCCAAAAGTGAAATTTTACTATGGAGTGTTGCTTTATTACTGCAACAGCATGAAGCAAAAACAGGCTGAAAAAGTAAATGGTATGTACTGAATTTAGGTAAGTGTACTGTGTATCCCAATACCTAGAACTTCTTCCCCCAGCAGGAAAAAGTGTGTTGGGGGTAGACTGAGTAGTTCTAGTGTGATAGGCAGGGTTGAATTCAGAGCTCTCATTATGCAACTAAGTCAGTATTACATGTTGTCTTTTAGCAATTAGAGCGAGTCTTAATTGACCATCTTCTAATTCTCTTGTGATGGTAACATTTTTTGATGAACATACATGAAAGATGCAAATAGGACATGTCTGCTGGATGGCTAAAGCTGGTACTGTGTCTTTTGGTCTCCTTGCGAGCCCCTCAGGGCCCCCGGCCAGCCCCGGGTCGGCAGACAATGGGGGGGGGCTCCCCCCATGCGTCCGACAGCGGGGGGACACTCTGAGGCGACTCA
>VZRH01007163.1:670420-691732 GCA_013397555.1 Urocynchramus pylzowi
GGCCCTGCCCAGGGAGGGCCGGCATGGAGAAGCTGCGGCGGGGGCTGGCCGGGCAGGACGATGAGGAGCAGGGACTGACGGCGCAGGTACGGCCCGGAGAGAGCCCGCTCCCCTTCCCCTCCGCGGCGCGGGCCGAGCGGTGCTGGAGCCTGCTGGAGGCCGTGTCTCGGGCGCTGCCGTGCTCCCCGCGCTGCCTGCCCCCGCCCCCGGCCTGCGCACACGCTCACCCCGCTTCGTCCTGCCCCGCCGAGTCGGAGCGGGGCACAGGTCGGCAGGCAAAGGAGAGACCCAAGTTTGCCGAGGGACGAGCGGTGTGGGCAGCAGGCTCTGCCCGGAGGATGAGTTTTGGCGAATTAGTCTTGTGTGAAGCTTTTGGCTGTGTTGGTGGCTTGGGGTCCTTCGGTTTCTACAGGTTTTTCTTGTGCTTAAGCAGGGAGTTTGAACCACATAACACACTATGCTCCTTTCAATCCCGACTGAGTCTGCGACCCAGTGTAAATTGCTTCTCCATTCCTTTATGCCCTTAAATTTGCAGAAACAAAGGTTTTGTTTAGACAAACATCGTTTTGTGTGCATTCTGCTGAATTTACTTTTTGCTCCTTACTCCTTAAGTACGGCTTAATTTTTCTATTTCCTTCCTCATCGTCAGCGTGTTTTTTTGTTTCGTTTTTACTGTGTTTGAAGACCATGCATTCCTGAGAACTAATCTCTAGGTTTAAGCAAAGCTGAGCATGCTTACAAAGAACCATTTATTCCTTTAGTTCCCTCTTAACTCATGTGACTGCAGGTCAAAGTGCCCCACATCAAGGAATAGCTTGCTACTGCTTGCTGCTTCCAGGACACTGGAGCATGGTGGAGCAGGAGGCTGGAATGTAGCTGGGATCTGAGCTGTGGCTAACAAACCTTGGGGAACCAGCACAAACTGAGCATAGCTGGCATGATATTAGTTCTAGCAGCTTGCTGCTGGCATGCTTCACTTGGTTTTGCACTGAGTTGCCGTTGGTCTTCATCTTCATGAATTTGGCCTCTCTGCCACAGCAAAGCACCTAAATTGTGTCCAGTGATTCTGGAAGCAGTGTACAATCTTTGCCCTTTCACACCAGAACTGGCTGCCAGCATTTGGGAGGGATGCTTCACCTTCTGCTCTTCTCAGGGTTATCAAAGAAATACTTAGATTTCTGTTAATCTCAGTTCAGTTCCAAAGGAATTGATTACTCTACCATCACTAGGCACATTTCACACAAGGCACGTGATAGTGACATAGAGTTTTTCATCATCACCTTTACTTGGTGCTGTGATAGTTGTTTTAAGGTGGCAATCAGTAGATAAATGCCTATATATCTAATGCTGTTATATTTGAGTTTTATATCCTGAGGAGAGAACTGAGCTAAGAATGTGTTTAATTTGTTAAATGTAAGTAATTAAACTACATAGGATTTCACTATTGCATGTAATGATACTGTTATTGTAGCCAGAAAAGACTTTAAATAAGAAAAATCTGCCTATATTTAAAGCCTGTCCAGTACATGATAGAAGAAAACATAAAAATGTGTCTTTGGAGCGTCATGCTGAGATGAACCAGAAAGATCTTTAAAATAAATAAATACCCCTTGACTTAAAAAAAAAAAAAATCTCAAGTGTTTAGGTCAGGCAGTTTCTCAGCTGTATTCTTCTCTCAAGGTAGCAGTGTGTTTCTAGAACAGTGGAAATCAAGCCTCTTTTTAGAGAGGAAATTCATACGTGACATTCACTAAAGCTAGAGCTGAGTGGTGCTGACTATTTTTAAAGTGTGTGTATTAGAGCAAAAGAAGTATGTGCACCCATGCAGAGAGGAACACTTGGTAAGAGGTGGGGCTGTGAAAGAAAGTGTGAGGTTATGCGTTGTGTGTGTAAAATCTTCAGCTGTTTCCATGATCTTTCTGGAGACTAGTCATGTGTTTGGCTGAAAACAAAGGCCTTCTCTTTGGAATATCTGATAGCTGTGTAATAGCCATCATATGGTTCATGTCCATAGATATCTCTGGATTCTTTCCCTTGGTTTTTGCAGAACCATTATCATGAAGTCACAAGTCATTCCTGCTAAGTAGAAGACAAGTCTGTAATGAAGGAACTGTGTGATGATTCAGTGAAGTCTTTCTGTACTTTCTAAACTCTTCAGATGACCTGTTGTTTCTTGTTGCAATTAGATCCATTATTCTAAATATATTTTAAAAAAAAGGAATTCATTAACAAAAAGATCAATAATAAATAATGAATGTAGCAGTGCTATGATGTTTTCAGGGCAGCATCATGCTGTTCAGTTTTATTAACACCAAAACTAATGTAAAATCATTCCATGTGACACATTGGATGTTTCATGACAGCTGACAGCTGCTTAAAGCACTCAACAAGATTTCAACAGAGGAATAGACCAGGCATTTCTTATATTTTTATAAGAAATTGTATATTACATTTCTTATATTTTGTTTCTTATGTTATACTTCTTGTATTTTAATCTCAACTGAGATAGAAATACATATAAGGAGGCCTGTTAGGGAAAGATGGGAATATATCTCTATAATTATTGTTTCACTATGGTTTGGAAACTCAATTCTGCAAATTTACTCAACGTTTCTTTGCTTTTTCTCCATTACTTGCATATTTACCATTGAGAAAAGATGTAATTGTTAACCTGGATTAGTAAAATAAAGTGGTTCTGTTTTTGTATTTGCCCACGTGGAAAACTGTTACAAGATCATTGATATATGGGAGGAGCCTAGGTGGATGTTCAGAGCCACAAGAACTATTTTTGATCAAAAGCAGCCTTGTGGATTATCATTCATATTGTTTATTGTGTGTCCAGTGCAAACTCTTCAGCAGTGATGCTATTATTGCAAACCTGTTCCTTATATTTCAGGAAGTCTCCATTCCAGATTCTGGTTTCCACTTGGGGTTTCCTCTTGATTTTTGGATGTCTTCATCATTTCTTTCATATACTATTAGCTTGGATAGCCTGTGAATAAAAAGCTTTACTTCTTGCCCAGGAGTTTGGCATTAAAGTTTAGCAGTCGAAAACTAAGGATTTCCTTGTGTTGATTTCAGTTTAATTTTTTCTTTTTTCTTGTTAGAAACAAGCTGATAAGCAGTATGGCAAGAAGGGTATGTTTTACAGGAACTCCCTTGCTGCCACTACTGTTCACCACACGAACTACAGATGTGGAATATGCCTAGAAATTTTTTCTGTCTCCTAAGTAAAAGCTTTTGCAAATGCAAATACCATAGACTTCGATGACAACTCTTTTTATCTGAAATCTGGGATTAGCTGTATAATTTATGTCAGAAACACAAAAAGAATCTTTAGCACCTTTGTGTAGTTTCCTGCTTTTGTTGCAAGGGCAGCTTAGACTTCCTTTTCCTTAGGGTTCATAGTCTTTGAGAACCTAAGCTGTTACCTCAGGGTGTCCCATGGTCCCTAGTGTAGAAATTACTGCCTGCAGCACATGTGGCAGGGTTCCTGCAGTGACAGGTTCCTGCAGTGCAGCTTCTAGAGGGAGCCTGGCATTTGAGCACAAGCTGGTGTCTGTGGTTTACACAGCTGAGCTGTGTATCTGTAACTCAACTTTTGCAGCAAGGTGCTTCTCTGCAGTGTTGAAACAGGCATCTTGGAAAGACAATGAGTTCCATTGCTTCCATGAAACCAAAAAAATATAAACTGTAAAATATTCTGACTTGGAAGGGACCCACAAGGACCATTGAGTCCAGTTCCTGGCTCTGCACAGCACCATCCTCAGGCACCCTGTGCCTGAGAGCATTGTCCAAATGCTTCTTGAACTCTCTCAGGCTTGTGCTGTGACCACTTCCCTGGGAGCCTGTTCCAGGGCCCAGCCACCCTCTGAGTGAAAAGCCTTTTTCTAATATCTATCCTAAACCTCCTTTCACAGCTTCAGCTGTTCCCTCATGTCATGTCTCTGGTCACCACAGAGAAGTGATCAGTGTCTGCCCCTCTGCTTCCTCTCATGAGGAAGCTGTAGACTGCAATGAGGTCCCCTCAGTCCCCTTAGGGACTAAGAAAATGCATTACCAGATCCCCAGTTTTGGGATTTCAAACACTGCATGAAATAGGTCCAGCTTGACAACATAAATGGTGACATCATTGGGAACGGTTGGAAGGATGAGCCTTCTTTTTAATACCATTTAATGTACTTGGTTTTGTTATTGCACAGAATGCTCTGGCAGCCCTTATGCCACAGCTTATCTTCCTGTAGTTCATGTGCATATATTGTCAATCAGTTTTAAGAGTTAAATCCATAAAATGTATCAAACTTTCTGGGGTTTGTGGTATTTTTTGCTCTAAGCCTTTGTGTGGTTCTCTTATTTCTTGTGCTGGTTTGTTTTTTGTTTTTTTTTTTTCACCTCTTAACTGTTAGGGGTTTAACTGATGATAAAGCTGTTTTCAAATTTATTTGAAGAATGAAATCTCCTGGTAGTCACTTCAGGAGTACTGTCAGATAATAAGATTAGAAGTAGAAGAACAGTAAGTGGGAGCAATGAGCCTGATGCTTGTGAATTAAGGATTTATCTTCATCCTTTCCCTGCTTTCTAGGCAATCTGAAATGTGTGTGTTGTGTTTACCGATGTCATTGGCTTATCTACACTTCATTTCTGAACAAGATGGAAAGGATTTTTACTCTGTGTGTATGTGTGCTTGTGATTAGTTGCAGGTGTAACTAAAGGCATGATTGACATGGGTATCTTCAGCTGTGTGCTACTAGCTATTCCTACTCTTCTTAAAAATGCAGACATTCTTTTTTCTGACTGTCAAATATTATTTAAAATACTAAACCATCATTCAGTTTCTGTTTTTGTCTGTTTCTTTAATGCATACATAAGGACAAAGTGTTGGACCTAGCAAGGTAAGCTGGATCTTCTGACCTTTGGAAAGTTCTGTCCTCACAGCACCTTTATGTGTGCATGCATATGGCAGGATTTAATTAAACTAGATACAGGTTCCTCATTTGTACAGATGTGAAATTGTTCTAAGCAGTAGACTTCTTTGGTTAGCTTACCACTGCCTGAAAAAGAAATTTCTCAAGAGATAAGGAGAATTATCATACTCATTGGCTGGGGAAGGTCTGTCATGTATATTTGGTTAATAAGGCTTGATTAAAATACCTGTTGACTAGATAACAAGAGAGCAAGTTTGCCTGTGACATCTGAACAAATAGGAAAGTTGTTTTTTTAAAGTAATTTTATGTAAGCTGAAGCAACACTTCAGTTAATAGGCCAGTTTAGAACAGAAAGTACATTTAATTGTAGTGACCTGGAGTAAGATGAAGTGCATTGTTCTTACAGCATGGGTGGAGATGAGCTGAGCGTGTCTAACAAATCACTTCTGCTGAAAGGGGCCTTTCTGCCAGAGACATGGCCCTGCCTCTTTCCTTACATCAGCCCTGCTGCTTTTCTGACAGCTTGCAGAGCTGGCTTGGCTCATTAGCCAAGTCATCAGAATAGAAGGAACACTAATTCTGTTCTCATGTCAGGAGTTGTGTCAGGTAGCTCAGCTCATTAGGTTCTGGAGTCACTCTGGAGAAGCAGGAAGTGAAATACTCCCTTTCAGCAAGTTAGCTTAGTCTGATGAGACAAACTGTGTTAATCTGCCTACACCTTCAGAAAGGTAATTGGATGAGAAATTGGAGTTGTAATGCTTGCATTGGATACTGGCATTAATATGTACAAGGGATCCTCTCTAGTAACAGGAAAAGGTGGTAATGTCTATAGGAACCTACAGTGTTGCACAAATGGATTAATTCTTCTGCAGATTGCTGGAAGGTCCATTCATTTTTTTTATTTGGTACAATTGTGACTATTTTCAGTTGTGTGGTGATTAAAAAATCTGTTTGAAAGTGAAGCAGCAGTGCTTGCATGCCAGGATATACCTTTATGGGTTTTGTCTTTTTGGTTGTTTGTAAATATGTTTCCATGTGCTCCAGATTGATAATATGATTTCGTAATATGCAAGAATTAATACACAATTTCTGGCTGAAAATGATTTTGTTTGAAATTAAGGACTTCAGTGGTAAAGACAAAAATGTCCTTTAGATTTTAGTTCTAAACTGGGTTTGTAATGTCCTCTTTTTCCTCTTTTATTATTAAGGTCCTTGATGCTTCAACACTCAGCTTGGGTACTCGAGTCAGATGGTTTGCCATATGCTTTATTGCTGGCATTTTGTGTTCTTTTCTTGTAAGTAAAGTTATTTTTTCCCTTGCACTTTATTATTGTTCTACAGTTGAACCTCATTCATATTCCTATTTTATGTGTGATTGCTTTATCCTGCATTCTAAATTTTGTGTGCATTTATTTAACTGGACATTAAATGTGTAATTGGCTGTTGATCTCTAAATTATGATTTTGGCCATTTTTCTTCCTATTACACAAGTGAGTATTTTTATTGTAACATAATACATTCTCTTATTAAAAGGTTTGAACACTGACAAAATATGCTCTATTTTTATATTAGGAAAGAGGTGTGTACCCATCTTATTTTTTCTCTCCAATAAAAGGAAAAAGAGGGGGGAAGCTTGGAAGGTTTTTAAAAGCTGAAGAAACCACAAGTGTAGCATGTCACACTCAACAAATCAATAGGTGTGGTTGTGTGTTGACACTTGAAAAACCTGCTGCACTCCTGGTGGTTTTACAGTCAGCAAATCGTGTGCTCATTTGTGAACTTCAGGGGCTGGCAGGAGTCTGCAGCCTGCAGTTAGGAGTTGAGTGTTTGGCTCTGTCAAAATCTGACACAGATGACTTGCACAAGAAGGCAGCTTTTCAGCTGCATGGAGACTCGCAGAAACAGCTGAAAAAACATTGGGGAACTCCTCTCCTTTTCCTCCTTTTCGCTTTTCCTTCCTCCACCCCTACTTTTCCCTTCCTCTTTCTTCCTCCCTCTTTTCCTTTCTTTTCATCACAGATTTCCACTGAAATTGCAATTGAGTAGAATGCAGTTGCTTTTTTGTTTGGTTGGGTTTTTTCAGGACACGGTGTGCAGGTCACAGTTTGTTTTGCTTCTAGAGGAGGCTTTCTTTAGGCTCTGACAGGCTGAGAAAGTCAGGTCTGTACAGCCTGGAGAAGAGAAGGCTGCATGGAGACCTCATAGCAGCCTTCCAGTATCTGGAGGGGGCCTACAGAGAAGCCAGGAAGGGGCTCTTTGTTAGGAGCTGTAGTGATAGGACAAGGAGTAATGGGTACAAATTGAAAACAGGGATATTTAGTTTAGATATAAGGAAGAAATTCTTTATTGTGAGGCACTAGAACAGGTTGTCCAGAGAAGTTGTGGATGCCCATCCCTGGCACTGTTCAACACCAGGCTGAATGGGGCTTTGAGCAGCCTGGTCTAGTGGGAAGTGCCCGTGGCAGTGGCTGTTGTATCTAGGTGATCTTTAAGGTCCCTTTCCTATGATTCCTTTTCTCCCTGATCATCATAGGGAGTTGTGATCAGCAGAAGGCTTTGGATTTTTTTAAGTTAAGTGGAAAGAAGAGATATCTGGAAGTAGGAGTTCTAAAATTTTTCTGTTCAGCCTCAGTGCATATTTAGGCTGTAAGTCCAAATGGTTGATTGGAGGAGAAAGGAGATGGTGAATATTAGTGCAGCTTTATGACATTTTATCTTGTGTGCAGAGGTATAGGATGTACAATGGGGCGTTGTAACAAAAGTAGAAGTGTTGAGAAATAGGATATAAACAATACAAATAAATGTGTTCAGTAATATAAATAAACTGCCTAGTTGTAAAAATATCCAGAAATGCAGTGAACCACCACGTTGTTTGCCAGCAGGTGGCAATAGAAGTGTGCTGGGTAGTGACTGCTGCAACTCTGAGAACAGTGTGCTCTGCTAGTGTATGTCAAAATGATGTTCTTCATAGTATGAAGTTGTATTTATAGACTATAAAATCTGAATAAATTGAATTAACTAATTAACATGTCTTTTATAGGGAACAGCATTGCTATGGCTCCCAAAGGGGATCAAACTTTTTGCAGTGTTCTACACCCTGGGAAATATTGCTGCACTCGCCAGGTATGATTTCTTAGTTATTGGTTTTAGAGAAGTACCCTCCTTTTCAGCTGCATTTCCATTTGCTTTTACTCTAGAGTGCTGTCTATGTTGTAAACAATGTTGTTTTATATTGAATGCTAATAACAAAAACTTGTTTGTTTTACAGTTTTGTTGTTTATCAGTTACCTTACACACCTGTTTCTGGGCACATCACAGCTGGTATCTGAAGTATGAATAACAAATAGCTAGCTGAATGTTTTGCACTTTTTACAGCTAAGTCCTTCTGCCAGGTACCTAAGTACCTCAGTTTCAGGAGCAAACTGGTAGTCTCCCCTCTGTGTGGATACTTTGTTACTGGAAGGAGCTTTTTTTGCTTTTAACAGAGAAATCATCCTGTTTCCAAGAAAACTTTCATAAAGGAAACATTCAGGAGATTCTTGTTTTGACTGTAGGGCTGAAGGCAGAATCTAAAATTTGCTCGTAGTGTATTTTTAAACTCTCAGATTCATTTAAATGTTCCACATAACAGTTAGTCCTAAAAGATTTGCCCCTAAAAGTGGCCCTCTTAAGATTGAAAACTTTCACAGTTTGAAAGACACATAAGAAACACCTTAATGCCCCTAAGATATTTTCAATTTCTGTTTTTCCTCCTTCTCTTATTATTTTAGTGTAGTTGAGGCATGATCATGGGACTCAAACCCTGTGGACTTGACTTTCATGGCTTCTGACTTCAGTCAAGTAACTTAACTTTTGAGTCAAAGCTTTGTTAATCTGTTAGAACTCATGTAATGTGGCATTAGCATTTGAGAAATGTAAAGGTACTGCTTTTCCTCAGCAGATTTGTTAGGAGACAATAATGTCTATACTGACATTGAGTCTCAATTGTGGAACTATTCCAGCTCATACTAAAACAGGACAAAAAGTTAATACTGGAGATGGGCAAAGCTAAGTGTTTGCCTTTCTCTCCCTTATCTTACTCTTTATTCTTTGTTGTTGGTTTGGGGTGAGGTTTTTTGGTTGTGTTGTTTTTACCTGGCACTTTGATTGTGTTTTCACTTCTTCAAATTAAATGAGCATTTTAGAAACTTAGTACTAATCAAGCCTAATTGGGTTAAGAGGAGAGTTTTTACTGACTAGTATTTCTTTGAGGAGAATGCTGAAAAACTTTGGTCTGCACTCCAGCTAAAATTAGAAGAAAAAGGAGGCCCATTTTTCCTTCAGTAGTCCTTTTGGATATAAAAAACAGGCAACTGTGTTCTAAGAACAGTAGGAGATGACAATGAAGTCCCAAACTGACAAGCAGATTTAAACTTTTCCAGGCTTGTTTGCAAGTCTGTATTTAAACCAAAATGCAGTTACCACTCTTACTAGCCTGTTTAGTCCCTTCTAGCTTGTTTTTACTGTTGTTTTCTAACAATGAACATAAAAACAATGATACTTACTTGATTGTTCTCAGGGATCATGAGTGTGTCTCTGCAGAATGGTGTATCTAAAAGAATTATTCTGTTTAATTGGAGGATGTCTAGAATTTATTTCTAGCCTTTCTTTCTGCTCTGTATGGAATCTCTTCTCGTCTCTGGAGCAGCTCTTGTGATGTTGGTCTTCTCAATATGAATCAGATTACAAACAATGAATTTTGCTTTCTATATTTTTTCTGCCTACTTTATGTGGCCAAAACTTAATTCCTTTTTACCACTGTATTTTCCTCATCACTATCCTTCCACTAGCTAACTAATATTTTCTTCTAGTTCTTCATGGCCCCTTTTTTTGGTCTTAATTTAATTGTATGGCTCAGCAGACAAGATAAAAGCATACTGAGAAAAAAATTGTTTGGATTGTAGTGAATATAAAACTTTTCTTTTTCTATTGAATTGTGAAAACTTTTTTTCATTTAATATGGCTATTTGAAGTCTTGTCTGCATAAGATTTAAAAAGTGAAGGAGAACATGTGCAAAGGTGCTGGCAGGAGAACATTTGGATGTAGGAGATTGAGTTCTATTTGCTGCCTGGAATGTGGATTCCCATATTTCTTCTGTCATAGAAGGTTTATGATTGGTTTCAGGAGGAAGCTCTATCAAACTCATCCCTGCTTCATTTCATATAAAAATGAATTACTAGAAAAGGAGTTTGACTTGATTTTCTGCTCTGTAGTAAAGCATTCAGACCACCACAAGATTACAGGCATTTGAACTCTCATTAAATTGTTGTGTTTTCTACAAAGCAGAATGACAAGGAAGAAAGAGACTCATCTCAAATACTTGAAGCCAGAGAAATACTCCTGAGGTTGTGAACTCTTAGTTCAGATGGCATTTCTTTGCATGAAAAGGTACAGCATGTGGTGTTGCTGATGGTTTTCACTCTCCCTTCAAGTTAACTACAGAGTAGAAAAAAGCAGGAGGATTAATACAAGCTACTGAACTTTTTCCTGCCTTTTTGCTTGCTGAGTTTGACTAAAAGAGGTAGAACTTCCCTGTAATCTTGATTGTAGCTACTTGCATTCTGCCTGGGTTAAAATATGTAATATTAAACAAAAAATTTCTACAGCAGGTTGGTCTTTGTAATCTTGACATTATTTTGGCAATTCAGTTGTTATAACAGCTTCAACACAAAATTCACTAGACTTCAACTTGATAACTCTGCTGTACTCATAATGTTTTGTTTTGGTAATGTAAAAAGCTCTAACCACTATATTTGTTCCCATTATTTTTCCTGAGATCTTGGATGTGATGTCGTTTACTTCTACAGTTGAGTTTTCTTTTTTTTTTTTGTTCTGTCTATTATGGTGCTTGCCATCTTAAAATAACAATCAAAACATCTTTGACCACCCACTCATCTCTAAATTCATGTAGAGCTACTTATAGTCATTGTTCAATCTCCCCCTATTTAGTATCTCTTAACATGATTTAAATTTAACTGTAACTGCACTGCTTTCTTAATCATCTTTATTTATAAATGGCATTCAGCACCATCAAACAGATTACTAGTTGAAATGTGTTTTTTCTTATTTAATGAAAGAGTTAATGCAAACTGATTTGCTTCTATGCTCTTCTGTTATTCCTTAAGTATATCCTTGTCACACTCTGTCCTCTCTTATCTCAACCAATATAAGTGTTCTTGTATTTGCCTGTTACTTTTTTTTTCACTATGGTAATATTTTGGAAAGAATTTCGTGACCAAGGGTGACTCATAAACTGTTTCCAGGGCTAAATTCATGGAGTATTTCACCTTCTGTTCTAGTTAGTCTCTGTTGCTAAGCACTGAAATATCTTTTTTTAAAGCCTTTGTAGTCATCTATCTGTTGGAAAACTGGTTAATTACCTACTGTCTTTTAGAAAGAGTTATTTGAAAGTGATTTACAGTTTGTTTTGGTTTTTTATCTCCTATTAGTACGTGTTTCCTGATGGGGCCAGTGAAGCAACTGAAAGCAATGTTTGATCCAAAACGATTAATAGCTACGATTGTGATGTTGGTAAATATACTATCTTTCTTTCCTTTTATGAAAAAGTTTTCCTTTAGCCTCAAAGCTAAATTTGATGCTTTTCCAAAGGGAGGTTATTTCTCAGTCTGCCTTTTTCTTCTGCAATGAAATGACGGTCAAGTTGTTAAGCTCTGTATGTCCCAAAGATCATCTAGCTCCTTTCTCTGAACATGTGTGTTTTTGTTGTTTATGATTATTTAATTAATCATTTGGAGTAAAAATGTTCCTTACAAAATCTTTCTTAGTAAATGCTAATGGCAGGTTAATTATTTTAAATTTATTTTCTAAAATATTTTCTTCAAGAGCAAGGGGAGAGACTTCTAGCTACTGTGGAAAGTCAGTGGCCATCAAGTGTAGCTTGACAGTTGTTTTTTGGCTGCAGCTTGGTCTGTAGAGGTCAATGGTTCAGCACTTTCAAAGCAATGGAGAAAATTTATTTGTTTCTCCAAAGTCTGAGAGGCCACATGTTCAGCTTTGAGATTCTCCATTGTGACATCCCTGGCTCCTTTACTTCCACGACCATCATTTCTTCTTCCAGAAGGATGGAAAAAACCTTCTCCCCAATATCAGAATTCCTATCCCAAAATTCTATATTAGGTAGTTAAACCAGCATTCTCCCCTTGCTGCTTCTCTGTTTAATACTTTCCTCTCTTGCTCCTACTGATTTGTTTTCAAGTTTGATTTTTGAAATGTAGTTGGCTTTCCTTTTTTCTCTATCATATAACTTGTTTTCCTAGTTCAGTGAGCAAGAAAATCTTCATAAATTCTTTCTGGATGGCTGTCATATGGAGGTTGCATGTTCTTCGTCTCACACACCCACATTAAAAAATACTTATAATCTCATTTGAGATGCTTACATTTGCCCCTGTCTTTTGGGGAAGTCACTTGATCATTGCTTGCACTCCAAACTTTGTCCAGCAGAGGTTTGTTTTGTTTAGTTTGAGTGTTTTTGTTTTGTTCTGTCACTATTTTCAACTCATACCAAGTTACAAATCCTAGGAAGGTTACATTTTGTAGGCGTGAATTAAAAATGTCCAAGAATATCTCCAGTTCTCCTAGAGTCTGTATTTGCTGAGCATAAATTCTCCAGCACTTTACAGCTGTGGGCTTTTTCCAATGAAACTGAGAGCCCAAACCAGACACTTAGAACAGCAGGCACAAAAATCATTTTGCTCTGATGATCCTGTCATCCACTGTGTTCAGACATGGTGACAAAGAAAATAACTTGCTTTGAAGGCTGTAAAAACAAAACACATCAGGGAAATGGAAGGAGAGCAGAGCAAACATCAGAGACCTACCTGTCTCTGATGCAGAGAGGCTACCAGCAAAGTTGGGAAAATGAGAATGAAAGGTTTCATCTAATAGTGAACGTGGACATTGGATGAGAGCTAACACTTTTAGTATGGAAATTTCAGTAAAACACAGAAGAACTGGTAAATTTAAAGTTTTGAAAACTTTGGATGAATTTGACTGTTTTAATCCCCATCCTAACAAAAAGCCAGAATTGTAGGCAGTTCAGGAGTCACAAACATGTTTGGAAAATTCCAAGTGCGTGTTACTTTTCTTCCTTTTAATAAAATGCCAACAAATTTTTTTTCAAGTAAAAATTGATTTGTGGTTTTGTTCTGTTTTGTACTATGTGTAATGGAAAATGGAGGAAGCCAGGTAAGATCTAGTGGAAAAGTTCTCAGTGATGATTAGACTTGCACAAATGGTGTGATTATTTGGCATAAGTAAACCATATCATTGTAACGTTCCGTCCAAAGTGTTTAAGTACCTCGAACAAAGCTTCATGTGAGCTTTTTCACTGTACCTGAGGTAGCTGCTCCCTAGTGGACTCTTCATTAGTGTCAGAAGATGAAAAAGCACTGGCAGATGAGGCATAGCCTGTATTTGCCAGATCCTGTAATTGGGAATGGATGTTTTTAATAAAGGGTTGTTTGTAGCAATGCACCCATCTTTCTTGTCAGAGACAGGTGTTATGAATACCAGGTTCAAAATGATAGTATGTACTGGAACAAGAGAGTAGCAGTTACCAGACTTCTTGATTCCTTTCAATAAAGCTTTATCATCTAAGCCCACCTCTTAATAGAACCAACAAATAAGGGTGCACACACTGGCTTTTACTCCTGCTGGTTCCTCAAGTCAAATCCTGCCTTGTCTTCCTTTCAAGACTTGTCCCGGCCCTTCTGGTCATACATACCTCATACTGTGCTTTGAAAAACAGTATGGAGTTCATCATATAGTCACTGTGAGACAGCCTTTGGCTCTGCTTGTTTCATAAGTCAATTTTCAAGTGCTGATTGCCCATTGAAAACATGGAAATGGTTACTGTACTTGCTTCGTTGCGTGTTTAAGTATTAATTCTTTTTTTTCTTCGTCTTTCCTTCTCACCCCAGCTTTGCCTAATACTGACTCTGTGTGCTGTATTCTGGGTAAGTGAGAATACCTTTTTTCCTAAAAAGCAATCTCAGTTGGTTAGTTTTTTAATTGTATTGTAGCTTTAAGATATAGTTCAGTGGTGAAGGAAACGTGTAGCAGTTTTGTTGTCGGCTGCAGTTGAGCTCAGGTGGTGTGATGAGCCTGCTGGCTGTGAAAGCAAATACATCCTTCTACCTGCATGTGATGTAGATGAGATTGCAAAATCTAGAGCATTGGGTTCGGTCTGCAGACCTCTAGAATAAAAACTAAGAAAGCCAAGTTCAAATATTGTTTTGTTTCAGTGATACATACATGTCAGAAAATACCAGAGAGTGTATAGCCATTTTCAGAAGCCATGGATACAGAATATTAAGGTGGTTAAGACAACAGAAAAAAAACCAGAAGTATCTTCAGGCATCTCGGTTGAAAACTAATTGTAGTTGCATTCCATAGAAGTGAATATGTCACTGGAATGCACTTCCATATTTGCAGAAGTAGGGTGACATTAGTAAGTGTAAACACTGATGTTGTTTGGTGTTTCCAAAGCTAGAAAAGGTTTACACAGCATGATGCTAATGGAGTGATGGATAAAATGAATGGAGAGTTGTTAAGAAAGAAACAGCAAACTAAGACAAGGAAACTTAGGCATTGTCAGTTAAGTCAATTCTTGATTGATCAGTCTGTGCCAATTGTTTGCAGTATGGACTGGTGTGGTGCAAAATGAACTAATTTGCAGTATTTGCTTTATTTTTGTTTAGTGGAACAAAAAAGGTTTGGCAATGTTATTCTGCATATTGCAGTTCTTGGCAATGACCTGGTAAGATTCTTAAAATTCCTTTTAATTTCTTCTCCCTGCCCCTACACCCGCATGATTATAAACCTATATATATATGATTCACATATAAATGTGCCCAAATGCTAGCCTCAATCTGTTTTTTTCTCAGCTAGGTTGTGTAACTCCAGCAAAATCTATATTCAATCATCTTGCAAAAATGGTAATTTGAAGTATATTCTGCAACGTGTGAACTTATCTGAAGCCTTATGAAAGGAATACATATGCAAAAAAAGTTGTCTGCTTTTTTTGTGTTGTAAAAGTATACTCTCCCCTTTTTCTGAATTCTAGCTAGTTTTTGATTTTTGAAGTGAAAGAAACTAAAAAAACCACTGTCATAGGGTACGTCCTGCCCCAGGAATATACTGGGTAAAGAGTGGGTGGATGGGAGAGGGTGAATTTAGTGCAAGAGGTGCTGTGATGACCAGGGGCTCGGGGGCTGGGTTTGGCAGTGTGTGGGTGCAGTCAGGTGAATGCTTGCAAGCCTGGCAGAAGTTCTGGAAGTTACTGTCTTTTCCACAGAGATAGACATTTGGTGTCCTTGTCCCAGGTGCTCACTCTCAGGCAACCCAAGGTGCCTACAGTTCTCGCTTGAACTTGCCCTGAGTAGACAGAGTCTGTACTGGATGTGGGTCTGAGGACAAGGAACCATTTGTTCAGGGCAGGGACTGTTGGGCAGGGTGCTGGACAGAGGGAAGGCTGCTCGCTCAGACTGTGCTCCGTGTGGTTGCAGCAGACAGTTCACATTTGTTAAGTGTCCTGGGGTTTGATCAGGCTGGGCATGAGAACAGAACACTACCTGGAGGCTTGTGAGAAGCCAGGTTCAGAGAATAATACAATTGTCAGCTGTCTGAGTGTCACAGTTGTGGACTATTATTCATCCTACAGCATGTATCTCTATTTAGTTTCATAAATAATATGATTAGGTGTATATTTGCATAGTAATTTAGATTGTCTTTTAAACTGGAAAAAGTTGTCTCTATCATCTTGAATACCATATTCCCACAAATCTCTATTCCTTTTGGATTTGGCAATAGTAAATCTGGTTTTTAAGTTCATGTGCAATAGAAGTTATGAACTACGTTTAAAAAAGAAAAAAACCAAACAAAGAAAACGTAAACCACTAAATACATGTCACTGCTTAGTTCTTGTCCAAACATGTCCTCTTTTCTCAGGTAAGCATTGAATTGAATAGGTAATCTTGTTTAAAATTTTGTTACAACAGTTGCTTTTATTAATGCTGGCCTAAAGTGAAATAATTTGGTTCTGGAAGAGGCATGAACATGCAAATACACTTTTTTCCTCTTTTTTTCAGGTATAGTCTGTCTTATATTCCTTTTGCAAGGTGAGTCTGTATAATAATTTCCATCTTAACAAAAGTTAGTTACCTTTATGCTGGAGAAAGGCAAAAAGTACATGTGTGGAAAAATATAACGTCTTCCTTTTTCTTTTAATTTTTAGAAAATGGCATAGCTGAACTTAAAAGTCATGCTTAATATTAGCTTTAAATAGAAGTAAAATACATAGTAATTCTCTTCAATAAATTTCTCTCTCGTTTCCACCACTGAAAATTCATCAAGGTTTTGTTTAAATAATGTCTCCAATGATTTAACAATACAGTGATGCAATAGTGACTTTTCTGGTACTAAAATTAAAGGTAACTTATGGATCTGAGATGCTCGTTAAAAGCAAACAAGCAATATAGTGGCAGCTTCTGTTTCTATTTCTGAATTCCTCCTTCATTTTTATGAGGGGCAAAGGCAACACTTTATCTTTATTTTCATTTTGGCAAGCTCCTCTCTTTTCTTTCATTCTTGTGTGTACAAAAAGGGAATGAAAGCAGACCAAACACTTAGTGAAAACACATGCAGGTAATCAAATGTAAGAATCTGTTTTTTCTATGATTCATGTAAAATGCAGTTTGGTCTTCCTGACATTGGGGTTTTTTTTTTTAAATTAAGCACTTCCATATAACTTAATGAGGTTTACTGTAGTAGAGGTGTGGGGGAAAAGAACACAAAATATTGTCTGTCCCTTTCATCTGGTATTTTCCTGTAGCATTGCCAAAAAAATATGGTTTTTTAAAGCTTCAGATTTCATCTAGGAATGATTTTTTAAAGATAGTTGTTGATAATTACAGTGAATAAAATAACTGAGCTCAAGCTTCATTCAAACTGTCGTTTTACTATTTCTGACAACTCAGACTAACCCAGATAGAAGTAGTATTCTGAATTCTTATAGGTCCAGTGGCTGAGAGACAGTCTCAGTAGGTTCATTCCTTTTTTTGGTTCCTTTTTTTGTTTTGTTATGTTTTAATTGTTTTCTCTGTAGAGAAAGCAAGTGGAGCTTCCGGTCTCTCTGACTTTTTCTTCCCTATCAACAGTACTTCTAAGTTCTGGGCAGAAAAATATTAGGTTATATGCATCAGTTAACTTCTTTGGGTTTATTTATCTATTAGATTTTATGAGCCAAAGAACTGAATTTTAGTAATACTGTGATTTCTTTAGGGATTACTGAGTTATTTGCTTTTATGGAGTGGTATCATAAATTTGTTGTATAGATTGCCTTTCTTATGGGAACAATGATCTAAACCATGCTAAGTCCCAGAAAATAGTATTATGTCATTTGTTTAAAGGATGCATTTCTCTTGATTTCATGAAATTATCATTCCTTGGTTTAACTCTATTCATGGTTTGCTCTTCAGAATATTTTACTTGTTCACGGGTTTGTTGGGGTGGAGGTGGTTGGTTTCCTAAATTAATGGTAACTCTCCTGTTGGCCTGGCAACAAAAAGCCCCACCAAACCAGACCCAAATGAAAACAACAACAAATGCAACAAAACCAAAACGCATGCAGCTAAGTGACTTTAAGGTGTGATGCTAGCATGTTTTTTTATTTTTGGAACTGACTAGCAACAGAATACAAATTCCACTCCTTAGTAAGTTGTTAACTTTTCTGGGAAAAGAAAAAATAATGGAGGATAAAGCGAATTATCTGAGTGTAGCAGTCAGAAAACAGTTTGTTGTTGATTGAAATAATGGAACCCTCCAGAACTTCCAAACCTTAAGGCTGAACCAGCTCTCTCCATCCTGCACTGTCAGTGCACACCTTCAACCCTTCAGCCTGTGCTTTATTTCCTGCACTGTGATGGTCCAGCTCCAGTGTGGCTTGGAGCCCTGGCAGCTGTGCCCTGCTGGGGACTGGGCGCTTCTCAGCTGAGCCCTTGCTGGGCAGCCTTTGTGAAATCGGGCTCTGCCCTTTGCTCAGCCTCCCAGGGTGCTGCAGAGCACTTCCCAAAGCTGTGGCTGCATTTCAGCATGGCCTGCAATGCAAACAGCATGGAAACCCTGGCACTGACCTGGCCTGAGCTTGGGCTTTAGCTGGGTTGTGGAGACACTCACACACAGATCCTGCATTTGATCAGCTATTGATATATCTTTAGTTTCTGCCATATTTGTAATTGTAAATAGGTAATGGTTTAGATGTTTATAAACAAAATAACAAATCTTATGTTTTTTTCTTTTTTAAAGGGATGCTGTGATTAAATGCTTCTCATCCTGTCTAGGGTAAAGTAAAACCTGGAACTACTGTCCACGTTAAAAGGCAACTTTTTTCCTCTGTAAATTTGCTCAAAAAACTCTATTTTGCCGCTTCTGAAATACCCAGTAGCAGTTTCGTATTTTCCTTGCCTTTTGCACTTGGGAGTTTAAATCATTTTTATTAGAAACAGTTTTTAAAATAAGTTTGGAGAATTATTTGTGTTTACCCTGGAACTTGCAGGCTTTTTTTTTAACAAGAAAGTACATTTAAATACTTCATACAGAGTAGTCTTAACACTACTTTGTATCCAGTAACAGTTTATTCCCCAGTGGAGGCAAGTCACTAAGGTCTGGGTAGTATGCAGAAAGATTTTGTTTACCGTTCTGTCTAAAACTCGGGGTGTGCCATTTATGTTTGTATATTATCCATTGTATGCTTTTCCAAAGACAGAGTTTTATAAACATTGTAAAGATTTGGAAGGTTGTAATTAACTGCTCCTTTGAAATGTCCATACGTGTGCCTTATGCCTTGAGGAAAAAACTTAACGCGAATGTGAAAGGTATGTTTAAAACCTGTTGGATTTTATTAAAAAAGTTGTATTTTAAATGTTTTTTTTTAAAAAAAAAACTTTCATACCTAAATACTTTTTACTAAAAGAACTTATGGCTAATGTATAAATGGGACTTGTGAAATAAATTCCTTTTAAAAGTGCCTAATACATTTTTATTTAGGAATCTGTTATAGAGGACTGAAAATTTCAGCATTACACCTGAATAAAAATGAAAGCATAAATGTATGTCTATGGCTATATCCAAATTTGTTTAATAGATTTGCAGAAGTGACCTTAAAGGTTCTTTTAGTATTTAGACAAACTGTTCATTCTGACTTAATCTGGTAAGAGATTGAAGTACTCCAACACTTTGCCTGGCTCCAGTAAGAGATTCTCATTTCTAAATTGTTCAGCTAAGAACTATCCATTTTTTCTGGAGCAAAGTTACATCTTTAATGTTTGGTTGATATTACATTGCAGGAGGTTCTTTTTCACACAGGATGGATGTGCTTACATATGTGTCTTCAAAACTAAGTTGGCTTACATTTTTTTTTTTCTGTTGATCCACAAATGTAGAAGAAGGAATAGCTTTGAAAAGATGTGATCTGCAGTGTCAGGAAGGAGAAAACCTCAGTGTTTTTAGTGTTCAGAGTTCAGGCTAAAGAGACAAATTGAGGCACAGTATGTTCCTGTTAAATCTCAGTGCATGTTGCAAAACATAGCAACAACTTTTGGGGAAGCTGTGTACAGGGTGATTGCATTATTTTGCAGCTAGACTTCCAACTAAGCCACGCCTTTTAACTGGTCAGTAACAATAAATTGCCAGGGAGGGAGACATCCTCCCTGCTGGTGATGGGGGGGCCAGGTAGTCCTGGCCTCACAGCAGGCTCTCGGGCTCACTAGTGCTGTGTGATGTAGGGACAGCCATTCCAACTCTGCCCACAGCCCTTGGGTGCTGAGGCACCCTTGGGTGAATGTTTGGTTCCTTTTAGTTTTCAGCTTGCATTGAAGAGGAAGTAGGATGTGCATAGGCAGTGATGGGCATCATCCTGGAAGTGGCTGCCCTTTCCCCAGTCACTGCTGCTGACCTCAGCTGACTGGAAAGATCCTGTCCCATCCCGTCCCATCCCATCCCATCCCATCCCATCCCATCCCATCCCTAGTGCGTCTTTAATTTGAATTGCATTGGTTATTCAGAATTTAATTTATTTATTTATCCACTATGGTAAGTGATGAAGTTACCATTCATCTGTTAACACTTAGATCACCAGGAGAGAATGGGTTCAAGAACCAAAAGTTCCATATACTGGTATGCTTCCATATGCACTTTGGTCTGTTAGTTACATCATGTGCCTTCCTTGATTTTTTTTGTCTCCTGAACGTTTAAGGGTTTACTTCCTCCATTTGCATTACAGAGCATGCACTCTGTGTTGTTTTGCCTGTATCTTTTGCTCCTTTACATCCTGTCTTTGTTTACTGTGTATGAGTATTCCAAGAGCTCACAGTTGGGGAATCTTCACAGTATAGTAATACCCATTATGATAGTATGGAACCATAGGTGTGAAGATCTGACCCTGTGGATTGCATACACACTACCCATTTTTTGATAAAGTTTTGGTACCCTAATTAAAACAGTACTTTGAAGTAAATGTTGTAGAAATTATATGCCATGACTTCTAAGGCTAAATTTTTGAGTGGTAGTAATCATCTTGGATCCATAGGAAATATGTTAACTTATTACTGCTCCATGAAACTTCTCCAAACCTCTGTTGTTGGCTAGGGTACTTGAAAAGATAGGAAATTGCTGTCTTGGATACGACAAAAACCCAAACCAAACCGCAAACAAACAACAAACCTCCAACGGGGGGATGAGCATTAGCTCTGTCACAGGAGGCAGTGACACTAGAAGGATCTCTGGACTATACTCTTCATTACCAAACCGGGCTGCATTTGTCCACTAAGTCCGAGTCAGCCAGCCCTAGGTCTAAGTGTGTGCCTCTTGTCCTGTCTGCCTGCCCTTATTCACAATACTTCAAGTAATCAAGGAGCTCAAAGTACCATTCTTGTTTTTAAGATGGCAAGAGAATTTAACATGATTTTAAAATATTGCCTTTTCACGTTTGTACGCTTGAGGACTTCGGGAGGAATTTAGAGCCTTTTTGCCGTCCTCTTCTTTAGTTCGGCTCTGCTGTAAAGCGGGTCGGAGAGGACCGGGAAAAGGCGCCGGAGTTGCACCACGTTGAGCCCGACCAGTGCGGCTCGTTCGGGAGCGCGGCCAGCGCCGGCACGACCCCCGTCCCCGCCCGCCCGCCCACCCCGCGCTGGGGAAGGGTGTTCCCGGGGCGGGCGAAGGGCGGGAAGGGGGACGGGTTATCGAGAGGGAAAATCGGCGGCTGTCGGCGCAGAAGGAGCTGGCATTCCGCGCCGGCGGCTCGGGCTCCTCGTCCGCCTCTGGCCATGGGGC
>VZRH01007163.1:693251-709427 GCA_013397555.1 Urocynchramus pylzowi
ACGGCGAGAGGAGGATGGGGCGGTGCGGGCGGCAGCGGCGTGGTGGGCAGAGGTTGCTCCGGTTCCCTGCGCCGGCGAACCGGAGAGGAGCGGCTGGGTTTGTGCATGGACTTGGTTATATCATCCCCTCCCAGGCAGTAATTCAGATACATCAGACCTTTCGAGCCACTGCCAGTGTGCGAGGTGGAATAGGAAGGAAGGAGGGAGGGAGGGAGGGAGCACAGAGGCAGCATCCTTTGTCAGCGTCCCCCGGCTTCCCACCCCCGGCGCCCACTGCAGCCTTTCCCCTCGGGGCTATGGCCATGCCTGGTGCTCTTCCGAGCTCGGTGTGTTGGGAGAGGCGAGGAGGGGGCTGGGAGGCCAAGTGTACAGAAATTACGGGCGGAAAGGGAAGGGTAAGTCCTCACCAGGCTTACAGTGTCTCGGCCACCTACTGTTGCTCTTGTATTGTTGTTATCCAGCTTCCCAGAACAACAGTCAGACCTGAGCATTTACTGTGATTCTATAAGTATTTTGCAAATGAGTGTTCGAACATGTAGGAACATATTCAGCTGAATTTACTTAGCGGAGTAAAACAAAGTTTAGTACCACAAATTGGGTATTATAAATTTCACTAAGACACCGGTTGTTTACACCAAATGATGTCTGTGCTGCCTTCCATTAAATCATGTGAGGTAAACCTTTCTATATATTAATTGCACAATGTAGCCATGTGCTGCGTTTTGTTTTGCTCCATGTTCTTCTTTTTCCTTTTCTTTCACCTGAAACTTAAGGAATTACTGGGGAAATGGTTTGAGAAAATATTTATTCAGTAAATGCATTGATACTGCCATTGAAAAAAAAATGAACCAATATAAGGCAATTGTGAAATAGCTATGCTCAAAGGCCAGAGACAAAAGCATGGGGCATGAAAATTTATGGAGACTAATTCTATTTCATTTAAGAAAATGTAGAGTCATTTGTAGTGATAGTGATAAAATACATGCATTTTCATATCATTTTAGCTGAGTTTGCATGTAGTTCTGTCATATTACCAGTTTTCATTAACATCTTCAAGTAATCTGCCTCAACAATTGCAAATTTCCTGCCAGATTTAATATATGCTGGATTGATGTCAGGACCACTTTTTGTTGTTCTTTTTCCCTCTTCTGACAATGATGGAAATGCTAGTAGTTGAGCTGTTAGCTGAGTTTTCCTTTTGTTTCATTTTTGGGAATGTGAGTTTATAAATGAGCATCCCGGACTCTTAAGGTTGTTCCTTAAACTGCTCCATGGTTTCATATGGACTATAATCAGTATCTCCAGTTGCAATGAAATGTGATTCACTCATTAAGGGCTGAAGTATGTTAAAGCTTACTTGTGAGGCTGAAAGCTGCTTTGTTCAGAGTCTGAAGTGTAGCAAAAAATTCAATAAATTTGAGTGCACAGCTGCAGCAAATGCAGTGTGAACTGGGGGTAAGAGGGGCTGGAATTGAAGGGCTGCCAGCTCTGAAAGAGAAAGAACCTGCCCCTAGAATGAAGAATTTGAGAACATGGGAATTGCCTGGATATATTTTATTTATTTATTTATTTATTTCCCCTAAGGAATTTATTTGAACAAAGCTGATCATGCAGCTAAGATATTTTATGTTAGGTAAGTCATTGTGCATGGTAACTGGAAGTGGGCCTGAGATGAGCTCATCCCAAAATGAGGTTATGCAGTCCTGATTTTGGGCTGGATGCTAAGAGTCACTGGACTCTCTGGAGTCATATAACTAATGTCAGCTTGGAATAGTATCTCCTTCACTAAATGGTAACATCAAGATTTATTGTTTTCTGTATTGCCACCTTTCTGCTCTCTTCAAATGAGAAATTATGCCCTTAGTGTTCTGAATACTTTCAGCTGAAATGCCCAGAAATCTTACAAGTGGTACTAGAATGGACAGAGGAAGTTAATTCCTACAAACCAGCAGTGACTTCTGTTCCTTTTGCATGTTTCTTACCTCTTGGTATTTTTTCAGTTTGAAAGAAAACTCTTGGATTCCAGTATCTAAAAATTGTAGCTAGACATAATAAAATTATTAATTTATAAAATATTTAATTCATTAATATGTGTTATAACACACAATCGAGCCCAGTAGCAGGTTCCACAAGAAAAAATGCCCGTGGAAATACAGAAAGTGGTGGAAACCCTCAAATAAGTCATTGCATTGTCTTAGTGCAGAATAGCTACTGCTTTCTAAGATCCATTATTTAATTGTATGTCAGTAGGCATCATATAACTAATCACTCTTCCTTTCCCTGATGAGAGGGCAAAAGCCTTATGATGTGTGGAGAACCAAAATTCCCCATCCCACTGATCCCCAGGCAGCCTCAGCCTTCCTCCATCTCTCACACACGTGGGTTCAGGACAGGTTGTGGTTGGCATGAGTGCAAAATTCAAGTGGGATGCTGTGAAACAGCATCTTTTCTGTCCCTCTGCTGCACTGTGCTCAGTCAGCAGTGACTGAGATCTTTTCCCTGGACAGATAAAGACACTGCCAGCTCCCCCCCCAGTTCTCAGCCCATGGAAAGAACTGCACCCCAGCGTAGGTATTGCTGTAAGAAGCCTTCTGGTTCTGTACTGGTGAGCAGATCAGGTGTCTTCAGGAACACTTTTCAGGTGGCATAGATCTCATTTTGCCATAAGAACCAAGAAGCAGCCTGGAAGTCACTACATTTGCTTTTTACCACTTGTATATTAGCTATCTTCAAATTGCCTCAGCCAAAGCCTCCCACTCATAACCCTTTTAGCTGCTGAGAGTTAGGAGCAGCTGGTGCTGTGAATGCTTAAAATAATCAATAATTCCTTTGGGGTAGATAGCTTCTTCCTCCAAACATATCAGCATGATTTACAGTGGAAAAACACCCTGAAGCAACATATATTCTGGTATTTTTTTTAAGGAAGCTAATAAATAGTATTGCTTTCCTGCTGCTCCTGAGCAAGGCTGAGAGGCCAGACACAGGTGAAGTCCTTGTTTTTCTAACTCAACAACCTCAGCCCTGTGCATTGCTGAGTTTGCTTTTGCTCTTGGCTTCCTCACTCCACTGATACAGTTAGTACCATTTTTTTTTTTTTTTATTTCAAAGCTGATGGGGGAGCATGTT
Source organism: Urocynchramus pylzowi (assembly GCA_013397555.1). Classification (NCBI taxonomy): domain Eukaryota; kingdom Metazoa; phylum Chordata; class Aves; order Passeriformes; family Fringillidae; genus Urocynchramus; species Urocynchramus pylzowi. Next base: position 696,378 of record VZRH01007163.1, read on the forward strand.
ATTGTCCAGCTTTTGTCATCTTCCTCACCAGCACACTTGTAAAGCCCTGACAAACAGTATTCCCTGAGCTGTTGTCCAACATCTCCATTACCTCACACCCTTTCCAGCTGTGCCTAAGGGATCTGACACACAGCTGGGTGAGGGCATCAGTTTGGGGGCTGCTTCCTCAGAGGACCAGTGGGGTAGTGTCTGTCTTGTCCTTTCGGTTGGGGGGCTCTTTGGTTTTGTGGGTGGATTTTGTGAGGCAAAGGCACGTTCTGTTTTCTTTCTTTTAAGAAAAGCCTCTTCCCATGGGTGGTTTTGTGAAGTGAGGAAGAGATTTTTGAGAAGGTTTGGCTTTGGCACTTCATGGAAGAGTAGTCACCATTCTGCAATGACCAGGTGTGGTAGTGTGTGAGCTCCCAGCTGATACTGCTGCAAGGAAGGGAGCCCAAAGCAGTGCCAAGTCACTACCAGAACCAAAAGTTACTGCAGTTCACTTCTCGGCCTTCAAGAAAGATGTGAATGTTTCTTTTCCCTTCCCAGGGAGGGGAAAAGGATGTAGATGATGCAATGAGGTCTTTTAGTCCTTTTTAATTTTATTTAAGGAGCTGTTACAGGTTATGTTTGAATGACATTATTTTAGAGTAATTTCTCCCCCCCACTTCTTTGCAATATAAAATGAGGGATTAAGAGTTCTGGAATGGTTTAAAGATTTCTTGGTTTGTTTTTATTTTTTATGAAATTGGAAATATAAAAAAACCATGCAGGCTGTGTTTTGCAGTCAGCTCTCTTGAGTTAATGACTGTCCTGGTTTCGGTTGAGATAGAGTTGTTTTCTTCTCAGTACAGTGCTGTGTTTTGATTCAGCATGAGAACAATGTTGATAACACACTGAAAGCTTTTGTTTTCTGCTAAGTTGTGTCCATCCTAAGTCAAGGACTTTTTTTTGTGTCTCATGCTCTGCCAGTGAGGAGACACACAAAAGGAAAACTGGGAAGGGACATTGCTGGGACCGGTGACCTGAACTGGCCAAAGGGATGTTTTCATACCCTAAAACATCATGCCCAGTATATAAACTGGGGGAGTTACCCTGAAGGAGAGTTGATCTGGGTTTGGGATGGAGTCTGGCATCGGTCAGTGGGTGTGAGCAATTGCATTGTGCATCACTTCTTTGTTTTGGTTTGGTTTTGTTACCATTATTACTATTTTTTTTTAAAGTTATTTAACTCTTGCTATATCAGCCTACAAGTGCTACTGTTGATTGTCCTCCCCACTGCACTGGTGGGGGCAGGGAGGGTGCTGAGTGAGTGGCTGCTGTGGTGCTTAATTTCCAGCTGCATGACAGTGGCAATAGGCCATTCTTATTGTGAGGGCTCACATTTTGGGTGGAAGTGCTAGGTGTGATAAAAACTCTAAGAATTACTTCTACACCCCAAGTCAGTTTTGCTTTTTGGATAAATGAGCTCTTCAGTGATGGTTAACTGATGTTCAGCTCTCTGACTAACAGGAATGTAATGCTTCCATTATTTTTCCTGTTGCCATCACAGTTCTGAGTGCTGGTAAAAGCTGAGTTTTCTATGAAAAGGAAAAAAACGTTCTTAATTAAACATAAAAATAAATTAGCACTGAAGCTGTTACCTTCTTATCAATTAGCACAGGAGAGAAGAAATTATAGTAAATTCTGGTATTCCAAGTTTTTTGGTTTTTTTTACCATTCTCTTGGCTGCCAGAGTTTCACCCACCAGCATGGTCCCAGCAGCCGGGCAGGTGCGTCACGCACTGAGGGGCTGGGAAATGAATCACAGCACTTGCTTTGCCAGGGAGTTTTCAGAATAGCAAAACCCGAGTGGGAACAGCACTAAGCTGTTCTTTAAATGCTTTAAATTAAAACTAACAGAGGCTGTTTAGGACTGGCACAGAAAGAGGAGCAAATAAAGGCAAAATTCTGCAGGAGAGGCTCTCGGTGCGTGAAGCACCTGAGAGCGATTGTGAAGGGAAAAGCTGGTGGGCGGGGGTCTGCTCCGGGCTGGGGGTGTCCCGGCTCGGGGCTGAGCCGCTGCCCTGGCCCGGAGAGTGCCGCCATCCCCGGGGCTGCCCCGGCACCGAGCGGCGGCTGCTCCGCCCTGGGGCCGCCTCGCTCCGGCGGACAGGTGACAGTCTCCGTAAGGACCTGCGGCTTTAATTTTCTCTCCCGTTTTTCTTTTGTGGGTAGTTTTTGTTTGCTTGAACACAATCCGTGTAGTAATTACGGCTCTGTTCTCTGCAAGCGTTTTGTTCGCTTAGCGCCTAGTATGTGAAGATCTTAGCAGAGATTCAGCCATTTTAATAGATGCTCATATAATACAGTCCTCCCTGTGTTTTTCTCCTGCAGTAACCACTATTATAACTTCTCATACAGTTCCTGAGAGTGAGCTGAACCTCCCTCCCCTTCTCACCCTCACCCCTGAAGTGCAAAGTTTCAAAGCAAACAGAAAAAGAGCCAACAGTTAAATAAATGTTCTGGTGAGGCTGTGGTGTGGGGCCATGTGTCACTGGGATTTATTCTTTTACCACCATGTGAAGTGCTGAACAGATCTTGAGAGTGAATTTAAAGCCTCTGACCAAGTGGTCTGTCTTACACGTCCACGTGCCTTCCCCGTATCAGTTTGCAATGCTTGAAATCTCTTCTCGGGACAGGCACAAACGCCCTGCACAACCACCATTAAACAGGAACCAGGGCTGATGCCCTGGTGTCAAGTACTTGTTATGAGGATATTTTGTACTGCTCGCTCCATTCAACCATGTGGTCTATGGAGAATGGATATTTTTCAATTCACAGTGGTTACTGTGCGTCTTTAGCTTTGAGGAAAATGTGTGTAGACTTCACTCAGGTAATTCTAGGGTAGAAATCATTTGGCTTGGCAATTGCATCTGAAGGATAATGCACAAGATGTCATTAGCAAGCAATTCCTTTAAATTACAAGTACATGGAAAACATTAATCTATTGTTTTCAGTCTTATGGCTTCTTATTTTTTTCCCAGTGAGGCCACAAAAAGATTCTGTCAAAATGGAAGAGAGTCTGACCTCGATACTCTTAATGATCACAATGATATCTTAATTTAAACTGGCAATATTGCAGGGGGCAATTGCTGTTAAAAAGCAAATATTGAACTTGTATTGATGCTTACAATGCCCTTTGGACTGGTTTTTGGTTCCTGGCATGTTGGGATAGTTTCCTGTGTAAGATATGTTATTCACATGCCTATTGGTAACCTTGTTATGGGTCATACTGACAATTTACTGCTGGGGTGTCTTCTTTTTTCTTTTTCTGGAGTTCTTATGGAATGTGTGCTGCTATATTGCTTCTCTCAGGTGTCTGAGACAAAAATCTTGCAATTTGTGGGTTATTTGGAATATGCAGGTTATGTCTAAGAGTTTAATGAAATTTCTGAAAGATTAAACCAGTGGCCTATAGCTTAAGTGGTAATCAGGAATCTCTACCTCCACTGGCAAGACATTTTTAAAATGCTGAAAGCCAGAGGAACATACATTGAAAATGTGTAGCTGTCAAAACTATAGACTAGGACAAAGAAGAAAGAAAAATGGGTCATCTAGGGCAGTACTGAAGTGTCAGTAGAACCATGGATTGCAAAAAGTTATCTGCCAAGTGGTGCTTTCACTTTAATGAGCAACTGGAGTGTATCATGTTAGAAATCTGAAACATACATTTCTTGAGTTTGAAGAGCTGATTTTTTTAAGGGAAAATTGTTCCTTTTTGGTTTGGTTTTTTTTTTTTCCTTTTTGATGAATCCAAAAAAAAATTTGAAGGCAATAGCTGCATCTCTAACCTCTGGTGGATGAATACAGATCATAAGCAGAACAAAAGGAGCTCAACAAGCTGGTTGTAGCCACCCTGTGCCACCACTGGCTGATCCCCAGCTGTGGCAAAGCTCAGCTGGGTGAGCTGCTCACCCGGCCTGCCTCCCAAACCATCACACCCACTGAGCTGGAAACCTTTCCTCACCCGGCTTGCTCCGGCTGGAACAACCAGGGAGAGCTTCCCCAAGGGGAGGAGTCAAGAGATGCAAATGAGATGTTTTGCTGTAACCCTTGAGGGGAGTTAGAGCAGAGGGCTTAAACCATTGCTGGTTAGAAACAGATGAATAGAGATGAGATGGTGTTAGTGGCCATGCAGGAGCCTGGTTTTGTTACCTCTTGGATGGGGTCACATGAAGAATGGGATTTCATTGCAGCTGACACAGACAAATGTGTCTACATTGACTGGTTTAGTTGTTTTCAGGGGAAACAGCCAGCTCCTTGCCTGGGTACAGCTGAAGAGCAAAGGGGTTTGGCTTTGCTTGAGAAGCAAGCAGAGTGGGTCACTAAGGCTTCTTTTTTAAAAAAATTTTTTCAAGAAAAAGAAAGAAAACACTTAATTTACAAGAACATATCTAAAGGTCTTTGGTGTTTGTATCTCATTTATAGACCTGTCATTTATCCTCAGTTAATATAACAACAAAGTTAATAGAATAACCTCTGTTTTGATTCTCTGAATGGTTCACCATCCCTCTTTGTGGCTGTTTTATTCAAAAATAAAGGAGGGGAGGGGGGGAAGTGAGCATATTGTAGGTACAAAGGAGAAGATAAAAGCATCAGTCTGTTTCTGTACCTCCTATGTAATATTGCCATAGTAACAAGGAGCTGACTGTGGCTGTTCATCACTGAATGCTGAGGTAAAGCAGACACTCTTCTTATTCAAAGGAATATTAAAGTAAAATACGTATTTTTAAGGTGTCAATAACGAATTAGGAAAAAAATTATCTGCCTTACATAGCACACTCTGAAAGCTATTAATAAAGTGCCACTTTGAAAGAAGACAGGGCAATTAAGGCATTTAGCAAACATCTATAATGCTGTAAATCAGAGCGTTTTATCTTCCACACAAAGCCATGCTGAGGTGTGATGTGCAGTCACAGATGATATATTTTGACATGAAATGTGCATGAGATGAGCAGCTTTCTTCTTTTCTGCCTAATACATTTCTGGCATGGCAGTTGGCTGTGGCTATTGCCAAATATTTGTACTGCAGCATTGACTGGCCATGCTTTAATCCAGATTAAAGTGTAAGTGGGTAAAATATTTTATGCATTTAGAGCTGCATGATGTCTCCTAGATCCTGGTGCTATTTTTTAACCATTAAGCCACTTGAAGAGAGAATTAAATTCTGTTCCACGTGTGTGCATCAAAAATATCTCCATTTTTGAAATTTCAGTGAAAAGAGGAATAGTTCATTTGCTCTCAGGAAAAATTTGGGAAGGATAAAAATGTGCAGTGACTTTGATGCACAATTGCTAACATAACTTACTGTTACTATTGTAACTTCTTTGTGCTTTACAGCAAGAATTTTACATTTCAGTTGTTGCAGTTTTGTGTCCAATAGCAGCCTTTTTTTTAAGTCTTCTGTATTTGATCAAATGATAGATTTAACAGGATGTTTTACTCTGCACACACTCTCAAAGGTCTTATTAAATTGAAAGTTGCAGGTGCTGGCCTTCTTTTCTGAAGGCTTTTTCAGTCAGAAGCGTGTTTAAAATGAGGGCTTGAAGCGTGGAGCAGAACTTTGCTAGCAGCCACGACTGCCTTCTGGGATCAGGAGGTCAGAAGTGGCTGCAGGAACAGATTTTCCTACACCACCAGTGTTCCCTGCCAGCCTCTCATGCCTCTGGTCAGGGCTGCAACAAGGACAAGAGCTCGAGGCAGCAGCTCTGGGGAAAGTGATCTGTGCTCAGATGCCGAGGGAAATGATACAGATTCAGGTCAGAGCCTGGCTGAAAGGATAGCAAGACTCAGCCAGGAGGAGCAATAGCTGGGGGCTGTCACTGCAGGAGCTTGCAGAAGAGGAGACTGAGCTGAGAATGCTGGCAAATCCCTGTGAAATGCCAAAGAAAATGGATGTCCCAACTCTTCCTATGATTGACTCAGGTAGCAGGTGACAAACTGGCTCCACAGACAGAGCCACTTTATTCACTCAGCTCTGTGCTGGCAGGAGGAAGGCTGGCATCCACTCTTTCCTCTTGGAAAAAAGCACATGAGAATGTCACACACACCTGCACATTGTGGTTGTGGGGCCAATCACACTGGAGTTAGGTATGAACTAGTTCATCCATCCCCCCCTTATTTATATGCTCATACAGCCTTTTTAAAAGTGATTTCAACATCCCTTACTGCTCAGGCTTTGCTCTTCCTTGTGCAGCCTGGTTGTATTTCTAGAAGTTTGTGATGCTGTACTGTAATGGGTTTTATGACAGCTCCCTGCAGTGGCCACTGGAAAATGCCAGAACCTGCCTAATTATGCAGCCTGTTGGGCTGCACATTGACATGTTCTGGTTGGTGTTGACTATGTTGCCTGGTAAAAGGCTGGCAAACCCAAGCTTTCACCTCCTGAGCATACTAATGGGGTCTTTCTTGTGTTTCATCTGCCAGGGAGCCTGTGTGTGGGAAGGGAGCAAATAGAGATAATGTAACTTGGTCTCTTTCCACAGTTTGAACAGTTGTCTGAATGGTATTTTTATTGCTTGGCCATGGGTAGTAAACACGTTTTTGTTTTCTGTGAAACTCTGTCCTGTCTGACTTGTGGAGCTACAGTTTCAAAAACAGTTCTTAGGGTTTCAAGGGCAGCTTTGTGTGTGTGAGAAACAGTGTGTTCATGAAGGAGATGGGAAACAAGGATATGGAAGTGGGAAAATTTGTTTGTGGATTACTGTTTCTTGACAGACTATTGTAGTTAAAAGAAAAAGCTGATAGTTTTAGGAATAAATAAAGTGCAGGATTCTTCTCTACCTGCTTCATGTCTTCGCCTTAGGGAAGAATTATTGCATTATAATTCTATAAAGATGGGCATCCTCTAAGGTAGTATTAGTAGGCTCAGAAGAGAAGTTTAAGTTCTCCCTCAGTGTCATCAACAGCCTGGTTGTTATGTTGCTCTCCTGGAAGGTGAGAGGATGTGGGTATGAACTCTGTCATGCAGAGGGCATGAGTGCGGTGACCACCACTAGCATGCTACACAAAGTTTGCCACTTGGTAGGAGAGATTTCACCCTCCTTCAGACCAGTGAAATGTTTCTGCTTGTAAAAGAACCCAGCTCTTATAGATAGTACCAAATTAATAGCTAATTCACTACAAAAATGTTGAATGTAATCTGAGCGCAGATTTGAGAAACATTTTTCTTGGGTGCTTCTTTGTTACTTTAGGAGTTTTTAAATTATTTCCTCCCCATCCTGCAGCCAGGGTATGAAAAAAGTCAGTGCTTCTGTGAGAAGGCAGATCTTCAGCCCTTGAGCCCCAGGCTCTGTTGGATTTTGGTGTCTGGCTTGGATTTGTGAATGGTGTTCTGTGAGCTGAATACCTCAGCAGGATGGGGCAGTGCCAAGTTTTGCCTCACTGCAACTTCATCCCTCTTCTGGCTGCTGTGGATTCAGGCCCTTGTCTCAATTTACATGTGTTGTGATGCAGGTGCTTTTGCACAACATAAACCTTTTTGTGTGGGGGGGGAAAAGATAAAGTACTGAGGTTGGGACTATAATGTGTGCTCTCTGTGGGTCTTTGTTTAAATTCTTTAGATAAAGTAGACAATGCATAATCTAACAGAAGGATGGTGCAATGTTGACACAAGGAAGTGTGGGTTCAACACAGTGTCTCATGTACAGCCAGCAATTAATCCAACAAGTGAATGGCTAGTTGAGACTCATTAGCAGACAAACAAGCAGATTTGGACTTGGATTTAGTAATACATTTAGAGTGACTTCTCAGCAGTTGTGTTCACTTGGAGTAAGATTTGGGTCACACATAAAGAAAAGATGGGTATGCCAACATGGATCCTTGTGGGTTCCTTCCAGCTCAGCGTATCTTGTGATTCTGTGATATGTCTTTGATTATTCTTCTGCTGAATACTGTTTCTGCTTTTCCTTGTATACATGCCAGGATGCTGCACACTGTAACTCACTCTTGTGTGAGGCCAGCCTTGTATTACTCGTGTCACTTCCTCTCCTTTCAGCAACCACTTGTTGATTTATTCTCTCCTTTCTCAAGGCTGAATTACCCTTGACAGGTGCTGCAGGAGGGATGGAAACTCAAGGTACAAGATATCCCACATACAAAGTCTTAAGCTGTGCAAGTAGAGAGTTGCATGAGCTTAAAAGGAGTCTTAGACTGTCTTGTATCAGAAAGTTTTCCTATGGTAGTTTAATTACTTCTTTCTTTCTTCCTGCACTTTTGCTGTGCTATTTTCAAGCATATCCTCAAGATCCTTGAGGTTGGATCAGAAATAAACTTCAGACCTGTGTTGGTAGGGAAGAGGTGAACAGCCACTGACCCACAGCAATGCCTCTTGACCTTGGCTTGCCTATCTGTCTGTTCTGTGTGTTCACTGTAGCCAGAGCTGTGAGCTCAGCTCCAGAGAGCTTACTGAATTGTCTCAGAGTGGTGCTGCTCTCTGTGGAAAAAGGCAAATGGGATGTCACCAGGGAGCTGCTGCAAGATGGAGCGGGGGAGGGGGAGATAGAAAAATAAGGTTGATGTGAAGAGGAGTAGACAGGAGCTTAGGGACATGGCACAACAACAAAATATCTCAGTCTGTGGCATGGTTCCATTTCTCTCTTATAAATGTTGCACTGCAGACACAATTCTCAGCAGCATCATCTTGCCTCTAGAGAGCAGGAGCACCTGCACCATCTGTCAGCCTGGTCCTCTCTGAGGCAGGAGATCCCTGTGCTGTTTGCTGGTACCTCGGGTGTAGGTTCATCTGACACCAAGCACAATCAGTGCCTTTTTCCCCTGCTGCTTTTGACAGAACTGGAAAGGTTTGATTCACTTCTCCTCTCAGGATCCTTCAAAGGTTGGATTTGAAAATGAGAGGAGAACTGGCCTGGGTGGAATGACTGCTGCTGATTTAAAGTTTCTCTCTTTAGCCCTCTCACTTACAAAACACTGTCAGTCCTAAGGTAGTATTGCTGTGGCTCTTTGCCCCAGGCAGTGTTGCTGCCTCACACTTGCAGGGTGAGGGCTGCGAGGTGGGTGCCAAGGCTGCCTTCCACTCTTCTCCACACTGTGAGTGCCTGCAGGCCTTTCTGCAGGGTGGCAACCACCAGGATTATGCGTGTTTGCTGTGTCCTTGGTGGCAAAGGATTACTTGCAATGAAAGCAGGATTCTTCCCACTGCGAGCAATGTGCCTCCTGAGCAGTGCTTTGGTGTTTAACCAGCGAGATGGATTTTGCAAATAAGCTGGAGGAGGAAGTAGTGGCACTTTATGCTTATGTTTTTGTGTTTTGTTTTTGTTGTTTTCCTTCAACAAAACCGAGCTTCTTTTTATATGTCAGTCATTTTTATTGTACTGTTGTTTTGCTTGCTGTCACATCTGCCTCATTTTGCTGCTTATTAGACACACATTAGATATTCACTGACTTTCAAAATCAATAACTGGCATTCTTGAGATTTCATAGCAACAAATTGTACTATAGAGAGAGAAAGAGGGAGAAGCGATGTTGCACAGGAATAATGTCAATAATGCTGGGTATTTCTGTGAGATGGCAACTATTTTCTTTGTAGTTGTCAATCTCCTGCAAAAAAGAAAGATCAGACTTCATCTCTTGGTAGGGGTGAGTGAATGTGCATGGTAACTGTTCTGTGCTGCCTCTTGACCTCTGGTGAGGGAGATTGTGCCACCTCAGAAGCCTTGCCACAAGCTTCTATGATTTGGATTGAGAGGATGCTTTCTGTATGGTCTGTTTCTTAGAATGGCACTTAGAAACTCGGTGAGCCCACAAAGGTGTCAGGCTTAGTCAGGGCTGGATGCTGAGCATTTGATCGTTAGAACAAACCAAAAAACCCCAACAGATAGAATATGATAAATAACATAAGATTTTTCTGTATCTGGTATATGAATACTTTAGTTCCTCAAGCCGGATCCGAGGTCACAGATCAGTGCAGGACAAAGAGCTGCTCTGTTTTATGCTCCTGCTTGCCTGGAATATTTGCCATTTCCTACAGCTTAGAGAGGGTCTGACAGATACCCTCTTCTGTCAGGAAGTACAGCTCTTCTAGAGTAGTCTAATTTTAGTGAGACATTAATGAAAGATTTTTAAAAACTCTGTGGTTTTTTTGTTTGTTTGTGGTTTTTTTGGTCCATACTCATAAGAATTGCTTTGATTCTTTGATGTCCCAATAAAATCCTGTGTGTTTTTAAACGTGTGACAGACACTCAACCAATTGACATAGTTTACTTGTTTGTATCAAAACTTTGAGCAAGTCCTGCATGCCTGTGAGCCACCAGAGCTGTTGTTCTGCCACAGGCCATCCCTCCAGACCTCCAGCTGTTGTCCATGACCTGCAGGTCATGAGTTACAGCTGCCTACCTGGTGTGGATGTCCCTGACACCCTACTTGCATCACACATGGAACAAGAAACCTTGCATTTCAGCAGGATTTATAGGTTGTTTATGGCATCTTTGTGGTTTGCTGGTGCAGCCTGGAAGATTTGGGCCATATAGTTCTGTTCTGGGCAGCAGAAGATTGTGACTGCTGAGTGTTAACTTGTCAGTAAGGATGCACAGCTTCCACTCCAGCTTACTGGAGATGTCAGAGAACCAGATGCATGTTCTTGGTATTTAGGTATGTGTAGTAGGGATAGGTGTGTTATGGCCAGCTATGTTCTAGATTCATTCGTGGTTTGAATTACACATTGGCAAAGACAACCCGAAGGTATCCATTGCCACAATGGCACAGCTTCTCCTTGTGACACCAATTTATCCTAGCACAGAATAACCACAGAAGGTGACTACCAAAGATGGCATAAATGTCAAATCAGCATTTAGTGAGGAAGATGAAGAAAGTGTGATGAGTCAAACCCTAATGGATTGGGTAATGCCACTGTGGAAGGCTACCTGGTAACAGCTCTGGACTTCTGATCAAGTAACAAGGAAATCATTCAGTTGCCCAAGGGATGATACTCCCTTTTTAGTACCCAGGTGCCAAGACAGTTTCTGTATTGGTGGAGCACCTTGGTTTAACTGGTAAGAGAATGGAATCTGACATCAGTTGTGGTTACTCTACCAGCATCTTTAATGAATTTATTTTTATTCTTTGTTCATGTCTGTGTGGGCAAGAGGAAAAAATTGATTATATAGCCTAAAATGCTGAAGGCAGTCTTCAAAAAACCTCCCATGTACTAAAGGAAATTAGATTTTTAGGTGTGGTGTTTTGCTGTTACTGTGCTGCAGTGCCATTGTTTTCATCAGCTAGCAGGGGAGAGTCTGCAGAGCAAGGCTGGAAAGGACTTCTTTGGTCATTTTCAGTATAGAGTATTCCCTTGTGCATCATATGAGAGTCCACCCTGGTTAACCTAGACATGAGAGGGATAGTAGGGATGGTATTCAACAGTATTTATTTGCATAATGGCACACAAAAATACATGCTATGTCAGAAGACTCTTTTCCAAAAAGCTTTTGTAGTGACTGTTGTGAGGTACTCTCATATTTTCTTACAGCTCTAGTGTTTACTCCATCAGGGTGCAGTTTGACACAGCTGGGTCTCAGCTCATGCCTTGCTGATAACTGAAAAAGATTTGTTTTTACTTCAGGAACCATCATGTCACTGGCAGGACAGTGCATGCAGCAGTGTGACAGCTGTAATTCTGCAGTGCCAGAGACTGTGCTTGTACACACCTTGTATTCCAACTTCTCAGCAGGGCCTGTCGAGATAGACAAGGGGTAATGGTTGCAAACTGAAGGAGGGTCAATTTAGGTTAGATATAGAAGGAATTTTTTTACAAAGAGTGTGAAACACTGGAACATGTTGCTCAGAGAAGGTGGATGGAAACATCCCAGGTGAGACAGAGTGAAAATTTTCCAGAATAGAAATCCATTCGAAGAACTAAAATAGGAGAGGCCCCTTGAACTTTGAAACAGGCCTTTGAAAAGACCGAGACCAGAGCTGAAACTGCAAGAAACAAGGCAAGATGACCCAAGAGTTCTTTCTATACTTTCTAATAAAAAACTAACTACGAGTGTAACTAGCTGCAAGTATAGCATAAAATGAGCAAAATAAATATGTATGAACCTATTGTGAAATTCTATGCATATGAATCAGTAAGGAAGATAAAAAAAGATGGAGAGTTCTCAGGGGTGAGCATGTCCTTTAAGAGAAACAACGATCCCCACATGCGTCCAGAGCTGTAATAAACATATCAACTTTGTAAAAGTTGTAAAGTTGTGGAGTTTTTTTCGTTCCCCAAATCACAGGTCAGGCTGGACAGGGCTCTGAGCGATCTGGACTGGTTGAAGATGTCCCTCGTTGCAGTGGTGTTGGATGAAGGGACCTTTAAAGGTCCCGCCCAACCCGGACCATTCTATGATTCTACAGTTGCATTGCTAGCTTGAATGTGCTTTTCTTTCAGCAAGCCGGCTCCTGTGGGCTTTTATTTTCCTCCTTTTACCGTGTTTCTGACCATACATCGCTGTCTGGCATATTCTGCAGCTGAAACCGCTTCCCTGTGCCGCACGGCAGCTGCTGATCCCGACTGCCGGAGGCTCGGCAGCACATGGAAACGAGCATCTCCCGAGGCCCCGCACGGACAGCGGAGCCCAAGGACACTCAGGTCAACGTTGCCATCTACTGGGGGCTCTGCCGGAGCTGCCTGCAGCTGGAAATGCCTGCTGCTGCTCCTGGGCTGGGGCCTGAAAGTGTGCGGATAATGAACGGTGTGTGCGTGATGTTGTAGTGTGTTTTTATATTTTGTAATACTTTGTAATAGATTTTTGTATTCCTTTAGTTTTCCTAAGTAGTTTACCCCAAACTGTACCCCTTCCCTATACCTGTGTTATCATTCTCCTGGGTTGAGATCATCCCCAAACCCCCCACCCTGGCCCTCTGTCAGTCACTCAGCATCCCCATCCTCTTTATCCAGAACCTTCGGCCAAATCCATCGTGTGATTAGCTGGAGGCCAAGAGTCAGCCCCCCAAGAAGTATCCTATACGTTGCCCAAAATGTCCATTCCTTAAGATCCCATCCCTTTAGCATCCTTATTGGTCAACAAA
>VZRH01007163.1:709521-744825 GCA_013397555.1 Urocynchramus pylzowi
CAGTGTCCCCCCTCTGAGTGTCCTCAGAGTGTCCCCCCTCTGAGTGTCCCCAGAGTGTCCCCCCGCTGTCGGACGCATCGGGGGAGCCCCCCCATTGTCTGCCACCCGGGGCTGGCCGGGGTCCCTGAGGGGCTCGCAGGGAGACCAAAAGACAGCGTGCCAGCAGCTGAGCGATACAAGCAAAGTGGGAAGAACCCACCACTGCTATGGGCATTTGCTTCAAGCAGATACCACTGGCCTGTACTTGACAACAATCGTATTCTGTACAAGGGGGTTTTGCTCATATTCATTCCTCTGTGCCCTAAATCTCCCCATGTCCAATTTAGCCAGCCCATACTTGCATCAAATAGAAGTGTTAGGGTGTTTGTGCTCCTAAGAGGTCCATAGCACTCTGAGGAAAGTTAAGCATCGTCTGTTTTGTTGCATTAATTCACTTCCTTTAACTATATAATGCAGGTAAATGTCTTAGGTGTATATCAACAACTAGACTGTCTCTTCTGTTTTAAAGATAAACACAATAAATCAAGTAGGTGAAACGACATTTCAAAGGGTTTATTATTTAAATAGTTTCAGCTTGCTAAACAGCTTGAGCTTCTTTAGCTTTTCCTTTTATTTTCCATCTATCCAGGATGGAGATGTGTATATGTGTGTGTGTGTGTGTGTGTGTATGTATAAGATGAAAAATACACTTTTTAAACAAAAAAACCCTGCCAAATGAAAATTAGTTAGTGACACTTCTCCTTTCTCCTATCCCCTCAAGTGTCAGCTTAAAATGTAATGACTTCAAATCAGCTTAAAATCTCTACAGGCACGGAAATGCTATTTATACTGCCAGGACTTGCTGAATAGGGAAGTTCAAAAGCAGATGAAACAGATCTCAGTGTCTGATTTTAGTGTCAAACAAAATCTTGAACAGCAAAAGAAGAAAAAAGTGTGAAGTTGAGGAGCAGGAGGATGTTGGGAAGAGGGGGTAGCCAATATTTATGTATGGAATTCTTTGAACAACAAGAAGAAATTTTTTTTCAGAAGGATTTTGTCTTTTCTCTGAGAGCTTTCTTGGTGCATGATTTTCTTTCCCTGGTTCAGCTGAAACAGACTGCTTGGTACTGTGGGCTTTTATTAAGGTGCAACTTCAGAATAGATGCATTATTACTATTATAATGCATTAATTGTTTCAACAATTCATTATAATAGTAACTCACAGGTTTGAAAGAGGAAAACAATGACTGTACAAAAAAACACAATAAAAGCAAAATAAATTAGGTGAAAGGAAGACTGTTTGTAATATAACTACAAGAGTAATTATTTTTTTCTTTCAATGATAGGTGCAAAGAAACCTGAGCTATTAAAACCACTTTTCTAGTTATACAATCACTGAAAAAATAGCCTAGTAAGAAGTGTGATTTGTTCTGTTTTCTTGCTTTATTTTGGTTTAGGAAGAAATTCGGAAATAAATAATATAAATAAAATAAGATCTTTTAGTAACAGCCAGAATTAAATTGCTGACCCCAGAAACTGCAGACAACCCAGCCAATCTCCAAACAGTTTTTATAGCTTGCAATTCACCAGATGCCAGTTAAATAAATCTCCTTCCTGTCTGTCACTCAGGTTCCTAACAGTGACATCCCTTTATGGACTCCTACCCTTTGCAGTTGCCTTTTTTTTTTTTTTTTCCCCTCAGAAGAGGAGAAAGCCTTTCTAAACTTTCATGGGTGAAGTATGCCATATTTTCAGGAAGCACTGGGGAACAATCCTGCCTGGAGTGAAATAACACATTTATTCTGGTGACTTGCCAGTCCCCAAAGTCCCTGTGGGTATCAATATCTAAACGTTAGGGGATTTTGTAGAGGTTTTTTAGGTTTGGTCTGTCAGCTTGGCTGTAAAACAGCTTTGCTACATGGTAAGAATTCTCCATATTTGCTCCTGATGGTGTTATTTTGTTTAGCTATGGATTTCCACATGCTGTCTTGGTCTGTTACTGCCCAGCTTGCGATTCTGTTTTTATACAATGTTGCTAAGCTGGCTCGCTGACAGGAATATAGTCAGAGCTGTGGGCTGAATTCTGTTCCTTTACTGCTAACTAGTCTGCAGGAAGAAAGAGTTCTTATCCTCTCCTCTCTCTCGTGTGCTCTGGCTTCTGTCAGCTCGAGGATTTTGTGATGAGCTGCCCTGTTGCTCCTTAGCAAAGCTTTCCCTGAAGTATCCTCGCTTTTTATTTATTCCTCCAGCAGGATCAGTGAAGAGGTGAATGTGATGGTCTCTGGAACAGATGCCACAAATCAGTCTAGCACTTCTTTCTAATTTTAATGGAGATGAGCTACTTGTTGTAATTTCTTGAATCTCTCATTTAGGATGTAGAGAGACCATAAATCTTAAAGCAACAAACATTCCCAAATCCCACACTTTGAAGTGAATGGGAGCTCCTGGGTCATCAGCACTTTTCGGAAATAAGCTGCTTAACTAGGTGTCCGAAGCCATTACAGTCTTTTCTTTTTTTCTTTCTGAAAACTTTGGTCTCAATATTTGAGGGAATATACAACAAAAAGTTTGCACAGTGTGAGCAGTGCTTCCCTGAACAGCCTCACATGAAGCTGTTGGATACCATAGCATCCAAACTCAGCATTCCTGAGTGCCAAGCCTAGAGCTTGACTTGAAGATTACATTACATTTATTATTGGATTTTGGTTGGTGCGAGGGATGTGGGGTTTTTTTGGTTTTTTTTTTTTTTTTTGAACACTGTTATTAAAAAACCCAAAACAAAACCAAGAAAACCCAACCCAAATATCAGGCTCGTTGTGGGTTTTTTTAACATTGGCTGTGTTATTGTTTGTTTGTTTGGGTTTCTTTAAGTTTATTCTATAAGTGCTTTTAATTCCCTATCTTACATCATCTGCTTTGAAAACTTACTCTTACTTGGCTGTGATGTGGGATAGTCTGAACAACTGCTATAAATATCTGCTAAAATATGTTTCTCTGCAGAGTATAACATGGCTAAATGTATGTAACATACTATTATGTTCTTATTCTTGCTTCCTCGTTTTTGTCTTTAGTTGAAGATTCAGTTTAACTCCATAGTCTCTGTAGATGAATGAGTTAATCAAGCTGTGTGCTGTTACTTGAATTGGAGACTATTTTTAAATAAAAAGTACAATTTTTCCAGTACATAAACTATGTAGGCAACATACTGAAACATAGATTAAAAACCAGAGCAATTGCTGAAAAATGCTTGTTAGTCGGTCAGGAATGGAGGGGAAGAAACATGAAAGTAGATATTGCCTGTCGTCTATTAATGGATCATATCTTGGCACAAGTGTTTACATTTCACCTCAGGGTAAACTCTTCAGCCTGTTGGCTGACTTTTGAGGGCTGACTCATCCTGGCAGCAGCCTTCAGCAGCCTGGCTTGTTGGAGTAGCCCATGTGGTATGGGACTCATGTTCTAATGGCACAGGAGCACTTCCGTGACAGCACTTTTGTGGTGATCTCAATGATCTCATTGTGGGCAGGTGCTCATATTTTGTGTTGGGAGTTATTCTGCCTGAATAATCTTGTATTATTATCTGTGTGCTCACAGTAGCACAGTAGTTTGGGGGGCTCAGGGGTGCCCAAGCACTGCAAAGAAGTAGGTAAAAGCTTGACCACCCAAGTGGGGGAGGTGAGGGGCGTTCCCTGGGCTGGAAGTGTGGTGCTCTGCTATTGCTTGTAATCCTGCAGCATTATTTGTGTGTTGGGTCTTTGACAGGGTGCAGCAGGGCCATCAGCAGTCTGAGTTCCTCCTTTGTATCTACACAGCCCACAGCTTTATAAAGTGGAGTCCCCATGCTGGAGCAGCCTGTTCCTGAAGGACTGTGCCAGGGCCCCATGCTGAAGCAGTGTGTGAAGAACTGCAGCCCACCAGAAGGACTCACCTTTGAGGAGTTCATGGAGGACTGTCTCCTGAGGAGGGGATCCATGCTGGAGCAGGGAAGTGTGAGGAGCCCTCCCACTAAGGAGAAAGAATTGGAAGAAGGAACATGTGATGAACTGACCATAGCCCCCATTCCCCAGCCAGGAGTAAAGTTAAACCCAGGAAGAAAAGGTGGGTGGGGGAAAGGTGTTCTTAAGATTTGGCTCTATTTGCCATTATCCTACTCTGATCTGATTGGTAAGAAAAGTAAACTAATTTCCCCAAATCAAGCCTGTTTTTCTATGACAGTGGAAGAATTGAAAAATCAAAGGAAAGACAGTCAATGTAGGGCAAGATAGACAAAATTCATCGCCTCTCACTGGCAGCCTTACAGAGGTCAGTAAAACATGGTTAACATCTGTGGGATGTAGGAAGACAATTAAATAGATTTAGGATTTGGTTTTCTGTTTGAATGTTAGATTGAAATGTGGATGTTTGTCACAGAAAAAAAAATTACATTTGTGGGTTTCACTTATCCACTATTCCCACAAGGGAAAAATATACTTCCATGATGCAGGTGAAAGCAAGAGTGTTGTTTTAAACTCAATAGCCCCAGATCAAATAAGCTAAGGTGTACCTTGGGATTTTCTTTCCTTCCTTTCCTTCCTTTCCTTCCTTTCCTTCCTTTCCTTCCTTTCCTTTCCTTCTCTTTTTCTTTATTGAGCTTCATCCTAGAAAGAGCAATACAGTTGCCAGTACTGCTCCTAGACCCTTTCAGATTTTCTTCTGGAACACTAAACTTTTTCTCCACTGGTGAAAAAAGTGTGGGTTTTTGTCAGTTAGCAAACTTGCATTTTCTTAAGGTGCTGTGAAGGGAATTTACCAAGGTTAGTTTCCTTGCTGACTTCATCACATCGACTTCAGGGTAAAGCAGCATGTCATCTTCCCAAAAGGAATGGTTTGTTATACCTTGGGGTGGGCTCCATGTGTGGTTTACACTGAGAGAGTTCTCCTGAGCTACAAACCATTGCTGAGTGGGCTGATGGAGGGAGGAAGATGAGGGTGAAAATGGCTTGCTTTGGTGTCAAAAAGTGACTTTGTCTCCTGGTGAGAGGCAGGAGAGCAGGACTCAGGTTGTGGCCAGTGATGGTAGGATACACACAGTGTCCCCAAGGAGCTGTCACACATTTCCACAATGGTGGAATTGTTGCAGCCCTGACATCAGAGACCAAAATTAACTTGTGTTTGCACAGAAATGCTATCATTTCAGTTTTGACTGCAGGGTTGGCCATCACCTACAGATCATCTGCGTTTCCTAATAGTTCAAATATCTTGGACCCCTCCCAAAAGGCATTCAGTGGATTCTGTTACTCCCATGTGATCTTTAACAGCTGCCACACGTCAGAATTTGAACTGAGCCTGTCAAGGTTGACGTGAATGTTTGGTAAGTCACTGGAAAAAAGCTGGCTTGATTTTATACATGTGGGTCATAAATGCTCTACTGGTTTCAAAGATAGTGCTTGAACCAGGAAGACAAACTGGCTTTGGAGCATTGTCTGAGCAGCACCCAGAGGGCTGGGGGACATCTGCACAAGGGCTGCAGGCACATGTGCCCTTCACATCTCACAGCCTACAGTACAGAATGTGACCAGCAGTGCATTTATATGTGTTCTCTGTGTTACACCAGCATGAATATGTGCATTTATATCTGTGTACAGCCTGCACAACAACACAATACATTGAGCTCTGGTTCATGGTTTGTCCACTTTGTGAAGATTTAAATGTTCCTCTTTTGACCCTGGCTTTTTAAGTCAGATAGGAAACCAAAGTTGATTTTGCAAGAGGTAATAGTAGTTACTTGACTTGTTGCTATTCTTTCAGTGTCATTGTAACCAGATACACAAACATCAAGGCACAGCCTTCAGGACTGTGGAGGTCACCTAGACCTCCTCCCTCTGGAAGAGAAGCAGGTGCCTGAAGCTCTGAACCTTCCTACTTGTCTTCTCAAAGCTGGATTTCCAGCTTTGTGAGGATGGTGCTCGTGTCCAGCACAGAGATCAGGGAGCAGGTGAGACTTACAGAAGAACATCTCCATGTGAGCTGTGGTGGCTGCAGTTGTGTGAGTGAGGAACAGCCCCTTGGAGCAGCAGAGGTGCCCCATCCCTGAATGCCCCAGGTTACTTTTATGAGAGCCCTTTGAAGTCAGTTACACGGACACGAGGGCGTCTTGAACCATTTGCAGGCATGAGACATCTTTGGGTGGCACTTGGCTTCTGCTCTTCTCATTCCCTTGAGGAGAAGGTCAAGTGAACAGATGAAATTCCCTAAGCAGAAATAACAGGAAAGGGGAGGGGAATCCCATTTAGTCAGCTTTCAAATTAATAAACTTCTTTATAATTTCAGAACTATACGCATTTATTCCACATTAAGAAATAGAAAGGCTGCATTGATTTCTTCAAGTTGACAGGTAAGAGCAACTGATGAGTGACAATTGTCCATTTTTTTAATTGATGGCTGAAGTCATTGCCACTAAAGCCTTGAAATGACAGAAGAAGTTTGAAGCTGAGAATCATCCCAGGATAGGAGAAGATATTTGACACAGTTTTACAAGTAGCTGTATGCATACATGCTGGTCAATTGACCAGACTGGAAACATAAATATATTGAAAAATTTATATCTATCAATATATTTTTTTTTAAATGTAAAATGCTTAAGCCATATATAATTTTTTTAAACAACAACAAAACTTCTTGTTATAATTTTTTTAAATTTCATCAAAGCAACAGTTAATAAAAGGGAGAAGCTATTGTGTCGACAGGTTAAAAACAATCACATTTTTACAGAATTTTTATTTCAAATTAAAATGAAAATCATCTCTGCATTGTGGGGTTGTTTTAGTTGTTTTTTAAATTTTTTTTTAATTCCATTTTGCATGTGCTGTTCAAGCCAAAGACTTTTTTTAGATGATGAAAAAAGTTTGTCACGATCTATTTTAGTTGTTCAAGAAATATGAAAAAAATCCCCAAGTTGGAATGGTGAAAACAAAGTGTTTAGGAGAGAAGGTATATGGAAGCCTAGCTTGAATGTGTGGTTAAATTAAATTTTAGGATATGTGGTACCAGATATAATAGATATAATTTCTGGATTATTTTTTAAACAGTAAATAGAAAGTGTGATAAATACATGGTTGAGATTAGTCTTACCTACTATTTTTTATTATTCTTTTTATCGCTTTTATAAATTTTTCAGTGTTGTTTTAAGAAGATTTAACTTTGATGTAGCTCTGCAGTTTACTGCTAGATAGAATCTCCCTCCAAGTTTTCCATGGGATGCAGCAAGCTGTTGAAATAAATGCTGCCAATTTCTGTGCTTTTGATACCAGGATTGTTTTTGTGACCTAGTAATTTATGAGGGCTTGCAACTGAGTGGCCTCATGTTGCTTGTAAGGTTACCAGTGAAGAGCAAAAGCTGCTCCTAGCTAGTCTCAAAGGCTGGGGTTCTATTTCAATCTTTTGAGGGTTTACTTTAACAGAGAAATGTTACAGCAAAAATAACAGCCTAACTTTGCACAACATTTTCATCTGAACTTGTAATTAAAAAATATGTTGTCTGATTGACCCCCTGTGTGAGAGGGAAATAAATCTCCTGCTTAAGACAGCTATTATATCTGGTGCCACATATCAGGTTGTCTCTACAGGTCCCTGTCAAAGCAGAGTTGTAGGCTTATTAGCATCCTATTAATATGTGCATAAAATGTAGTCTGTGTCTGAGCCCAAATACACAAGCTGGGAAATCAAAGAGAAATCCTTCACACCTTTTGCTGGCTTCATCCTGAACTTTTATTTAGCTTAAAACAACTTCCTTAAGAGAATTTCCTCTTCTAAAGGAAACACTTTTCTCCATACTTAGCAGGGGTATACTGCATTGAATTATTTTTGGAGTGACACAGTCCCCATTGGGAGAGAATTGCTTTAATCATGACATATGAATCTTAATTTTATCTTGTGCAAAGTATCAATCAATTTGAAAAGTATTGACCCATCTGTGCCTTTTTTTCTTTATAGGTAAAGGTTAGGGAAATGTTGAGCAGAGAGTATTTTCACTTGTATTTTATCAAAGTCTTAAGTCCTTAAGAAAGGGCTACAAAGGCTGCTCTGTGTTACAAGTTTTGTTTTATTTATACAACCAATAGTAGCATGCTTGTTTCTGAGTATTTTAGGGCTTTATTAACTACAAAATTGCCTCTGAAGCTTGGGTCAGTTTCATACTGACTTAGATATTATAGTGGGAAAACCTTGTCTTTAACAGTCATTGTAATTTAGAATTCCATCTGTTTAGCTTATGTTAGTAAGCAATGGATTGAGACTGAATTAATGTAAGTAACACTAAACTGAAATAAAAGGTTTGTACAAGTTTTAAATTCAGTGTTTAGTTTAAGCAAGAGCTGAGAGTTGGAGGTGGGGAAGGAATAGGATAGATCCTTGCATGCACCCTTTTGTCTGGTGCCTAGTCTCAAATGTGCCTCATGAACTGTTAGGAGTTGTTTAAAAAAAACTTAGGTGATTCTGTTAAAGCTTGAGGGCTAAGAAAACCTTCATTTGGTAATGGAAGCTGAAGTGCTTTTAAAATCAAACCAGCTATTTACATTCTTTAAATAAATTTAATGTAACAGTTCAGTTTCCAATAGCTTTATGTTGTTCAAACCATCAAAAGTCTATTTTTATATTTTGTTCTTTGAGATTTTTTTCCAAATAATTTTTTTCCTTTATTCTCCTGACCTGCAGCTGCCAGTGAAAGTGTTCCATGAATTGCCTGCAGCTACTGTCCTGCAGAACCAGCAGCCTCCAGGCAAGCTCTTCCCACACTCATGTGCCAATAGGTCTGGAAAAGTTGCTGCATCCAATTACTAAGTTGTCATAACAATTTGTAAAAGTATGTTAATGCTTCTTTTTACAGGAGTGCCTCACACATTATTGCTCGGGGCTTCCACAGCATTATTTCCCATTATATGTTATGTGAAATAAACACGTGGGAGACTGGAAAATGAAGGCCTCCTCCACTTGGGCCTGCATGCACAAGATGGTTGAACTTTTGTGGCCTTGTTGACTGGGTCATGTGGGCCTCAAAGCCTGAAGAGAAACAGCAGATCAAGTTCTCTTTTAGTATCTAAAGCTTGTTTAAATTGTATGTTTTCCACAGTAAGTTATATACATGGATTTAATATAAGTATGGAAATTAAATTAGATTTAAAAATAAAAATGAACGAATTCTTTTCTACCCAAGATCTACCTGTGAGGGAGACTACACTTTTAGAAATGAATAGCTCAGCTTATTTGTTGTAAAAGCCTGTAGTTGTCTGATTTCACTCATGTTCATTTGCAGGCATGTTTGCATAGCTATGGTGTGCCCTGGAGTGTTTTTAAAGAGCAGGAAAACAGCAGTGGTGATGAAAATAAGCTTAATTAATTAATTTAATTAAGTGACCATGGCTGCTGACAAACTTTAAATTGGCTTTATGCCAACCATTTTAAACTGAAAGTACCCAAGATACATTAAAATATTACTATTAAAATTTATGTAGCAAAAGTCTTTAGAGCTAATTACCTCAGACCTACTTTGACGTGAGCCTCCAGCTGCTCCCCTTTGGCACTTGGAGGCTCCCACGATGAAGCTGGGCTGAGGTTGGATGGATGGACACGCTTTGCCTCGTGTGTGCCAGCTGCCAGTGGGTGTTTTGGTTCAGAGCTCCGTACTAGAAGTAGCTCAGAGTGAAAAAAAAAAAACCCTGGGTGGGTGCTGGGTCCTCAGCACTGACTTTCATTCTGCAGGTTCAGCTTCCTCTGTGCTGTGCTGTGCTAGTGCAGGTGTGGACAGGGATGTGCTCCCAGATTCTGCTTGTTTCATTAATCTTAATTAATGTCCATAATGCATCTTATGAGGTGTGAAACTCCTGGTCCTCTGGAGACATTTGCACTGATGAAGTCTGTAAAACTTAAAACCTTTAGCTTAGGCGTGCGGTTCATTGGTATATTAGCAGATAATTACTAATTTTTAATCTCAACAGCTTTTATTTTGAGCAAAAAAAAAAAAAAATAACCTGAAGACTTGCAGGCTTGCTTATGATAGACTATTAAAAAAAGAAAGTGTGTAGGACTAAAGGATGGTAATTTTGGATTTTTTTTTCAGATGCTTTCTTCAGAAGAAAAGAATTTGGAAAATATTGAAGAGGAAGAAAAAGTGACTGCAGGAGAAACTGAGGGCTGGATTCTCATCTAACAGAGAACCTGCATCTGTTTATCTGTTGGATGTAGCAGGTAGTACCAGAAAACCCCCATAAAGTACATCTGCAGTGAAGCAATGCACCGAAAAACATGCTTTAATGCTTCAAAGTCACCACCTCTGTGAACTCGAATCTCACAGCTGCTCCACGTGGGAATGGACATACCAGATGGGTCATGGACAGTGGGAGCAAGAGGGTGTACCCAGCAGAGCCACTGCTTTGCTCCTCCCCCTGCCTGCAGAAGGCCAGGCTTTGGCTGTCTGGGGCTGTAAAACTGTGGTGTGTGAGCTGCTGATCTGCCTGGTGTCTCCTGGTGTTTCTGTTTTACAGTCCTTTCACACCTCCCCAGCCTTCCCGGTGCTTGCATGGCTGGAATGCAGCACCAGACTCCAGGACAAGACAGGTGAAATGGTTGTAAAGTGACTGGAAAATGAAAGCTTTTGCTCCCCTCTGCACCCATTTTGGATTTCCATGGGATTGTTAGCACGACAGGGTTGTAGTTATATTTGAAGGAACACAAGATGTGAATCACTGTATGTAGGCTGGCGTTTCAGTTGTGACTGTGACAGCTGCTTTTCCACACTTGACTATCAATATAGTGCTGGTAGATATCTGTGAATCTTTTCAAGATGCTGGCCACAGCCATGCAGAGAAAGGCAGATCTCATGTCTACATTTAACTTGCTTTCTGGCATTGGGCTCTGACTTCTAGAATTTAGAGCCACTTTTAATCTTAATGTCATTTAGTCATGTCTTTATGCTTTCTCCTCATTTTGTAAATAATTGACATGAGAAGGGAAAATCCTAAAGGGGGTGACAGTAGAAAATAAACAGAGAGAAACAGTAAATGCAATGTCTGCCCCTTTCTTAACCTATTTCTGAGTTTAATTTATTCAGGGCTTGTGAAGTAGCCCATTGTTTTTTCCATGCAGGGAGAAACTGTGACTGAAGATTATATATGTTACTAGTATGAGCCTGAATTTTTCAATTTCTTTAAGAGTTAGCCTTGTAAGAATGCCAGGTGTGAATCTCATCCAAGTATTAAATATTTTCCCCTATTTATTGTAACTATTAGTGGTTTAAAAGAACTTGCAAACTGTGCCCAGTTGTGCTGAGTAGGTTTTTGTTCTGAGATACTTGCCTGTGTGGAATGACCTGCATTTATAGGCAGTAAATGCTAACACACACACTTAGCTGGCATGGAGAAAAAGAAATGATGCCACTGGTTCCAGTAGTGCAGGAGACACCATTGAGAGATGCTGCTGATGAGAGGTGTTCTTACTGTATGCATGGATGCTGGGCAAAACCTGAATAGAACCTTGAACTCCTGAAGAACAGCAGATGTGGAAAAACTCTGGTCTCTAATGGACACTGTGGTGTCAGGTGAATGGAAGCAGTGAGCTAAACAAGTTCCTTCTCTGGGTTGAGTTTCATTTCTGATCTCAGGAGTGATGACATGTTCCCACCTTTCCTCTTTGGCAGCACTGACAGATCTGTCCTTTACTTAGTAACATGCTCCCACTAAATGTTTCAGGTTTTTTTGTATATCTCTGTCATATTTAAATGGCTAACAGGTTTGCAACAGGCAATTTCTTAATATTCAGAACGTGAACCTCATTTTCTTGGGAAAATAGAACAGCATTATTTCTCTACAAAAACACATGAAACTTCCACAAATCTGACTGTAACAGACATAGTGATCTACAGTTTCAATGAGAGTGCAAGATGGTTTTGTTTGCGTGGGAAATTTAAATTTTGACTTTCTTTGTAAGACCAATATAATGGGAATTTTCACAAGTATGTGAATCTTTATAATCCTCCCTAATCTTGCAGCATGGGATTCCTCTCAACATTAGCTGCTAAAAGTTAAGCATCTCTCCTAAGGGAGTAATCTAGGAAGTAATTCCTCACCCTCCCCCAGCAGATACCATGCTAGAGATTCATCTCACCTGTTTTACTCACCTATCCTAGAATGGGATAAATGACAATCTGGAGACACTTATCTCTCTTGCTTGACTACAGAAGGAGCCTAGATGACTGGCTTGGACAAGCCACCTGATTTCTAGGTGGCTGTAGAGCAGGGGCACTACCTCTTTTGGCCTTAGAGTATAAGATGTAGCTTTCAAAGATATATTCTTAGTGCTGAAAGGGTTGATAATATATATGCACTCAGTTGTGCAAATAACACCTTTCTTATTAGTTGGTGCTTTGTGTGTGGATTCGTGTGCACATAGATGATCAGTATTTAGCTGTGTTATTTTCTGTCCCAAATTTCTTTCTGAGAAGTATCAAGACAAAACTGAAATGTGTGCATGCAGATAAGTTACACAGGCACAACTGCTCCCTTCCCAGAGAGGAACTGGGAAGTTCTCATTGTAATGGGTGAAACTCCCCAGTCAGTGTGGTACCTGGGAAAGGCCAGTCTAGGCTAATCTCAAATGGAATAAATAAACCTCATTCTGAAAATTCCATAAATGTCCACAATAGTCATAGTCTTTTAGCTGTGGAGGAGGATGCTTGAGTTCATATGTATTCATGGAGCAGCACATCAGCAGAGTCCACTCAGTCCAGTTCTTTGATAAGTCTAGATCTGTGGAAATGGGCAAGCTGGTTTGCCTTCCTGTACTCAGGCTTCCTCACGTGTCGTTTTTCTGTATTGCTGAGGAATATCAGTGCCTGGATTGTTTCATTCACTTCTGTCACACAGTGCTCCTGTCCCAGCATGCCAGGAAACAGTGATGTCGAGCCTTCAGCACTTGATTCCCTTCTGAGCCAAAAGGAATCAGACAGGTACTGAATTTCTCTACCTTGGTGGCCACGTGGTCTCCTTGAAGTGCTGAGCTGCCAAGCAGCAGCAGTGAGGAGTCAGGACTGCTGCAGTCCTCCTCAGTGGATCCTAGACACTTCCCATGACATGAGCACCAGACAGGTGAGCTCTGGGTACACACAAGGACTTTGGGTTCTTTGTCAATGATCTTTCTGGATCCTAGGCTGCCAGTATCTGGGCATGATAAGGACATTTCTATACCACATACCTGTATGGCAGTACCAAGACACATGACACAAAGCTCAAGGCATGTATCTGGTTATTCCTCAAAACTCATTGGATAGGTGTTCTGGGAATTCTGTTGCGGAGTTTGTTCCTCTGTCAGAGATGATTTTCAGTGCTGGTTGTGGGGGCTGTTGCATGCAGAGGCTGCACAGCTCTGTCAGGCTGCTGCAGGAGCAGGAGTTGGGAGCTTCAGTCAGAACTGTCAGCAGAGGCAGTGAAGGAAGCAAAGAGATGGGTAACTGGGCATACCTTTGCCAAAAGACAACGGGGATTTAACATTTAGTGCAAGTGGAAAGTAAACTACTCATTTGCTGATGTTTGCTTTGATTTTTTTTTTCAAACAGCAAAAATCAGTGGAAAAAATATTGAAAATTAAGGAAAATCAAAGAGAAACATGGAGAGCTCTGAGTTAGCACAATTTTGGTCTGCTTTCCTTGTTGTCTTGTAATGCCAAAAGCATCAAGAAACTATCAAGCTTCAGCTGGTGATGTTTTGGTTTACTTGCATTTGGCAGTGATGATAGAAACAGAAATGGCACAGGAGAGCACCCTGGCTGTGGATGGTTGTAAGACAAAGGTTGACCTAGTGGAGTTGAATGGGTTGTTTCACCCATATTGTTTTACATCGTGACACTAAGAAGATCTCTCAGTTCTCTGGGCTGGACTCTGCTAGGCCTCTGATTTTGCAATGCTATAATGCCATGAAAGTACTTTTTCATTTCAGAAAAACAGTGACAAGCTGGTAAAATCTTGATTTAGGAGATTGTAACCTGCTTTGTTATTTTCTATTTTACAATCTCAATGTAAAGATGAGAATCTTATTTTGTGTCACGTTTCAGTAAAACTCTGTGCTTCCTAAGGGAAGAAGTAAGGCACAATCTATGAGTGACTTTAAAAGGCTTGGGTAATTTACTGAATTTTTTTGGATAGGATATACAAAATATTTTACAGTTGATATAAGGATCTCAAACTGTATACATTTTGTTCAATGGTTTTGGCTGAAGTGGAATATATTTTTTACTCTTTTTTAAATCTTGCAGACTTTGACTTACTTTTGAGAACAATGTGCTTTTCACCCTGTTCAACTGGAAAAGTTGTGATTTGAGAAAATAATGTCCTTGGTGCAAAAATCTGAGAATTCACACATATTTTTCTCAGTAAGCCCATTTGCCTGACATCAGCCATTGTGTTATGCATTCTCCTCCAAGAGAGCAGTTGAAAAGGAGTGAGAGAGAGACAAAGAGGAAAAGGATCACAGTATCTCAATTTTATTTTCTTTCCTGAAGAGTATTCTCTTTGGACAGACAGTAATTGTAGTTTCTAATGACACAAACTTGAAGGGAAACAGAAGAAGACTACAAACAGGTTTATGGGCCTATCAGCAGGAATATGTGGCTACAAATTGCAGAGTAAATGAAACAGCCTGTTGTTTCCTAAGCCTGAGTTTGTGAGTGTTATGCCAAAGTATTTGAGGAGGAGCTAGAGCACCAGGCGGTGTAAAGGATACCTGCTGAGCCCTAATTGGTGCCCACTGTTGTTAATGGCTTCCTGTGGCTGAATGTTTACTTGTCATTTGTTTTGTGCTTTGTTTCCCAGCTACTGGAAGGAAAAAAAATACTGACCAAAACTTTATTTTGCTTTTAAGTGGGCATCCTTGGACATCAACTGGCCCACTACAAATTGTCTCCTACTTCAGACTATTCCTTAGTCCTCTTAGGCTTCGAAAGTTACATTTTCTTTTAATATTGTTTTTGAATTTGAAAAGTCAGCAGATTTTTTTCAAGATATATTATTCACATATAATAATTAATTAATAATATTATATGCAATATATATTTATTATCTACAAAAATTATGCAATAACCATGTCTGGGACTTTGCCTACTACAAGGCTTTGCATGGTTGAACATTTGAAAAATACTACAGATAACACTGGTTTATTTATAAGCATCTGTTTTTCCTAAAATGCCCATTTATCTTATAAATCTCAATTTTTTTTGTGGGATGTCTGTTGAAGATGAAGAAGAATGAAACCTTGCATGCTCAGAACTTCCATACAGAACAGTCCCCTTTCTGTATGTGATACAGCTGCTGTCTGGTTTAGAGTGGTTTTTTGTTTTGTTTTTCTTCTAATCTAAAGAGAGTGAAAGAAAACAATGCAGGTCAGTGTCTCAGACCTGTTGCTTATCCTGTTCTTGGTTTTCCTAACAAGAGTGCCTGTTAGTATCAGCTATGGTGTGAACACCTTCCTGCTGTGAAAAAGGAGGGAAACCGCTGTTTTTAACTAGGGCAGCGAATAGTTTGTGGTGAATATCCACGTATACACATTACTGATGAAGAAGGAATTAGAATAGTAAAAACATCCTAATCCTATAATCTTAAAGCCTCTGCTGCTCCTACACTGGCTTGTGGTGTTGGGGTATCTTTTAAGTGGCGTCAAGGGAAATTTAGTTTCAGTAATCCTAGAGAACAGCACAGACTTCAGAGAAAAAAATACCTCTATCTCAATTTAGTAATTAATTATTACTGTAAGAACGTTTAAGTATTTCACTGGGGTGTACAGTTTGATAACACAAACATAACATGATTCCAAAAACCTGAATCAGTTTGTGGTAAGGCTGTGTTTGGGAGCCAGTTCTCTAGCAGGTTTCAGACAGTGTTTGAGATGCCCCCAGAGGCAGACCAGACAATGTGAGAGAAGCTTTGATTGAAGTGCAGAGCACTTTGTCTGGGCACATAAATCTAATTCCTTGATTACCACTGACTCTGGTTTCATCTCTATTTCACCTACATATCTCTCCCATATGCATTTGGCTCATACACCTTGCAGGTGCACTGTCCACAGAGTATTATCCATGCTATTTTGTGTTACCAACCTAGATAACACTGTCTGGAGCTCTCCTTTATCAGGCAGGGAGTTTGGAAGCTACTAAGACCTGAAGGAAACTTTACACAGTGTAGAAGATGAGGATTTTGGTATGGAGTTTCAAACATTTAATCTGTGCTGATCTAGGTACTGGAGAGAGGGGGAAGGAAGCAGGGTTCAAAATGTCCTTAACATATAGCCAGGCAGATTTTCCACTTTGCAGGCTGATCTCAGGAAAAGCACATCTAACTAATGTGGGAGCCCTTTCCTGTAATTCCTGAAGGATCTTGATGAGTAAGAAAAAAAAAGCTGCTTTCCTCTGAGTGGAAAGATGATGCTCAGAAATCAGCAAAGGGAGGAATAAACAGATTTGTCCCGTCTTCAAGGAGAAGCCTTGTATATTTTAGGGTATTCTCATTCCTAATTATATCTCTAGAACATCTTCTAAGACAAAGCAAAGATAGCAAGGTATTTGCAAAGATAGCAAATATCTTGCTATCTTTGATTTGTTCTTGGGTGTGAGTATTAACTAATCTAATATTTTCATATCATCTTTCTCAGACTGGAAGGCTAAAGGATAAACTACAGAACCAAAAGGACTGTGAAGACTTTTAGCTGCTGTTTCCTCTGGGCTGTAATAGGTAACAGCTCAAGAGAAAACCTGAGGATATAAAATCAAAAAGTTGAGTTTCTTACACACTTGGTCGTAGTTGCATATTTAGGCAGATTAGCTGGGGGGAGGAGGGGAAGGAAGCCCCAAACCAAAACTGATTGTAAAAAGTGACAGCAAGAAGGCAGCAAGAAAAGAAAAGAAGCCAGATCTTTAAGTGTTGTAGGAGTGTGTAACTCATTATCATCAATGGATCAGTGCTCATTTGTGTCACTTGAGAATCAAGCCCAGTAATATGGTGTTGTCCCTTTAACATATTCTTCTCTGACAGTTATTTCTTCTTAAACCAAAAGCATCCTAATCTGTAGAAAAAGGAAAACTGAACTACATTTTGAAAAGACATATGAAATGCTAAAATCCAAAGTAATCCAATCCTTCAATTATTTAAATAAAAAAAGAAGCCTCTATGCCAGAATATGTAGAGAGTGATTAATTTGCCCAACATGTGAACAAGTGGTTTTCATGACTGACTGTACTATAGCATGATTATTCAAGGACATTATTCTTTGAGTTAGGATGAGAAATATCTTGACTTTTGGTTTTGATAATTTATGTATCACTTGCTCATTCTGATCCTCTTAAAAGTCATTGAAATAAGGAGATCTTGTTCTTTGCTTTTTTCTATCTTGCTTCTGCCTTAAACTTTCCCTATTTTTTTACACCTGTATGTTGGTTTGTACCCTAATTTTTGCAGCAATCCTGCAAATATGAACTTGGTTTACTGCAGCTCTTCCATTAATCTGAATTTGCCTGTTGAATCAAGGCTACCAGATGTATGAAATAAGGGAAAGGAGTATTAGTTGATTAAAACTGTTCCCTTGATTTCTGTAGAGATGTCTCAATCACCCTCAGTAGATCTGGAGCAAAGATAACTCTGCCTATAGCATAAAATGTCTTACACAAATATATGAGTACTGTGAAGCTAAGAAATCTTTTTTAAAAATAGATAAATGCTACTCTAGAAACTGAGTACCCAAGTGTTGGAAAACTGTTGAAACGGAACCATTTCTATTTCTTTCACAAGTCACCAGTAATATTCTGATTATAGTTTTTCTTTGACTTCAGAATGATGCTTTCCAAAAGTTTGCCTTCTAGTGCCTTTGTAAGATCCATTATGGAGCAGCTGGCCCTGCTTTCTCTAAGCAAAGGATGTGAGCAGCTGAAAAAGGCAAGCAACTTATGTTACAGTTAAACGAAACACTTGTGCTTTCAAACAGTGCTGCTCATACTGGTGTTGTGCCATCCAAAGCTGTTCCTCCCTAAGCTGTGCTTCGTACAGGACAACAGTGGAGGCAGCTGCCATCATCTGCTGTGGCAGGAGACCTGCTGCCTCATTCCTTGTGGTTGAAATGCTTATACAAAGGCAAAAGATTTCTTTTACTGGTAGATATTTCCTGAAAAGAAACGTTCTTCCAGCAGAACAGCATTGTTGCCTGTCAAGCTGTGGCATCACTGTGGTTTTGCTAGAGTAGTTGTGCCCCATGGCGGTGGAATTGCTCCTTGCCTTCCCTGCAGTATTCTTCAGCCAGATGGCTGCCTGGCAAGGTTCAAATTTGCACCTAGGTTTAGGGACATGCTCATCCAGTGTCTCAATTCTTTGTAACTTCTCAGTTGTGAAGAATGATGTTTAACACTCTTCTAAACACAAGGAGAACTTGCGATGATCCTTTAATTTTACTGTAAATTTGAGAAGGAACTCATGTACACCTGCATACCATGGGAATAACATAGGGTGGAAAGGGATCATAGAAAGAGGAGAGAAATATTAATTATTCAGACAGTGTTTCTAGGCTAGGAAAGTTCTCTGTCAGGTTCAGGGACCTGCTGCTTCTGATCAGGGGGAAGCCAAAGAAACAAAGGAAAGAATTTTGATCAAGGTATCCAGGTTTTAGATGTTCCACACAGGAACTAAGTGGCATGAAGGCAGTCAGAATGTTTGGGGGTGTGTAAGTTGAAGAATGACACAGAGATAAGGAGGGTGAAAGTGCTTAGAAGAAATTTCATTGCAGTTTGCCCTGGTCTTGCTAGAACACCTTCCCTTCTAGCTCATTATGTCCCTGTGCAAAAGTGCTGTAAACTGAAAATGCAAAAGGGACAGGTTTAAAGGATGGTCATGAAGAATGCTTGAAAAGACTCAGTAGCACAGTTTTTAATTACATTAATCAAAGGGATTCATTCTGACATCTGAAAACTATTTTGGTAAAAAAAAAAACACTTTTCATATAAGCTGGCGATGAAAAATGCTCGGCTGAAGTAGCAGCAGGATATGAAGGAAACCAAAGTATCTCCCATTTTTGCTTTAGGCCCCTTCTCACCTCCTCCCCTCAAAGGCCCTTGTTTCCCCTCTTTGTGTACAGTTCCCCTTGCAGCTGTGCCCTGCCAGATGAGCCGGGTGGGCCGCGTTCCTCACACCTCCGTGCGATGCACACAGCGCTCTCCCAGGCTGCCAGGCTTGGCAGTATTCCTTGGGCCAGGCTGTCAGGCTGCTCAGGACAAGTGAGGGTTTAATTTGCAGTTTGCATTCTTTTCCTAAGTAGTACATGCTCTGGAGAGAAGTCAAAAGCGGGTGTATGATTATGAACTCAGTGGTTCCATCCATCTATCTTTTCATGAAGTCAGTTCTGTCCAGAAGGTATTTCACATGTTGGGCCTACTAAGCTCATTTATATTGCAAGAGACAAAAATAACATCCCTTTTTTACAGCAATGAAAAATGTGGTGACCCTTGCTCTCTTCTAATCTTAAATCCAGATTCTTTTTATTGTGCATAGGTGATCATTTTATCTTTGAATTTACCTGTTCCAGGCATATAAGTTGCTATATAAATTGCCACGTTTGTTAAATTATAAATTAGGACTCAGTTCTAGAATAGAATTTTTTATTTAAATTTAATTTAATTTGTCTTTTACAAATTAAATTTTAATTTAATTTTATGTTAATTTAAATTTAATTTGTCTTTTACAAATTTAGAGCCTATTTACCAAATTATTACCCGGACAATGAAGCAGTTTGAAAGAAAAGAGAAGTATGGTTTTTTGGGGGGGATTACAGAATAGGAAATTAGGATTTTATCCTGTATATTTGACAATAGGGCTGAAAGTTTTATTTGTAAATACAATAAGTGTATTACCTGACCCCTAACCTATAAACAACTTGGAAAAGCTTAGCATAGGTAAATACTGGCAGTCTTACTACCAGTTAAAGATGTAGTTATATAAATGAGGAGCAGTCTACCCAGTTTTGAAGACCATTTTGCAGTAAATGAAGAAGATGAGATTTTAAAATTATTTCTCTCCTTTTATTTTCCCACATTTTTTCCCCATGATTCTAGCGATGGAGCAGGAATCAGAAGTTAATTTTTCTTTCAAAGAAGGTTATTGGGCTTGAAAGGAAAAAAGAAAAGAAAAAGGCTAGGGAGTGTTTTGAGATGAAACTTTAATCACCTTTCGGTTTAATTTTAATATGCCTTTTTTTGTTTTCTTAAAATGAGGCAGGTGTTCTTAAGTGATACTCCATTTGATGTTGTGATGTGATACAGCTTTATCCTCTTCTCAGAAGGGCTTACACCAAACATTCAAGTAAACTGATCATCAGAACCACTTCTTCCCCAGACTTGTAGTGCATTCACCATGCAGACAATGTAACAACACCAGCAATTTTAATAGTGTTTGTGTAAAGGACTTTTCTCCTCCCCATTACTCACCCATAATGTGTGGATTGCTTTCTATTTTGGCTCATGAGAGAAGGTACAAGTTTTGCCTCCATGCCACAGAGATGGCAGAGCTCCCACACTTGTTTGATGTCCTCATCTCCAGTGGTGAAGAATGGCCTTGCCAATGCCCAGCTCTTCCTTGGACAGCTTCAGCTGGGTCCCTTGCAGCTGATGTCATTGTCAGGGCTGCACATTCCTCCTGTGGCAAGGACACAGGTGACAAGATAGAATTGAGTTAAAGGATGTAAACTATAAGGCTGAGGCTTTTAAGGTGGCTTCTAGTGTGAGGAAGAGATGACTGATTTGGTAACATAAGCACTTTTCTTTTGATCAAAAGGGGGCTTCAGCCTCCTGTCCAGTTTAAGACCCAGTCCCCCTCCTTCCAGTTGGACTAGAGCAAAATGTGCTGTGTGAAACTCTGCAATACATCACGTGGAGCTCCTGCCTTTAGCCCACAGCATACTGGATGATACCAGATGGTATCTTTTGGCTGTAGGCTGGAAAATGGCTTGGATAAGCAAATTTCACTTTGCTTTCTCTCTTTGCACCTGACAGCTACATTCTCCAAGCTGGAGCCAGCAGTAGCTTGCAGTGAAGTATGATGAGAGGACATCATACACAGAGGAGGGGGGCTCAGGCCTGCTTCATATTTTTGTATAGGCTGACAGGCAGGCTTGGCACCCATGTTTTACTAAAACAGATTTATTCCACTGCCATTAAAAGCATGTTCATTTCTACCTTTACTGTCTGGGCAAAGGTCTCTATACACTTCATCCATTCTTTAAATTACTTTTCCATAGAATTCAGCCACCAGCTGATGTCTTTAGGAGGATTTAGATTAACTGCTGTGCAGCGTGCAGAGCTGGCAAGGAGAGCATGAAAGTTAAAATTACTCATGAACAGAGCGAAAGTGAAAACACACAACTATAATTGTTCTCATTCTTTATTTAAGATGAAACCCACACATGAACTACTGCCTAGTCTGGATTAGCTTCCAGGAAGTCAAGTCATGCACCCAGAGAAAGTCCTGGGTGATTTCCCTCCGTGACAGCACCCTGGGCTCCCACCAGGGGAAGTGCCGGCAGAAAACAGGTCCCGAGTGCTGGCGGTGAGAAAACAGCCCCTCTCAGCTCATGGAAACAGGTTTATTTGTAGCCACTTTTGGGTGACTCTCTGTAATTGTTCCCAAAGGAAGGGAGGGTTGGCTGGGGTGTCACCAAACCGTGAGGGGGCCTGGATGGCCTTTCATCCTGCCTCAGGCCAAGGGTGGCCACACAGACCCTGTTTGCCTGACCCAAGGCAAATATGCCTTGGCTCAGTGCTTGTTTCTGTGTGCTTGGCTGAGGCTGAAGTGATTGTTCACAAACAGGTGAGAGAAAAGTAAAGAGGAGAAATGAAGGGGCAGCCCTTAATGCATGCAAAGGGGAAAAGGCCACTTGAAAATTACTTGAAAACCCCTGAGTCTTTCAGGCTATAATACTGGCAGGACGAAAGACGAGCAAATTAAGTGCAGTCGAGGTATTTTTAGAACAGTTATACTCTATGGAAAATAGAAAATTCAGGCCACGAGTTTAGATGGAATGCTAGCAGTAAGTCTGTTCCTTTTGGCATGTCCAGCCTGAAGCAGATCAGCTGTGGTCCCAGGAGAGGAGTGGGGAAGGAAAAGCAAGAGTGGAACACAGCACATACATAGATTGTCTTCTGGATGCTGGCTTTCCTTCCTCCCAGTATTTTGCATTTTAGGAATATATTTCTAGTCACACAAGGAGCTGCAAATACTTATGATACTGAGCCACTCTATAGTGATAACCTATGCAATGCAAGTGTATAGGCAGCCAGCCACATGGGTGCAAGTCTATGGAGAATCAAGCCCAGAAAGCTTTTGTTTTCTCTA
Source organism: Urocynchramus pylzowi (assembly GCA_013397555.1). Classification (NCBI taxonomy): domain Eukaryota; kingdom Metazoa; phylum Chordata; class Aves; order Passeriformes; family Fringillidae; genus Urocynchramus; species Urocynchramus pylzowi. The sequence goes on from VZRH01007163.1 coordinate 731,879, forward strand.
TGAAATGCAAATGGAATTCAATCAAAGGCCTGCTCACAAACTGGCACTAATTTAAATGTATCTCTGTTTTTTAACTGATACAAGCAATTGATGTGGGTTTTACATAGACATTGCCTAGAGCATTTCCTGGTTTTTTATTGCTGTCCATCAGGATTACAGAGATATATTCAACCACTGTATTAATATTTGCTTGCACTCTTCAATGCTTATGCTCACAGAGCAAACTTCCATAAATGTTAGTTCCATTGCATTTTCTTTTAATTCCCTGGTCCCATCGTAAAAGGACAGGCAAGTCTTCTTTCAGTTTTTATTTGATTCAGCTGTACTCTTCAGCTTTGGTTAAATGAGGATCCTCTGCCTCATGAAGTTAAAAAATAATTATTTAAAATAATTTTTCTCTTCAGTTCTTGTTCTCCAGCTCTAGTTTACAGAAAGGCCAACTTCTTGTTATTCTGAGAAAAGATACTTTTTATGGGATTGCTGCAGGGAGCAACCCTAGACTAGAGGAGGACCACATCCAGGGTTCACATTTTAATACTTCTCTTGAGTGTTAAAATAAAAGACAAAACAGAATAGAATAGTTCAGCTGGAAAGGACCCACAGTGATCATCTGTCTAGCAATATGAACAAAAAAACCCAAATCCATATGCAAAATATTTTACAAAAAAGCTGCAATTTTTGTGAATTTGTCCCAAATAGCTATTAAAACAATTACAAGGTAAGTAAAGAGATATTTTCTTTTTTCTTGGAAGATGCCACTAAATCTAATAAACTCTGGAAGTGAATGATATTTGGCTGAATAGCAAGAAAATAGATTACTTTTTCAGATGTTACTGATACTTGGAACGCTGTTCATGTCGAAGCAGAATTGTACGTATTCAACTGCTGAATGTTGTAGCTTTAATAAAACCCGTCTCAGGCACAGAAGAGCAGTCTGTGATCTTGGTTTAGGTGAAGACCCCGACATTCTTGGAGACTGAAACGTGCCAGACAGCCCTGCTGTGGGGAAGAGCTGCTGTGGTGCCCCGGGAAGGGCTGCAGATCAGCAGCTTGTGCTGGCCTGGAGGCAGGAGAGGTCCTGCCATGGGCACCAGCTGCTTCACGCTGCTGAGCTTCTGTGCCAGAGAGCTGCCCTCAGCATGGCTGGTTTACTGGGGCTGGCAGAGCAGCAGCAGCCCCTAAGAAATGGTTTGTGGGTCTGGCACGTGAAGAAATCGGTGAGAATGCTGAGAGGAAACAGGTGTGTCTTTTATTGAACTGAACCCTTTCTGAAGTGGCAGAGCATCCCTGCATCAGTGGTATTCATGGCACTCCTTCCTTCATTTCTCATGCCTCTCAAAAAATAGATCTTATGATGGCTTCAATACAATGATTGTTGCCTCTGTCATTGTCATTATTTTAACTGAAAGTAAGCTGAAGGAACTAAAAGTATAAGTAAATTGTGTAAATCTATAAATTAATAATTTCTTCACTCTTATTCTAGGGAAATTAGGTGTGTTTGTAGTTCTGTTGTCTGTCCCTCCTTCTGCTTTTTCTTCTGGGCACAATGGATGGATTTGTATCAAGGTTCCAAAAAGGTTTGTGAAAACTGTTATTTAGGAACAGGAGTAGGAGTCAGGCACAAATCTGAAGAGGAGGTTTTTAATACAAGGTGAAGTTGCTTTTCAAAATGTCACTTTGAGGATGTGTTCATCATTGTCACTGAAAGAAGCAAGCAAGTGAGAGCTTTTACCCAGCTTTAGCATAGAACTCAGGTATAACAGGGCAGGAATTGAAAATTTAGCAGTACAGGAAGGAAGGTCACAGAGGAGATAGAGCAACAATTTTTGTTACTGCTGCTTCATTTTTTTTTTTTTTTTTTTTTTTTTTTTTTTTTTTTTTAATGTAATTAAAGTTTCTATGAAGTGATTGCCTTACTATATCTAAGTGCAACAGGTCCTGGGAGTGTGATGTATTTGTATCATTCAGTTCATCACTGGTCCAAAAAGACAGAAACATTGAAGAACTGAGGAAGAAAATACTCATAGTAGATCAAGATGGACAAGCATATTGTCTGGATTTATTTCTTTTATTGAACTGAACCCACCACAGGAGGAGAGTTTGAAAGGCAGGAAATATTCCAGCACTGGTAGGTAGAAAAAGTAGGTATTAAAAGTAGGTATTGAAAATTGAAGTTTTAGAAATGGGAAGAATTTTGCTGCTAACAGCAGTGGAGAAGAGGAAATAACATAAAAGGAAATAACATCAAAGAAAAAAGACAAGCTACTCAGTAATAACTGCAAAGTTTAGTTTTAAACAAATAGTCATCCTTCCAGGGCAGCAGATCAGAAGTGTTATTAAATGTGTAGTGCTAAACTGAGGGAGATCACTTTGGTATTGAGATGCAGATTTGTGAGCCATTTACCTAAAGGTAATAGTTATATCAGTGTGAAGAGGAGAGGCTCTCTGAGGATAAGATACAGAAAATGACACCTAGGATAGAGCTTTGAAGAGCTTTCACAGACAGGACAAGAGATAGTGGAGAATGAGGAGCCATTCCAGGGTGGAGGGAAATCCATATATGTGCTGGGCTGCAATGGAACACAGAGAGTGATTTTTTAGGACTGGGGGGCATTAGAAGTGCAGCCTAGATCAAACTTATGACTGTTTGAGCTTGCATGTAAAAATAAATGGGGTATCTCTTCCTTTCAGAATAGACATAAATCCAAAAGTAGGGGCCAAAGCCATGGTAAATTTTAAAGGAGAAAAAGGGCAACAAGGAAGGCTGAGAGTCAGGAAGGAGAAATTTAGTGCAGACTGTCACCCTGTTCTTTTGAGTTTCTCTAAGCCTTCTGATGTTTACATTCTTGTAATGGAGTTTCTCATACACTTTCATGTAAATAATGATTGTTTTGCATTCTTCTCTGTGGGAGGAGAATTTTGATGGACTGTTAGTTTGACCAGTGTGGTTGGAGAGGTGGCAATGCCATTCTCCAATCCACTGTCACTTTTGGAATTCTATAAATGTTGAAGTCTGAAAAATCAAGTTCTCTTTTCCTGTTCCTGTTCAGATACTAGAACACCTTACATGAGTTTCATTATTTCGTGTCGCGACGGTGACAGCAGACAATCACATAGCTGAGAAGGGGACAAAACTGAGTGAGGTGCATGTAGTGTTCAGCATAGCAGAGGAAAAGGAAGGGGCCAGTTTGGGTCAGGGAAGAGGTGCTGACTGTGAATAGGAATAGGAACATTATGTTTCAGAGGGATGAAGTTTAAGTACCAAGGAGGGCCTGGGACCTGGACTTTTGTGTGTGTCTGGTGACTACTACAGAACTTGAATCTTAGTAAGTGAAGACTATGACTACCCTCTCTTCCCTCCCACATTAGTTTCTAATAATAACAGAATAAATCCCCAAACTGGCCCACTTCATGCTTCAGGCAGCCTTTGTTTTCCAGAGCACACTTTATGTGTGGAATAAACTTTATGTTTATTCCCTGAGATGTTCTGAAAGAGACCCTGGATTTTCCTTCTCCCAGGCATGACTGACAAGCACCTGCTTTAGGAGAAGAAGGGCTGAGGGTTGTGGGGCCTGGCCCCCATGCAGGGACAGGAAAAGAGACTGAGTCTCTTGATGTGGAATTTTGGGGAACTGCATTTTCTGAGGACCCACACCAAAATTCTTTCACTTATTGGTAAAGAAATTTCAGAAAAGCAGGTCCTGATTGGCAAGAAATTGGCATCAGTCATATAAATAAACTTCCTTCTTTTTCCAGTCCACCTTCCACTGGCACCCACCACTCCCAAATCAGAACCTCCTGAGCACCAGCTGCTCTTGTTTTACTATATACACAGCAGCTGAAATTAATGTGAAATTCTGCTTTCTAAAGCAGAATTTGTTAACATTCATTTCATTCTAAAAGTAACTCTTAACTTTATGGATATGGAGTGGGAGATGCCAGAGAATCTACATAAAAAACAGGTACCTTAAATAATTTCTAGGAATGAGAAGCAGGTGTGTAAGATAAAGCTCTAAAAACAGCATTTAGAGTTTAAGAATGAAAAAATCATCATTTGCTTAGAACATTTAAGGTAGTTCATCTTAAAACAAAACAGTATTTCAGCAGAGACTTATTTGGTTTCTTTTCCCTGTATCAGAGACAAGGCATGGATTTGAAATGAATTTTTATCCTTCTTTGAAATTCTTTGAAATTAATTTTTATTCTTTGAAATTAATTTTTATCCTTATCACACTAAGAGCTTAATGTGTTCTTAGTAAAAGTACTTGAGGGGGACCCCACTGTAATAGTGTTCTGGTTATTATGCAGTTGGGTTTTGGATGGGAAACATTCTATGTGGAAACTGGTGCAAAGCTGATAGTGTGTTGTGAACAGACAGGTGACTCTTCTGACAGAGGCTTTTCCTTTCCCACACTTAGCAATGCTAAGGAATAAGCTTGCTTATACAGAGTAGATGCAGGTAGATAATCTGAATAGATGTTCTGTAAGACTGTCCCTTAGGAAGTTATTTCAGATGAAACATTTCCAGTTATCTCTGGAGTGAAACTGGATAATCAGGAAAACAGTTCTTAAGCACAAATTCTTTCATGAGGGGAGTGGTCTCAGATATGATATTGGTGCTCTCTTGACATCCCAAGGGGGGTGATTGATGTGCAGAAAGATCTGTGTCAGTTCATTTTTAGCAGCATAGATAAGGAAGGCTGGAAGCACCACAGGTCTTCGTGCTTTTCAACAAACCCACAGTGAACCACAGTATCACTTCTCTCTTCCAAAACCTGGGGTTGTTGAGCCATGTTTACAAATAATAATGGCTGAGGTTGTGTGCCAGTGTGATCAGGGAGTTTAATATTTAATCTCATAGCTGTCTGTGGTGTGCCCTTGAAGCTGTGTCACTGAGACAGATACCTGCCTGTGGGAATTGGAAGTGCTCCCCAGGAACTGTGATGCCTTGCGCTGACAAGTCCTTGGTGAGTGTGAACTCTCACTGTTTTTTTCATCAAATGGCTGCTGGGGAAGCAAGTCCTGCTTCAGCTGTGACAAACACCAAATCCTAATTTATTTTAAAATGTGTTTAGAATGTAACATGTGAACAGGGGTGTTTCAATGTTGCTGTATATATCAGTCCATATCAAATCTCTTGTAAGTCCAGTGCATTAAATGTATAATTTTTACATGTAATTCCACAGAGCTTATCAGTGTTATTGTAGTATACAGTAAATTAGACATAGTGCAATATACAGTTTGCTCTGTGAGAGGGTTGCAGGTGTGTTTGGCTAAGGCTAGACATTGCAGACCTGTTTTGTATCACTTTGCTCTTGTGTTGTCATTTATATCAGTGCACGTAGGTGTAAACTGTGGCTAATTCAGGGAGGTGGCAATAACTGCCCAAAGTGCAGAGACTCAGATTTTGTTATAGTGGATATTGCACTGTGAAATGTATTTCCTGTTAATTTCTCTTCCAGAGCACATTTGAAAAAATACCTCCATCTGGGGGAAAGAGGAGTGATGGTGGGTGTTTCACTGTTTGGGTGTTTTGTGGTGTTGGTTATTTTTTTTTTTTCCCCACTTAGTTTTTTTTTATTTATTTATTTTTATTTTTTATTTTTGTTGGGTTTAGATCGGNGTTTTTTTAATGGCTTGATTTGTTGGTGTTTTTTTTTTTTTTTTTTTTTTTTTTTTTTTTTTTTTTTTTTTTAACAGAACAGCATACAGAGTTGCTTTATCAAAACTTTTTTTAAAATTTCAAAAATAGTCATATGGACAAAGGACATTTAAATGAACAGTTATTGAAAGTTCTTATGATCTTTTTAATTCTTCCTTGAAAGCATCCTCAGCTTTGTCTGTCATGGACCTAAGACCCCCACATCCCATTGTGAAAATATCCCTAATGATGTGCTAGTTCTCAAGGATGTATCAGAGTGCTGCAGCTAACACCCGATAACACTGCTCACTCCAGTGCTGGCACACTTTGCCTGATGGGTGCAAAATCTCTCCTGAAACAGATCTGAGGCAACAAGTCTGCATTGACTTGCAGGACCATGCAGCAAGCAGCAAAAAGAATGGATTCTCACTGAGTCAGGAGCCTAGGCTGAATGCCTGATCCTTTCCCTCTTTGGATCTCTTTCCCCCCTGTTTTCTTCATGCTGAAAATGGAAGTGTTACTTGTCTTACAAGAACTTAGCAATTTTCTTTTATTTTAGACCATAATAGTTAAGCATTGTGGCAAGGTTTTCTGTTTCTTTTCCTCTTTTTTTTTTTTTTTTTCTTCTCCCCAGGACTGAAATTAAAGCATAGCTCCTATGTTTAACATATTAACAAAGACTAGGGAATTTATGATGCATATCTCTGCTCTGAGACTTCTCCTTCCTTAAATTTTATTTTATCAAAATTAATGTGCATCTGACTAAGAACTATGGGGTGCACACACTTGTGGAGGTTGCTGGAAATAACTCCCTTTCCTTGCTTTAACTTGTTTGCAGTGTTCCAGCAGGAGAAGAGCTACAAGGACTTTGTTTACCAAGTACAACATCTAGCTAACCTCTGGCACCAGGTCCAGGAGGCTGCTCTGCTGCCTTCTCTTTGCTCAGCTGGCCTCCTGCCTAATCTTCCTGCTGTAACTGGGATGTTTGCAGTTACTTTCCCTCTCAGTAGCAGTTTGTGTTGAATTGTGTGGTCAAAAAGACACAGACAAGATTGTTTGTAGGCTTCTTAAATTAGACCAGCTGCAAAAAGAAGATGGTCCCTGAAGTACACAAGCTCCAGGCTAAGATTAATAATCTTGTAGTTTGAAGAATGCTAACTAAGCTTCAAAGAGTGTTTTCTCCCTGACATCTCTTCATATAATCCTGTATTTATTAATTACATTTTAAGTCCAGGAGGGCCTAACTGATTATTGACCCTGTCTCCTGTTCAAGAGTCCATTATATTTCACTCAGTTGTCACACAAGGCAGTGACTGATATTTGGCCAAAGCAGAGAGTCCAGAGAAGTGTTTGGTATTGATAATGACCATGGCTGTTACTGCTTCTTGGTTAAGTACTCAAGTGAAGCAGGATGCCTTTGTTAAAGTGACCAGATCAAATCTCCTGCTGTAAGCACATAAAAGCATTAAAAAAGGGTAGTTGCAAGGGATCTCTGGAGGTTTCTCATGCAACTTCTGCCTCAACTTCAAATCTAGATCATGTTGCTCAGGATCTTTTTTAGTTGAACTTGACCTTTCTCAATGTACTCATTCTGAATCCTCTTGTGCTGCCAAGTACAAAATCTCATGGGAAATTTTTTAATCAGATCCATTAATAATTCCAAGCATATCACATCCACACAGTTGTTATTGCCAACCTAATCTGCCAAATAAGGAAAATCTGCTGATGACATTCATTGTTTTTGTTCAGTAAATCATTGTCATAAACTCTTTCATCTAAGAGCCTCAAAACTGACTGAGGCATTGAGGTGAACTTTTGTGTGAAATTTGCCATCAGTGGATCCAGTCGAGCCTACCTCATGGCTGAGGTCTCCTTTGCTGCCTCAGTTGTGAACCTTTGCACCTCTGGCTCATGGCTGGAAATGAAAATGTGTAAATACCTTACACTTAGGCTGCTTCCAGCAGAGCCAGATGCAGGCATTTCTGAAACACCAGTGCAGTGCAGCCTGTGTGCTGCTCCTGGGAGAGGCACATAGCAGCTGCCTCATCACCAGTGGTTTGAGGCAAATAGAGGAAGATATGGGAGCAAACAGTGAACCAAAGTAATTGCACTTCTCTAGGTCTCATGGAAGTATAATAACAGCTTGAAGAAAAATTACTGTGTTTGAGGATTCATCAGAATAGCCTTTGTGTGAAACTTAATAGGGTCCTCTCCATCCCCTCTTTTTCTGTTGAAAGATGGGTTAGGTGGCCTGAGAAAAGCTTTAGATCTCTGTTTCTGTCCTTGGTCTCTGAGACAGATTTTGTATCATCATGTATAACTGCCTTTTTATGACAGATCACAGAAAGAACCACTGTAATTTTTCTAGCCAGCAAGAAAAAGAGATAAAATAGTTTCAAGAGTTTTCAAGTTTTACTCTTGCTAATGATCAACTTGCCACAGAAACTCTAAATGATGGGTTGGTGCTACAGCTAAGCTGACATAACAGCTGTGGCTGCTAAGTCAGCTCCCCTCCCTTTCCTGTCCTTGGTCTCCTGCTACAGCTTCTCTGACAGTAGAGTGAGCCAGCCCACAGAGCTCAAACAAAAAGAAAGAAAATGCGCTCTCTCCTTTTTTTCCTTCTTCTTTTTTTTCTTTGTGTGTGTGTCTTTACTCTTAATTGTGAACTGCCAGGACTTTAGTTTCACAATAATTTTGGATAGATGTAAGTGTGCTGTGTAAAGTGAAGTTGTCAATCCAGCTCATCCGTGCTTGTGCTCCTGCTGGATCTCATGGCCCCTGTGTTGAGAGGCAGATCTTGGTTCTGATCTGGAGGAAATCATCTCCCCATTCCACTCTCTTATTTTTCTTCAGGTTAGTTTAGGGATGCTTTCTTGATATGGCTGATTACATAGCTATGCAAAGACTGGGAGCAGGGGACAGGACCTCCTTTAGCTGGTAATTTCCACTTTTTTTGACTGAGACATAATATGGAAGGGCTACTTCAGACACCCCCTTGTAAAACTGCACCTGTTTTGGTGACACTAAATCATTTAATCTCTACTTCCATTGAAGACAGATTAGTGAAGGATACAGCCTGATGGAAAGAAAATATATAGGATGTGAAGAGAGTGAAGTATGGATAAAACATAATGTGGAGACTTCAGAAGTCTATTTTCTTTCAAAGAAGTGGAGATTGGCTTCAATAAGGAAAACATGATCTCTAGAACATTCCTGCATTTTATATTAGTTATTTTTTTCCAGGAGAGGATGAATTTAGAATGGCACATCATGGGGTAAATAAACTATCATGAGTTGAATATCCCATTTAGAAAATACATCCTTCTGACTTTGTTTTCTTTCTTCTGCCACAGCACCCAGCCAGACTGCTGGGATCAGCACCCTGCCAACGGCCACTTAATTCTCATAAACACACAAAGCCCCAAAAAGAAACAGAGCAAATATTTCCTATGGTAAGTGTGAAAACCCCAGCTCTTGCTGGCTCCTTTCAGCTGAATTTTGCTTTATAATTACTAAGCTGAGTGTATGAAATGAAAGCTGTGTTTTTCAGCAGCTCTTTCCATTGGCCTTACCAGAACTGTATTTGGTAGCCATTTCTATAGAGTCATTATTATTTTACTGCCATCATCACCAGAGAAGAGAGTTATGGTGCAAAAAGACTCTATAGCATGCACATGGCTAGAGTCCTGTGGCATAGCAGATAATTTACCAGTACAGTACTCTGCAACATCTCCCCCCACACCCATGTCCAGTCTCCCTCAGCTTTTCAGTTTCTAATATCCTTTCTAAAAAATTTATTTTCTTGTTGGAGCACTGGCTCATGACCCTCCAGAGCTGCAAGGTTAGAGCTTCCTTTTTGAAAAGCTGATGGCAGAGCAGTTGTCATGAACTATGCTGTGTGCAGTTGGGAAGACATTTTGTGGCATCACAAACATAAGGAGAAAGGCCAGTTCGTGTTATGAGGTGACTTGTGAGTGCAGCACAAAGGCACATTCATCTCGAGATGGTTTGGTTTTAAAACCATCTTGTTTCTTGTGCTTTGCTGTACAAATCTATCTGCTGACACAGTGGGGAGGTTATTGCACACTGCTGCAGGATGGATAGCTAAACATTAGTCTGGCGGTCAAGGGAAGCTGCAAAAGCAATTATTCATGAGCTCACCTTACTCTTCCTTCTGACAGCTGGGAAATAAGTTTCTAGTAAAAATATGGAGGGTGGTTACCTCCTCTATATCTCTTTCCCTGTTTCCTTGCTCCATTTAAATACTCTGACAAGTTCTGTTCCCGAGTTAGGTTTTTGAGCTTTTGTTGTATTTTTAGATTATAGACCATCTTTGTCGAGTCCTGGGTTGGGCAGTTTGTGTTATATTTCCATGCCAAAGATACTGGCACTGTTTCCACAGCAGTTACTGGAAAATAGGGGAGACAGCACCTTATGTGTACCAAGTTCCCTTAGAATTCTGTTAACAGAACTGAATTTAGGAGCAGCATGAAATCCATGCATATCATTCCCTGATGGCTTTAGAAATGGTGCTCAATTCATCTGTTTGTCAGCAAAGCCATGCCATGCCAGCTCTGACTTCAGGCTGGAGAAGATCACACTGCAGTTTTCCCTGTTGCAGACAATAATCCATTCTGGTTCCCACTGGTCTCTCTTGAAGAGATGTCCAGCTACCTCAGAGCTTCATAAGCCACTGAGTGGCACAACCAACTGCTGGAGCAGGCTCAGAAGCATCATGCACCCAGATCCAGCTCATTTATGGTTGGCACTGCTTGACTTCAGGTTTGTGACTGCTCCCAGTCCTGCTTTGAGTTTCTAGGAATTGCTGCATCAGAAATAGTTGTTCGTGAAAATAAAAGTATTAGGAAAAAAATATGTGAGCAGGTCAGGAGCTTGAAATTAATCTACGGCTGCTGCAACATGTTCCTCGCTTGCTGCTTCTCTCAGTTCTTATTTGCTCAATCTTTTTCAGCACCAAAATGTTGCCCAGCTTTAAAACATTGGGGTAAAGGCCCAAGGTTAAAATACAAATGCCTAAAGTTTGGGGTGGTAGGGAACCTAGGACCTAGAGGTTGCAGGAGTGTTGGCATCCCACACCTAATTAGGGGCTCAGGGACAGATTTAAAGTCCACAGGCAGCCGTTCAGGCTCTCTCTCCTAGAGAGAGATAGGGACACTAGTTGAAGTTGGACATTAAATATTTTGTGAAATCCAGGCCATGCCTTGGTATTTGAATGATCTGAAAATTCAAATCCCATTGATTCTGAGTGGTGGAGAATATCATGTGTCACTTGTGTGTTCTGGAAGATGGTTCCTGTGGACTATTAATTTCAGGCAGCCATTTCTAAAAATCTTGAGCTGGAGTAGCTAAAAGTTATTCTTTAGGCCCAGTTCCCAGCTCAAGGACCATTTAAAATAAAACAGACTTTTAAGTGACTTTTATGAGATAAGAGTTTTAGATATAGTCCATTAAATGTTCCGTTATTTGAAGAATAACAGCAAATCATGGTGTTTTCTCCTGTTTTGTTCTTTTTCTCCCCCAGCAGTTGGTCCCCTCTGCCTTCATTGCCCAAATGTAAATGCGTGCAGAAATTTCCAGATGAAAGTTTATGACATAAATGAATCCCTAGTGACTGAGTTTTGTTTTCCTCTGTGAAGTCCACACAATGGGAGGTGGCTGCTTATCACTGAGTAAGATCATTGAATGATTTAATGGGGGGTTAAATGAAAAGTAAGAGTTTTCATACTGGTGTGATGTAAACCCTGCGTCCAATTAAAGCCTCAAAGCATTTTTTAAAAGCTGTATAAAAGGTGAATCAATTCTGTAAACAGCCCTTAAAGTGAAAACCCAACACCTTTGCTGTGGGAGAAGTAAAACAATCTCAAATACCTCTGCAAACAAAGAGTCCCTCGCCCTCTGCGAGCTGCTCTCTTTTTTTTCAGCAGCTCAGCATGGGGTGCCAGAAAAATCATTAACGGGCCCATCTTGCACTTCTGGCTTTTCCACACCTGCGTATCACGATCTCTGCTGTAACTTTATGGACCGTGAGGAGGCAGGTTTGACGCCATGAAAGACGGGCTCAGCCAACAGCTGCAGGATGGGCAGAAAGCCAGACAGTAAAATGTAAAGAGGAGGAAGGAGAGGGATCACCTTTGAAGTTTACCAAAAAAAAACAAAAGCATGACTTTGACCACTTCCTTTTTTAATTAGCTGTCTCAGGTACATTGAGCTGCCAGTTTGAATGGATACTGGCAGGGGGTTGTTGGAAATGTTGAAGGTGATACTGTAAGGGTTTCAGCACAGCTATTACTTTTTAAACTTTTTTTTCTCTCTATCTTTTTTTTTTTTTTTTGTGTTGTTGTTATTGTCTGGGGTTGGTTTGTTCTTCTGTTTTGTTTTGTTTTGTTCTAGGTTGTTAAGTTAAACATCCTAGCATGATGTCAAGGGAAAGAGTTCATTTCACTTGGGAATGCCTGAACTACAACCAAAATCTGTATCTTTTGCAAGTGTGAAAAACAACATTAAAGCTATGTTGAAGGGTACTTGGATCCCACACTAGCCAGGAAATTGATGATTACCACTTCCATAGCAGCCAGGACACACCTCCAGCACACACAGGTTGATTTTTTTTACTATATGTATATAGTGTTAACTTTTGCTCAATATCCATGCTAGCACCAGGAGGTTGCTTTTGATTTGTACTACTGTAGCTGAAAGCCGAATTGGAGGGATCCTGTAAAGGAATTGCAGCTGCTGCAGGAACGAAACTTTCCTGTGCCCCCAAGAGGCCAAAAGTTCACTTTGAACTAGTATGTCCCCACTCCTGTCTGTGCACGTTAAAGTGTGTTCAGGGAGAAAATGCACACTGCTGTTGTTGTCCATATAGGAACTATATGCATTTAATTTACAAGGCTTAAGAGTAAATATTTTGATATTTATATGTTTATATGTTAGGGTCAGATCCAAAGATAAAACTCTAATAGTTCAGAACTGAATGAGCTGTCTACCAGGCAGAGAATTTCTATGGGGTGCTGAAAGGATGATACAATCAAATCCTGAACAAGTTCAGCGAGTATTGCTCAAGCCTCAGAAAATTAATTTGGGAATTTACTGGTTATACAAAAAAACCTTCTCACTGAACAGGGGGAAAAAAAATCAACAGAATTATCTACTGTCCTGCTGTAAAGTGCAGAGGGATCTCACAGTAAAGTCCAAAGATGTAATATCAATGACATAAAACTTCATTGTGCTTTGTAACTGCACAAAGTCTTGAGTCTATTCTCTGCTTGAAAGCAAAAAAAAAAAA
>VZRH01007163.1:744911-762070 GCA_013397555.1 Urocynchramus pylzowi
AAAAAAAAAAAAAAAAAAAAAAAAAAAAAAAAAAAAAAAAAGTAACATTGGATATTACTGTAAATCCACCAAATTCAGGTAGAAATTTAGCTTTATACAGGAGTTGAATGTGGTCCAGTGTGCCAGTGTGTTTTAAAAGCTTCAAAAAAGGGAAAAAGGGGACACCAAACTGAATTGTGTTATACACAGGTGATTTACATCATTTAAAAAAAAATTGTCAGAGCATGAAGTCATTATTCTCATGTGATTTTTCTATACAATATTTCTAAGCAGAAAATTAAAAAGAATGCTTAAATTCATGTTGATAAACTGTTGTTGAAATACATAATTTGATATATCATAGGTAAACACTGATGTAAATTAATGTAAGATATTATTTAATTTGTTTCTACATAATCTGTTTTTAGTAATCTAGTATATACTTTAGTGTCATAAATCAGTCTGTCATTCCTTGATGTTTTTTTTTCTGTCTCTGGACAGAAGAATTAACAGAGAAGCATACTAGGGAGCATGCAGATTGATGGTTCTCTTTAGCAGAAATCACTCCCAGTTTAGGAATGTTGATTTAATTTTCTAAGATCAGGTACTGTAGATAGACTTTATGGTGTTTTCAGAAGTAAATTCTATAGACTAATGGCCTTAAAAAAGTCTGTCTACAGTTTATGGCTTGTTGCACTCTGCTTAGTTAAGCACCAGACAAATTTTTTTTTCCTCAATATACTAGAATAAAATACAAACAGGTAACAGCTTTTTGTAGAGGATGGTAAAATACAGGTGAATCAATAGCATTGCTCAAAAATGCTTTGGTTCATTTTTATAAGATTCTTGTCAAAACCTGTACTTTTTTTAAGGGATTGGATCTTGGAAAATTCTGTTCACTGCAAAAGTTTTAGGCTTATTAGGTTATTTGAACTATAGAACTGGAAGGTTCTTTTGTTTTAAAGAAAAGATAATCTAAGCCACTCGTCTTCCCAGTGCAGCCTCAGATAATACCCACTCATCATTAATAGATACTTATATAACTTTTTCTCAGGGACCTGCTTTCCCTGTCAAACGTGGTCCAGATTCCCAGTATCCTCACCTTTAAAATGTGTATTTCTCAACCTGGAACCTTAACCTTCTTCCTGCAACTAGAGACATTGCTCCTTTTTGGAATTATTTTAAAATTATTTTTCCCCAGTAACTAAATAAAAACCCTATCAATTCCTTTACACAGGCATACAGATCATAATTTCTTCAGTCTTTTTTTTTTTAATCTATCACCATTTTAATTACTTGCATTTTCTGAACTTCTGTTGACCTTCATTGTTGTCTTCAGCTGTTCAGTGTCTCTCTCGAAGCAGCTCTCACACACACCTGGATATGGTACTGCCTCAAAGATGAAACACAGTGTAATGACTGAATTATTATCTTTTGTGATTTCCAGCCTGGATTTATGCTTCTGGTTCCTCTTGCAGTGTTTGGGTTTGCAAACTTGCAATTCTTGGTAGTTACTCAGCTTTCATCTCATGCTCTAGGCAGCTGCTTGGCAGCCTGGCTCCATGAAGTGCATTATTCTTGCCTGTGTGCACTGCCATGCATTTGTCTGTGCTGGATAGCCTGCTGCTGCTGCTTCACACCATGCTTTCAATTTGTCCAAATCACTCTGCATTCTAAACCCAGCTTCCTGGTAGTCTCTTTCCACCTGGTGTCATCCACAGGTTTAATAAAATTATCCACTACTCTGTCACTGCATGATGTATTGTGGACTCTAAGATTAATACAGGAGGAATACAAATAGAGTTTGTCAAAAGGATTAAAGCTGTGTCTAGTGGTTCTAATAGTGGTCCTCAGAATACTAAATCAGCAGCCTCACTGATGAAGTGTATGGATGTACAAGTACTTACAGCCTGGAAAAGAAAATAAGTTGGGAAACAATAGGAGAAAAAGGAACAATGTCTATCTTCTAGATAGAAATACAGCCTGACTTCCTAATAATGTATTAGCACCTCTAGTGACAGAACTAAATATTGAATTGGTGATAACAGAAACGATTATTCTGATGAGGCTAGGCTCAGTTTTCCCATGTGTCTTTGTTCCAGGTGATTTATGAATGACAGGAGGGTAAAAGCCTAACCCCTGCCATAGCTCTCCTTTTTACACTGAGTTTTGATGATGGCTGTATTGCCCTCTCTAGCTGAATGCCCTTTTTTTGTACTGATATAAAGAAGAATCACTGTAAACCACCCCCAAGTGAACCATGACTGAAATCATGCTGCTCTCAGGAAAGTAGATCTGAGTTCTGTCATGTCTGGGTCAGGGAAAGAACATTTCATAAAGGGCTCCAGAAATACATGTGTTATTCTTGTGGTACCTTGCAGCCCTAGCAACATGGCTGTCACTAAGTCCTATAAGTTAAGAGGAGTAGGTTGGTTTGAGGTTTAGGAACTGCCCAGGAATTCCAGTGAATCCTGGAGATATGGGGGTAAAAATTAAAAGGCATTTTCGTTCACACCAGCACCCAATGAATGCTGTAGCAGACTGTAAGCCACCAGGCTGTTTCAGAGTGTGATGCTTTTAATGAGCCTTCACATGGGTTTTTCTTCTTTTTAAAATTTAGTCTGTTATCACATTTTTTCTCAAGGTATGAATGGTGAAGTCCCATTGGAAGAAGTCAGAGTATTGCATACTAAAAGAGTTGTCAGCCTCCAATTCCTATTTATCCTGTTAGGCTCACAGTTTGGAATTTCTGTTTTATGCTAAACCTGGATGTTGGATTATGTCCCACAGTTGCTTTCTGGGCCCTCAGAATTGCAGAGAAGACCTGAAATTGCGGAGAAGACCTGAAAAGCCTTGGGAGGAGGTGAGTTCTTCCAGCAAATCTTCACAGCATCTCTCTGTTGTTATCCATGCCTTTTCCTCACTCCCTCACCTCACAGCCCAACAAAAAACTCCAAGGTTTATTTGAACTCTTGTAATTAGATCTGTCTGGGAGAACGACCAAAGTGTCAAGGTTTCAAAGAGAAATTCAGAAAAGTCAAGAGCAAGTAGAGACTTGAAAAGGGAAGTCGGGGGGAAAAAAAAGAAAAAAGAAAAAAAAAAAAAGAAAAAGAAAAAGCTGGTCTTTATCATGGTAATAGTAATGAAGCCAAGCTGAAAAAGGCCAGACGAGGGGCTGGGTTACTGTACTGGGAAGTGCCAGGGCAGCATCCCGAGAGAGAGGATTAGGGAACCAGGCAGCGCTGCGGGGCCAGGCCTCGGGGCTGCTGCCACCCGGGCACTTCTGCTCCTCGCTCGGAGCGGCGATGGAGCCGGGAACAGAGGCAAAGCCCCGGCTGACTGCGGGCGGGGAGCGTTTGGGCGGGCAAAACAACATTTCTGCGGCCGGAGAGCCTCGCCTCAGGGGCCTGAGCGTCCTCCGGGCCGGGATGGGCTCTGCGGGGGGACACCCAGGGCTCCCCGGCTGGGCCCTCTCCGAGCCAGCCAGGCGGGTTTGAGCCCGGGGACACCCAGGGCTCCCCGGCTGGGCCCTCTCCGAGCCAGCCAGGCGGGTTTGAGCCCGGGGACAGGCTGGAGACGGTCGCGGTGCCGGTGCCGATGCAGGGAAGGGCTGGTGGAAGCGCTCAGGCAGGAGCGCCCGTGTCCCTGGGGCCGCGGCGCAGGCTGCACAGCCCCGGGCAGCCCCTCCTTGCCGCGGCAATCAGGCTCCTCATCAATTAGGCAAATCGACTGCGGGAGTGAGCTGTTTCCTACTCCTGGCAACAAAACCGGCTTGGGTTAACTCCGCATTTCCCAGGAGCCCTGGTTCTTCTCCACCTTAGGGGTTTTTTTTAGGACTAAATTATGAAAAAGCAGAGGAGTCTAGTAATTGTGGGCATGCTCTGTTACTGCAGACACCAAAATAATTTCGCTAAGTGTGAGAGGATCTTGGTGATCCTTTAAAAAAAAATTGTTAATTTGAATTCAAAGGGACAAATATTCCAGTCAAGCAGGTATGGGGGCATTTGCTTTTTAAATCCCAGTCAGCCAAAGACACGGTGCACATGAGCAGATTCACATTTACCCAGAGAACTAAATGTATGTATGTACTGGATGTATTTAAATCTGTAGGTGCTACAGGAGGATGTGATGTGCCACTTAACAAATACAACTTCAGAAGTCCTGAGGACAGACGCTCCAGATGAAAGCTAAGCTGCACTTTCCCTTGGTGTCATTCTTCATAGCAGGGAATTATTTCTGCCGGGCTCTGCAAGGAGCTCTGCATAAACAAGTCACCCAAGTCCCCAAGACTCCACGTAGGCACAGGCTATTGGGGGGTCAGTGCCAAGGATGTCACATCTTAATCACTATTAGTGATTAATAGTTCTTAATCACTATTTTACATATATCAGACTATTGGTTTCTCAGATTGTTTCCAAAGATGTCACCAGGCTACGCTGTTCTGTCCGATTTTATTTGCTGTTTCAGGAGTTCAGTTCACTGTAACTTGTAGCTAGTGCCACGTCTGGGACAGAAAAAAGCATCCCCCACAGTGCTGTATCAGTTCTTTTCAAAATGTGCAGCTAGCTGAGCAGCCCACCAAGCATATGGCCCTGCTCCTGTTTCTGTGCAGTCCTACCCATTGCTTGAGTCTCACTCTAGTGGAACACAGAATGCTGAAAAGTGATTGTGAACGAGTCACTCCCACCAGTATTTTATAAATTGGAAGTGGACCTTGCATTAAGAAAGATTCCTGAAATCTTCTGAAGCTCAGCTCCAGAGCTTTAGCTTACAGTAGGTCCTGAAGTCACCCAGGAATTTTAGAGATCAAATAACTCTCATTAGAAATATAATAAATTTTTTGCCTTTTTTCTTTTTCTTTTTTTTTTTTTTCTAGATTTGCTTCCTTGAAGAGGCAGGCAAATAATTCAAGCTACTGAATTCACACAGAAAAGCAAAATTAAGACCTCAATGAACTTGCCATCATACATACATATAAAAATTAAAGATTGTTGAGATTAAGAATTGCTACTCAAAATCATTAATAACAATTTATTTATTCATACATTCATTCATTGTAAATGACATGTAAATATACATTTCATGCATGAGGGATGCTGTCACACAGAAAATAATGAAAAGCAGAGCGTGTTAGTGACAAATCATATTTGCTTGCTGAACCAGTCAGCAGAATAGGGTAGTTAAAAGCTATCTCTTTTCAGATACATAATATAAAACCTATATTTTATAAAGAAAATTACATCTCTCTACAGCTATTCCAATATGGTAAAAAACTGTAATTAAACCAAAAATTTTTTACATTGGATCTTTTTTTGTTATAGCAATGCCTCATCAAATTGAGTGAATAGTAATTTCAGGAGGTCATTAAATGTCCAGTGTTACACAGTATTATACAGACAATGTTTATCTCCTGATTTAAATATGAAATTTCCTTTGGGTAAGCTCAGTTTATAATAGTCACAGTGTCTAATTTTTTTTTTTTTATACTTACAGTTCAAAACCTGTAAAAGAAGAAATATTTTCAACATGAAATGTGCCTTTTTTCTTTGCATTCTTACCATCACATTTTCCAGAAGCTCAATTACTTTTATTATGTATGAACATATTTAATATTGTATTAAGATATATTCAGGTCTTCTGAACTTTATACAAAAGAACAAGTAGCTCCACTATTTAACAGATTTATGTAAAATTTTAAAATTATTATACTAACTTTTGATTTACAAGTATTTGTTTTTGTTTCTCCATTTGCAAGAATGATGGCAGAGTGTTATTCACAATTGTTGACTACCAAAACAATGGGGAAAAAAGTCCCAAATATTAAAAATCATTAAAATAACTGAAACTAATGCTCCCATGTTAACCATGTGCTCAAAACAAGAAGGATGCCAGACAGTAGGTACCTGAAAAGCTGATTCAGCTTCAGATTTATTTCCCATGTATAACAACAAATTTTTGGCAAAGGAAGGTTATAAATCTACTTCGTTTCGTGTTCTGTGTTACAGGAATGAATACATTTCTGTTGGACCAAAAGGCCTTAGGGACAGAGAACCAGATCAACATAAAGGAAATCCCGGTTGCCTTAAGACCAGATCACTGTTTTCCCATTTCAAAGTCCTTTTCCAGCTACGAGAGCAATAAAACAGAAATGGAGTGAATCTTGTTCTAAGAATGTGAGCTGGAGGATCAGAGTGGTGACTTGTATTTGTTGTTGTTAAAGAAAGTCCTCTCCTTGCAGAACCCCAATCTTGTTTAGAAAGCTGATGGACCTCCTTGCAAACTCCTTGCTTAAGCTTCACTGAAACCTTTAGGAATACAGCTGGCTCCTTAAAAGAGAGCAGCCTCAGTGTTTTGGTGGGTCTCCCATGTGTTCTAATGATCTCAAGGACAAAGTCACAGTGAGGTTTCATTTTAGATAGAAAGCTGAGCTGTTTAAAATTTACCCTGACCCATGTGTTCTTCCCTGTGAAACAAAACCTGCTCCCATCCCTGAGCTCTGATGAAGTACTTGCTTTTATGACAAAAGACTCTCAGTCCTCCAGAAAAACAGGAGATTGTTTGTAATTCTGGGAGAGAACTATAACAGCCCTGGTATGCAGAGGTGCACTTTTTCAGGAGAGAGCTTACTCTAACCAAAATTCTTATTTTAAAAATTATTTGAAAAGGTATGCTTCAGGTAGATTAGCGGGAAATCTGCCCAGAAGACTGGAGGGATGGGAGTTCACATCTGTTTGCAACCTCTCCCTGTTCTGCATGACTTTTATTGAAAGAAAATGAATTCAAAGAAATTGGCAACAAGCATAAAGTAATAAATTTAAAATAGTTTTTGGATGTACATTTCATGTTTTTGTTACCCTACAGGTTAGAAATGCTGCATTCTCAAGTATGAACCCTTAAAATAGTTTACTTTTTCTAGACCTTCTAGGCTTTGAAAATGTGTTTTAATATATCATGTTATCTAATACCTAAAGATAAGCTTTTCAAGAAAATTATATCAGAACTTTTACAGAATACCAGTTTTCAGGTATGAGTCCGGAACTGTAGTAAAACCAGGAGCAGTAAGCTTTTTTTACTACAGTACACCATAAAAAGAAATTTTGAATATTTACTACTAAAAAGATAAATTAAAGTCAGAGGGAAAATCTGAGAGGGAAGGCCCATTTTGTTTAAATTAATTTCTTATTTCATTTGATATATCAATGACAGATATTTGACTAATGAACCATTATTTCAAGAAATAAAGCAGAACAAAGCAATAAATAAATAAATATTTCCTTTATTTAGCTAATACTTTACTGAATATCAAAACCAGCAAAACCCATGAACAGCTTATGATAATCTCAGGCTGTGGGAAATTCTTACTGAATTCAGGGATGTATGGCTCATCTTGAGAGACAAAACCTTTAAATACTATTAAATACTTTAATACTTTAAATACTACACCAACTTCTTTTGCATTATTCCTCCAACTGCTTCTTCATCCTGTGTACTTAACAAGCAGTATGCATGGAGGTATTAACTGCAAGTGTTACTCTGGTACAGGAAGCACACACAAAATAGTAGCCAATTTTGACAGCATTTTTCTTACCTATTTTTAAGCACCTACTTTAAGCATCTCACCTTCTCTGTCTTGGCTGTCCTCTGTCACTTATGATGGTTCCAGGCTGGTCAACTCAGAACTGAGTTAGCCATGGACCTCACTCCCCATGCCAACTGG
Organism: Urocynchramus pylzowi; assembly: GCA_013397555.1. NCBI lineage: Eukaryota > Metazoa > Chordata > Aves > Passeriformes > Fringillidae > Urocynchramus > Urocynchramus pylzowi. The sequence continues at coordinate 752,608 of VZRH01007163.1, forward strand.
CAGAAATGCACTTTCTTATTCATTCTAAAATTCAGTCTAAACCTGTGGTCTAGGCAAAAAGATGGTGAACAGTTCCAGTAACTAACAGAAGTTTCAAGCCAAAGCTTGAAAGATGCATTCAGTTCTGAGCATGTTATTGATTGTGACCATATTTTATGCCCTTTAGCTGTGTTCAGTATTCTGCTAGAAGGATGCAGAATTGGTTTTCATTACTCAGTTTTGGTTTTCCTCTTATCCCAAGGCAGATTATTTGTTTCCAAGACAGCATAAATCACCAAGTGTCACTGAGAAAGTGAGGAGGAAAACACAATTACAATTTTGGCGAGAAAGAAGCATCAGGAATAGCATTGCAAGAGATCTTCCAAAGCATGCAAAGCTTTCTATGAGTTGAGAAATTAAGATAATGGGGTCACAGAAATGTGAGTATACTTTCTCCACATAATGGTTTGAATCAGCATGTTTCCTAGGTCATATTCCTAGACCATAGCCTCTCTTGCAGGAAGCTCTATCTAGTTTATGTCTTCAAGAGTAATAGTAGTTCCTGTGAGTAAAAATGCCTATATTCTTTCATTGGCTGACTGAAAGCAGAAACATGATTTATTATAAACAGTAAGGTCTCCAACGCCCTTTTCTTTTTGTAACTGATTCAGAACAATGCAGTACTGAAAGTAATCACACATTCAAATACAAGTAGGTGTGAGCTTTCAAATATACTGAAAGTGAATATTCAGAACATCACATCCTGGTGTTTGCTTCTGATGTTAAAAACCTGCTGTGCAAACCAGGATGCATGTTTTCAAAAGTCTATAACTTTGTCATTTTAAGCCAGATTTCTTCAAACAGAGCACGGCACTTATTTACCATCCAAGGATTTGCGCCATTTGTGCTGACTTTGGTACCCTTAATAGAAACTAATTTTGAATTTCCTTGAATGCAAAAGTACATGCAAATAAAATTTTCACAGCTCATTTTTAGATAAATTTGTTTAGGTGTTCTGAGAAACATTTTACTAATAGTTTCTCTTTGCTCGAGGTCGGGAAGGTTTGATGTTGTCCTACCAGAGAAGAGATGATCTAAAAACCAGAAGAGATGGAAATTAATTTATTACCTATATCTAATATGATTGTATTGCAAAGATAGCACTATGCTGTAAATATTTAAATTAGGTCAATGAAATGAATTGTTTATAATGAGCCTTTTCACAGGTGTATTTTAAATGTCTTGCAGAAATCCAGTGCCAGTGTTTTAGCCTGACAAGAAATAAACCTTTGACTCTTCGTCAGCAGCAGTCAGTAGCATCCAGTGCTGGTATGTTGCTCCTCCTCACTGATTCCACACAATTGTGTTTAGTTCCATAAATCTCTTGAACCAAGTTTGGAAGCTTTGTCTGATTTGAAGGGAGATTTGGATTGGACTTTGTACTCAAGTCTGAATGCAACAACACGCAAAGACTTCAACTCTGCAGCTGTATATAGGCATGCACATACTGTTATTAACATTTTTCCCCTCAAATGTAGTACTAGGAACTTTACAAGTACAGGTTTTGGGAATCTGGTTCGGAGAAGATCTGATGAAAAATGAGAATTCATGAATTTTGAATTATATTCTTCTTCCCGAACAAATAAACCCCAACCAAACAATCAAAAAAACCAAAAAAACCCCAACCAACCTACCAAACAAACAAAAAGGAAAGAAAACAAAACAAACAAAAAACCCCCCACCAAATCCCTCCCACCCCCAAATAAACAAACAAAAGTAAAATATTTCCATTTTGCCCAAAAAAGAAATCTCAATATTCAGTCTGACAATAGGAGAACTGCATTTTGACTTGATAACTCAAAAAGCCCCTCACTAAATCACTGATGTTCTTGGCTATGATGGTGTTATTCTCATTTGCTGCAAGGACACCAAGTGCTCTGGATCAGCTCAGTTAACCTGTGTTCTTCTGACTCAGAGGGGTTGTCACTCAAAAAAAGGTAAGAAAGAAAAGCACAGAGTGCCTCTGTGAGGCTCCCACATTCCCCCATGCTCCTGTGGCACACTCACTCGGGAATCCTCCACTTACCCTTGGGGCCACCTCCTTGCATCACATGTAAAACAGGATGTGCAGTCCAGCCAAGGGAGCCCCATCAGAAATAAGGCACCAACCTTATGTAGAATCCAGCTACAAGGCAGGTGTTGTACTTGGCTCCAAACATTTAGACTGGTTTAAAAACCAGTAGTACTGGGACTCAGATATGACTTAAAACCAGATTACTTTGTGTATTGATTTTACAATTCAAAAGCTACATCAGGTAACACTATCTATAAATACTTGGAATTTTTGGTATTAACGACCATCCTGGCCTTACATGAAGACAAGAATTTTTGCCACTCTTTTATCTTCTTTTTCTGTAGCAAATCTCTGAAGCAATTTTTCAGAATGGTTGATATTGCTGCAGCTCAAAGCTTAAACTGCTGTAATGAAACTTGAGTTTCTCCATTTGAGCTAACACATTTCCAGTACTGAAAACCACAATACCAGTGATTTTTTTCTTTATTTTGTACCACAACTAAATTGGAAGGAAAAGTGCAAGACCTTCCATGTACCAGTATGTGCCAGCAACAAAACTGAGGACAAATCAATAAATTCACCTCTTCAGGAAACAGTAAAAATAAGCATATTTAGAAGTATGTTCATGTTCTTGGTGTGCTGCAAAACATGGTTTTTCAGTTTCATTTTATGGAAGTCTTCATGCCTCACACATGAGTGGGCTGTTTTACATTCTCATGGCAATAAACAGACCATGGTATGGCCAATACCCTCAGCTGTATGAGAGAGCACAACTCTTGCAATGGGAGAGATGAGAACACTTTAAGGAATCAATGATGGTCTGTGGAGAAGAAAAAAAGCAAACTCTCTCAAAAATTAGTCACTATTTTCAACCAGAAATATCCACTGAGAGCTAGGAGCTTAAAAAACCTTAAAAGTTAATAATTTGTGATGGAGAAGAAAATGTGCAAGCACTGGAAAGTTGTGTGAGATAAAACACCCAACTTTTTCATATGTGAAAACTGGTTCACTCACTCTTCAGAACACGAAAGGGACAAGCAAAATATTTTTCCTGTCACAGCTGTAAATTGCAAGGCAAATTTAGCCAGGTACCTAAAGCGCCTTTTTGGCCAGCTCTCAGTTCATTTAAGCACAGATAAAGTCAAAGTGGCAGCAACTCCCCCTCAACTGCAAGAAAAGCCCCACAGCAGATGTTACTAGTCCATCTTTAGTGGTCACTGCTACATAAGCAAGCCTTTGGAGGGTATTTATCACCCTGCAAAGAGATTGAGTTTAAGGCTTGAACACCCTGGTCACTAGCAGGATGGGTGTGAGTGTGTGAGGGCAGTGTAACTTCACTGCAGCAAAATTAATCTACAGGACATGCTCAGTTTTCACTTCCAGAAATCGCTGCTTGTTTTGTTTATCTTGCACAGAACAAAGCATGTCTTAAAACAGAGCAACTGAAATAATGAATGTGTGAAAAGTGAAGCCAGCAATGGGTATTCACAAAAAAAAAAAACAAAAATGGGATTGGTCAGCCTGTTCTGCAAGAACATGGCTATTCTGGTAATTCATGTTCACAGGAAGAATCTTCCTGAGTTTGATAGTGCTCTCTTTTGAGATATGTTTTGTTTTTTTCAGATTTGATCAAGAAATTGAAGTTTAATCCAATTTTATAACCGAAGAATTTAACCCCCAAGATAGCTTCATTTCCAACTACCAGATTCAGAGTTCCAAGTACAGCAGATAAAGAGCTGGAAAAAAAAAATTATCCATGACCAGTCACAAAAGTTTTCCAGCTTTTACTAATCTTTTAAAATAAAATTTTAAAAACCACAGAAGTTCTAGCAAAATAAGGTATTCTGTTGCTTTGCCTCACTATCCAGGCAACAAGTCAGGGAATAAAACTGCTGTTTACAACAGAGATGCAATCTTACAAAAGAAATTAGTTAAGACACATTTTGTGGAAGTCACCTCAAATCCAGAACAAAGGTTGTAAGATTTTTAAATGGTATATTTCTGCACTTAACTGCTAATAAAAGTGGGTACTAATTGTTAGGCCCAAGAGTTATATGGGAGGGACAATTAACATGTTGTTCTGTTTTTGAAGTATCTGTCTGCATTAACATAGGGCATTGTAGTGCAGATTACATTGAAATGCTGACTACTGTGCTGTAATATTGCTAAGAGGAAAACAATCCTACAGCAAAGAACTGATATTAGTTAGCTTAGAAAAGGAGAGTATTGCTCTGGTTTTGATATTTTAGATGGTCTGCTTGATAAGTAAATATATATATTAATTTCTCACAGGGATTTGACATTTTTTCCCACAAATAAGTGGTTTCCACTAGGAGTTTTTAGCCTAAAACAATGCAGTTTTGTATACAAACAATGCAATAGTTGTGACATTACTGCCAACTCCTCCCTGCTAAATCTCTCAGGATACAAAAGAAAAAAAGTTTTAGATTTTAGATTTAGAGCAAAATCATATTGCTGTTGGTCAGGTTAGTTTTCTTTGCAGCACTCAGCCCTGTCTAAGAGAAACCAGTGCTTCTGACCTGCTGACAAATGACGTTTAGATCAATGTGTCAAGATCAATGAAGTCTGTATTTTATATAGCCTTGTCATATTCGATTTTCGACTTCACAATTTCGTATCTAGTTGTTTTTGTCCAAAGTGCCAAACAAAGAGAGGAAAAGGGGACAGTTAATTGTCACAAGCAGAGCAAAAGAAGCATGTTTGCACATGCTAATCAGTTCCCTCTGTGTGTTTTCATTTTCCCCTTCGTGGGCGCAGGCGGAGAGTGGGTAGGAACAACAAGGAGCAGCTTCTAACCCGACAGCTCTGCTTCTTCCATCATTTCCCCTTCCCCTTTGTTCTCTCCTGCAAACAAAGAAGTTTCTCCTACCGGGCTTCTCCTCAGCCTACCAGATCTGGCTCCTTTCTGCTCCCATTCCCCCACTGCCCCCTGGTCCCTTCCCCCACTGCCTTGTCTGTCTCCTGCCTGTTCCCACTGGTTTCCATCCTCCCTCCCATCACTCCTGGCTCTTTGTTCCCACAGGGCTCTGGAGATGTGCAGCAGGAGCTAAGCTCTTTCTTTTAAATTCTTTTTTCTTTTTCTTTCTTTTTCTTTTTCTTTTTTTTCTTTTTTTTTTTTTTTTTTTTTTTTTTTTTTTTTTTTCTTTTTCTTTTTTTTTTTCAGGGAGGAAACATGGAACATTTGAAGCCCCACTGACTGCATACGAGAAGATAGCAGAGAAAAGAAGCAACCATCATATGCCTGAAGAAAATGCTATCATTAAACACAGCCACGTTTTCCTTTAGAAGAAGATCCACAAGTCCCAAGAAAGACAGTATGCAACTTGCATGCAGCTATGACAGATTGCTGTGGAAGTGATCTGTACAAAACTAAGAACTTTCCTTCACAACGTTTAAGTTGTGAAGTTTAACAACGTTTTAAGAAACACCTTTATACCTGTAAAGGAAAGTGAAGGAGGTAGGGTGAAATTGCCTCATAAGGTTTTTAGAGAGCTCTTACACTAAGAAATAATGAATGTATTTTCAAAACTGTGTACAGATGTTTAACAAGGAACTACAGCTTTCTGTAATGGAGTACAACAAGGCCTTGGGTGCACAGTATTAACCTGCTGCCATAAAGGTGGTCTGGATAAGAGTGCTATATTCTCTTTGAAAAGGAAGAGAAAGTACTGCTGTCATTTTCCCAGCTTGGAAGGGCATATACCAAATTTTTCATCAAAACCATAAAAAAAAACTTTGACCACCACAATATTTTGATTAGGAGCATAACTGCAAAAACAAGTTTAAGCAACTAAGAAAAAACGTTTACAAAGTGCTGTGTCTGTTCTTACCTATTTAAAAATTAACTCTATCTATTAACTGGCCAAATCCAGGACATAAAGAAAAGTAGGATTGGAAGTGAAGCCCCTTTTATTTCTAATCATGTTCTTCAAAAGTCCTGCCTGCTCCCAGGCTGTGCTTGAGATAATCATGTGTTACTTAAAACTGAGTTAATGGAACAAGCAACAGTTGGACCAGTCCAGCTTAGATTGCATGGCAGTGCTGAGGAAGCTGAAGGTGCCTACAAATTTGTTATCCCAAATATCAAAGATCAAAAGAGTAAAGTGCTGCTCTGCAGCTCAACACATAAATTACTTTATAAGGGAGTTCTCATGCATCCTGATGGATCTATGAGAACTGGCAGACACTAATAGGCAGTAAAATAATTTCTCTAGAAGTTCACTTCTACAGTTTGTTTGCATACCTCTCTGGGGCAGAAGTGAAATTTGCTAGTGTTTCCCCCTGAATCCGCCTCCCATGCATTGAAAACAATGAAATTCTATTTGAATTAGGACAACAGGAGAGGCAATTTAAAGGGGCACTAAAGATTCAGTCTCTTAATCACAACTGTGACAAAATGCTGTTATCCTTGCTGGCAATTCCCTGGCAATTTACAGTACACTAGTGTAAAAGGAGGAGACCTTGCATTGCAAAGAAACCTGACCAGATAATGAGGTCTTCATCTACTGATTCCCCTTTCCTGGCACTATTGCACACATCCTAGGGATCACCAGGTACTCTGCCATCCTGAAGCCATTCAGAAGCTATATTTTGACCCTGACATTGAATCTAAAGTTATTTAGAAAGCTAAGTCAGTGCAGAGTTTGGCTTCTGAATAACCCATTTAATGAGGAGGGCATTTCAGTAGGACTGTGTGAATGCACAGCAGCCCCATTAGGCTGCAATAGCACCTTAAGAGTTTTTACTATAGGGGCAACCTAAAACCACTCTGCCTGAACTGTGGTTTCTGCTGCTCCCCAAAAGGGATTCTCTTCCTGCATATAGGTCAGAAATTAAATTGTTATGCAGGTTTCCCCTGCAAGGTCCTGGAACCCTAGGTTGCCCTAGGTCTAGGAGTTGGTTTAGGGTATAAGAAAAAAATATATAATTAGGAATTTGAGAAAGATCTGAGGACTTTGAAGACAACATCCCAAAGCAAAGAAGACATAAAGAAACAGTTAGGATTTTTTCTTTTATGTCATTGCTGGGCGGATTTCCTGATGAACAATTGCTCAAACGTGAAAAAAAAAAAAAATAGTTGTTGAACTGACAAGGGTTAGTTAAATAGAGTCAAATAAAGCCATATTTTTATTATCTGCTTATAACTGAAGCTAGTTTAAAATATAAGGAAAAGCAGGTAGTGTAAAGGCCAGGAAAATACCCCAAGGATCAATATGGTCTTCAAAAGATTGTGATGTTTTCAACAAATTGTTAATTGCTGGTATATCAGCAAGTGCCAAACCAAAATCATTGTTTCAAATTATGTTCCAAAGCAAAACACATAGAAATTGCCAACCTCTGTTAAGCAACACAAATAAAAGTCTCCCCATACTTGTGAGTGATTTTTGAATTGCAGTTCTTATGATTCTCATAGGTTGCATTGACTCTCAAATGAATCTCTACTTTCATTATCAATCATTGCTGTTTTCAGGCCTTGAATATTTGAATCGTAGCATTCTTCCTGTGAGATGCTTAAATAAATAGAAACTGCAAATATGTGGTTTTAGCCCTTAATCTGGACACTTTTGTCAAGAGAAATACTATTAAGTTACCATAGATGTTCTTCAGACAAAACTCTTAAGCCATCTATTACCCATGTTCCTTTAGGCTGAAAACATTCTCAAGTAGGTTTACTTATTTCTTTTGCTTCTCTCTTTATAACTAGCTGATGGGAAAAGGCAGAAGAATTGTTAAGTGTGATTAATTTATTTTAAAGCATATTGCTAAGCCAGCATCCCTTTCCAGAACAGCATATTTCTGCTGACAGCCTTTTTACACAAGATCTTCAGCCAGTTTTCCATGAGAAGTTTCCAGCGTCCTGTAAGAATAATTTCCTTTTCCTGTGAAGTTGTTAATTTATGTAGAATGAAGAAAGTAATTTCAAAACAGATATGAAGTGGGCAATTGCTTTTCCCTTCCTAGGTTGCCATGGGTTTGTTCTCTTGAAGGAGAGTCTCACCTTTCAGCTGAGGACTTCCAGCAACAGGAGTTTCTCTGGTGCTGGGCACCGAGCTCTTCAGCGACGAGTGGAAGGGAAGATACAGCTCTTGCAGCCACTTCAGGGTTTCTACTTGGAAGCCTAGCAACAAAACACTGAAGTGAAAATAATTAGAAGTATTTGGGATTTAGAGTCAAAGTTTCTCAATTGAGGCATCTCAAATATATCCATTGAAAACATCCTCCTATCCATTACTGTCCAGTTGCTGTTCAGTATTTCTGTTCAAATGATGTATTAGTTGGTCTGAGGCTGTTGAAACATCACTTCTGATAGTTCATAGCATCCTTTATAAATAATTTGTTTTCTGTAGAATTTCACATTGCTTTCTTAAATCTGAGATAATTTATAGACTTTTTTTTTTTTTTTTGAAAAATATTTAAAAACTGTGAATCTTGTTTTGAATAATGCTTGAATTTTAATCCAAATTTTTATGGAGAGAGACAAAACTTATCTCCACAAACACTTTAAATATGTTAGGGATCACTGTTTTCCTCTGGTATTTCTTTGAGCCAGAGCATTGACAATGTTAGGAAAACTAATTTTTTGGGAGAAGAACTCAAGGGTAAGATTTTATTCTGTTTGCATCCTTCAGATTGTTTTTGCAAGGCTCTCTGAAGAATGACCAATTGTCTTCTCTGTCCTTCAGGACAGCTGGTTGATATCCATAAGACTTCCTGAAGCTCTGCTTCCTCTTGGAAGGAAACTGGGATTCTGTGTATTTAGTTGTTTTCTTCTATCTTCTTGGGGTTTTTTTTACTGGAATGTTTAAGTTAAAAATGTATCAAAATTCTGTGATGAAATTTAGGCACGAGAATCCAATTCAATAACTTTATTTCTGTTTAAAATATCTTTATCCCGTGTCATTGAGCATATCACAATGAGTTTGGTCAGTAAAGCTGAGAATATGCTTTCTGTGTTGAGGGCAGGTGGGAAATGGAGGTTGTGGAGGCAGAATTATCCTGGTTTTCTACAGTTCTTGACTTTGGTGGGAATTGTAGGTATTTAGCTCCCCTGATTAACAGGTAACTTATTTAGGTGTTTAAATGTAGGCATTCAGGCTGAATTTGGAGTTATTTTTCTTTCTTGAGTTTGGATATAAGTGAGGAGAGGATGGCATTTTACATCTTGTAAGATATAAAAGCATGGAGGGAAAGAACTGGTTTGAGGCTGCATATCAGGATATGCCTAGAAGGAATGGGTTTAAAGCTAAGCAGAGTAAAATGTGTGCCCCATACGAGACAAAAGACACTCTCATAGACAAAACAAGACACATTTGTCTATGAGAGTGTTTTCCAAGACAACCAAAGAAAATGTTAACATGCATGGGCATTCGAAAGTACTCTGGGAGGGAA
>VZRH01007163.1:771460-824699 GCA_013397555.1 Urocynchramus pylzowi
CCCGGCCGGGCCCGGGGTCGCGGCTGCCCGCCGCCGTGCCTCGCGCCTCCGTGTCGCCCCGCAGGAGGATGTTCCCGGTGCTGAAGGTGAGCGTGTCGGGGCTGGACCCCAACGCCATGTACTCCTTCCTGCTGGACTTTGTGGCGGCCGACGGGCACCGCTGGAAGTACGTGAACGGGGAGTGGGTGCCGGGCGGGAAGCCGGAGCCGCAGGCGCCCAGCTGCGTGTACATCCACCCCGACTCGCCCAACTTCGGCGCCCACTGGATGAAGGCGCCCGTCTCCTTCAGCAAAGTCAAACTCACCAACAAGCTCAACGGCGGCGGGCAGGTAAACGCCGGCACCGGGAGCTGCCGGTCATCAGCGGGGCTGGACCGGCCCGGCCCTGCGGGCTCGCTCTCCCCTTACTGCTCGTTTTCATGCTTTCCTTAGCAAACGTGCTGGGATGGGTCGCGCTTCTCCCTGCCCCCGCCAGTTCATTCATTCAGGAAAGCTTCTCCTTCCACCGAGGATGGGTGCCTTGACAGTGTTTTATCACTCTGTCTTTTTTGAAAATCTCTTTCTGGTCTGAATATCTGCTAATGTCAGTGGTGTGCTAGATGAATCTTTCTAAGACTGACTTGTCATTGATGAGTTTGTGACTCTGCGAGTGTTTTGTCAAGTAACTCGGATGAGGATAACTGTGCAGAAAGTTGTGTCTGTCCTCAGTGTGCCTTTCCTTTTCTCACAGCTTCACTTTTAGGCTTTATTCGTGCTTACTGCTTACTCCACCTCTGATGGAAAGATGGATACTTTAAAACCTGAGTGCCTGACGGCATCTACTCCTACTGTGTCACTGCTCACCTGCTCTATTTGTTCACAGATCATGTTGAACTCCCTGCACAAGTACGAGCCGCGGATTCACATAGTGCGAGTGGGTGGCCCGCAGCGGATGATCACCAGCCATTCCTTCCCAGAAACCCAGTTTATAGCTGTGACAGCCTACCAGAACGAGGAGGTATGCACAGTGGGCAAGGGAGCATGCCACTGCTGGGGAGGTTTCAAGTAGCGAAGTGTGCATGCTACAGAGCAAAATAATGGATCTCCTTTCCTGGTTTTCAGGTCTTCCTATGCTTTTTTTGAAGCTAACTATAAAAGATTAAATTAATGTATGTAAAAAGCCCTATGAATGAATTATAGAACAGAGTTCTGATTGTTGTTTGTTTCAATATGTACTGCAGATTCATTATAGGGGAGTAATTTTTAAAAGACTCTATGGGGGTGAACAACTGGGGTAAAAAAACCAATTGTCATTTTGAGCTACACGGTGAAATGACTGAGGGCACCGTTTTTGGAGCTGCCCTTTTTCTGTTAGCCCAAATGCATGTGTGTGTTGGATGAACTTGTAATTACCAGGTTTTCTGAGATTTCTTTGTCCAATCTGCTCTGGCTTGAAATGGGAAGATTGTTATGGCTATTTAATTTACTATCTTTCTTAGGTGTTTCTATAAATGATCAATGAACTCAGGCTATTCAGTGTTTTGAAATTTAGCAGAGAGACCAACTCCTAGTGCTTTGATAATACTTCAGACCTTAGAGCTGTTTAATTCATGCCCATCAGTTGCTTTTATGGGTCTACTTTGATTTCTTCAAAAATCTGTGATTTTACCAACTTCAGTGGATAGTCCTAGTTCAAATCCTAATATCAGTGTGATAATGAATGGTGATACATGTGAATAAAGATATTTGTTGTTGTTTTTAGATCACAGCTTTAAAAATTAAATACAATCCGTTTGCAAAGGCATTTCTTGATGCAAAAGAAAGGTGAGAGCTCTTAACTTAATTCTAAAATGTGGATTTTTAAGATAGATTTTTGAAGAGAAATTCTTAACTAATACAACACGGTTTCTTTTATAGAAGTGATCACAAAGACATGATGGAGGAAGTGGGGGACAACCAGCAGTCTGGGTATTCACAGTGTATGTTTCCTTTCGTTGTGCATCATGAGCATGCCTTTGATTTCTTCCATCTACTCTGTGTGAAGTGAAGCTAAACTTTGAGGCCAGTGCTTGATAGCTGGCTTGTTAGCTCGTAGAGAGAGAGAAATGTTACCAATTCCTGTGGTTGTGGTTCATGCATGTTGATGTTTGCATAAACACTATAATCTCTGTGTGTGGTTAGGATGTATTGCATTCAAAGCCTTTAATACATTTTGAATTTGATTTAATAGAATCCTGCAGAGTTCCCTTTATGTCCAAAAAGACATCTGCCTTGTTATACAAGGACAGCAGTGTTCACATGGACATGGAGACAAAAGTTTATTTCATAAAACTTATTGAGACAGTACTTACGTTTTAAGTACTTTAAGAAAATTATGGGCATTTGCTTGAAGAAGTTCTTTCAGATGATTGAAAAGCATTTGTGTTTTAATGATTTCTGTTTTAACAGATTGACAACAAAATGCAGTCTAAAAAGGACGGGCGAGTTGATTTGCAGCAGGAATTATTTTGTTTCAGAGAAAATACTTAATTTTTAAAAGGTGTTCTTAGTCTGAGGAACTTCAGAGCTTAGCTATAGATTGAGACCCCCAAAGAGCAATTTAAAGCTGAACACTGTGCTAACAGCACACACTACCTGCATATGGGAGGGTTTAACAATTTCCATGTTTCCTTACTGTGGTTGTGTTTAAATGGTAATTTGAAAAGCAAGTTAGTTTGACATAAGACTTTTTCTAAGCTGCTTTCTAATTTTCCTTCATAAGAGCATTTATCAAAGTTGTAAATGTCCCGAGTTTTCAGCTATGTTGAAACTCCGTTTCCTTTCCTGAGTGTGCATTTCCTCGCTGCTCAGTTATTTGTGGTTCTCTGCCTGGCTGCACCGCACACCCCTCTTACAGACCTCGTTGTTCCCCCCAGTAGGCAGCTGGCTGATTCCTGGGAGCGGGGCTCTGTGCCCCCCTGCCAGCCCCCACGCGCAGTTTGGCGCGCCGCTGTCGCTGTCCCCTGCCCACAGCTGTGAGAGGTACTCGCCGCTGAGGAGCCACCGGCCCGCGCCCTACGCCAGCCCCTACACGCACAGGAACAGCTCAACAAGTGAGTCCCAGCCTGCAGCTCTGGGAGAAGGGGGCCCTGAGCCCAGTACGTGTTCCTGGTGTCTGTAGGACTGAGGGTCGGATTTTGTTAGCTTGTGTTAACTGTGGCTGTAGTTAGGGACTGTCGATGGACGTCCCACCACTGCACAGATAGAAATAATGAGTTGAGTAAACTGCAGAGCTTTTTAAAAAAGGTGTAAGATATTGTAAGCTTTTTAAAAAAGGTTAAGATATTTGGCTCAGAAGTAGCCAAATATCTTAAGACTTATTATCTCAGGCACCAGGTACTTAAGAGTGAAAAGGATAATCTTAACAGTGGGATTTATTTTTTTTTTGGTTCTTTTTTTTTTTTTTAATTTCTCTTCTTCTGGCAAAGAATGATTAACAATTTTAGCTTTCAGGCTGTATAGATATTGAAGGTTCCCATTTAAAAAATATTTGTTATTTTGGATTACGAAGTAATACATGAGCTTCTAGATGCAGCCTGACCAATGCTGTATGTAGCTTTGTAGTTCATTTTGGAGTGGAAAACTAGCTCTCCATAAACTTTTCTTGCATCTTGGAAATTTTGTGCAAGACTTAAAAAAGGATAAAAGAACAAAACCTCTCTGGTGTTTTCTCTTGTCTTCAGCAAAAAACTACTTCCCTTAGCTAATTACCACAGCAGCTTCTTTCTGACCATGGATGGCTGTATGGGTTTCCCTTTATACCTTCCTAGTGCCCCTGCTGTGTGAGCCAGCCAGTTTGGATGATGAGCCAAGCAGTGTAAGCCACAGACCAGTCACTCCTGGTGGTGCCTAAGGCAGATTTCAAGGTGGCATGTTCAGCTCAAAACTGGGATGTGTGATCCAGTGATAGGCTTGTTATCTAGATTGCCAGACTGCTGGTGTAGGTGCTGGAGATGGAGGGTCTCCAGGTGACAGTGTAACTAAAGAGCCCTCCTTTTCCCATTGACTGAGTAAAATAGCATGTGCTGAATTAGCAGCTGGCTTGCAGACAGCCTTTTGGCCATAGGCCCTTCACAGAAATAAGATTTTGCAGTTGTGAGTGGGGCAAAACAACTCATTAGGGCAATGCCAATAAAGGTGTGAGGGTGACACAACTGGTAACTGGCTTTGTTTTTTTTCTGTGTGTGTAGTTTTGTTTTTCTTTTTTTCCAAGGTAGTAGTGGGGAAGGGTGGTTTAAACCTCTGCATTGCATTTAAATACAAGATTGCTATTTGGCCTGATTCTAGTGTTTGTAAGTGATTATGTGTTTTCTCAGCAGCCTATGCTGACAACTCCTCTGCCTGCCTATCCATGCTGCAGTCCCATGACAACTGGTCTTCTCTGGGTGTTAGTACACACACAGCCATGCTGCCCATGGGTCACAGCACTGGCACAGCTACCAGCTCCAGGTAGGAGTCCAGCCCTCAGCAGCCCTCAGGTCCTTGTATTGGTACTTTCTAGGAAGAAAAGGCTGAAAAAGGAGGTAAAGAGTCAGTAGCGTATTAGAAGTCATTTTGGCCATTGATATAAACCATTAGCACTCTGTGGGGCACTGAGAAGGACTGTCCACAAGGAAAACAGATTGAGAAACAGTTTTTTTTTTTTCTTTTTTTTTAATGCTTTGATTTTGGAAATGTAGATACTAGGGACAGCAATATTTGGTAAACTAAGGATTGCAAATTGCTTAGACAAACATAGATTGAATTTGAGGATGCTCTCTTAAGTTTTATCTCTGTTATGCATGATGGTGTTTAAAAAGTTTATTTTCTTTATCCCTTCTATTTTGGCTGGTCACAGCTTTCCCAGCCATCTCCATAAACCATTATTCTGCTACAAATGCTGGAGCAGTGAGCTGTAGTGTGAAGAAGGAGCATGTGGTTGGGGCAGTAATTCTTTACTGAAGCATTGCCACACTAACCAGCATAGCATGGGGTTGTACATACAGTGAAAGTATTTGATATTTTGTAATCATAAGAAAACATCATTTCTCCTCTTTGTACTTATTATCTTAATTAAACTTTTGAATCCTTTAGCAAAAATTCAGCTTGCATTTAGTCCCTTAGAGCTAAACTTGAAAATTCAAAGAGATGCAGAAAAGGTGATAAAATATTTGCTATTAACTACAGAGGGACAAGATCTGGACATCTCTTTTAGCAATTCAGACCTACTGTTCTGTTTGTGGAAAGCATTTTTGCATTTGAACCACACACATGGACTCTTAACTGTTAATCAGGCTATGTACTACTACCCAGTATGAGTTAACTGTATTGCTGAACTTATTTTTTTAGTCCTGAATGCAGATTAATCAAGTAAAAAGGTCCTTCTAGCACTTCTTTCTCTGTCTGATCCCCAGGATGCATATTTAAGAACTTGCAAAATTCCCAGAGTTTCAGTTTCTGCACTGAGTTGTTCAGTAGGTAAAATCAGTAGAACTGGAACTGTGAAGCCTCAAGGAAGGCATTTCTGCCACCCCTTTTGTCTAACCCATTATCTGTTGGAAAATGGGGAAGTTCAGTATATTTGTGGGGGTACCATGAACACAAATTCTGCTCGGGGGTCCTTCCTGCCTCACATTTTCTGGGAACTGCCTAGATAGTTTCACTGTTTGCAGCGAGCGGACCTGGCCTGGGGGCTGTGTTGCGAGCTGAGGAGCTGCCAGCAAGCACTGCAGTCACTAATAACTGGATTCACCTGTGGCTTTCCCTCTTCCAGTCAGTACCCCAACCTGTGGTCTGTGAGTAACAGCACCATCACACCGGTGTCCCAGCCAGCGAGCGGGATGTCCAACGGGCTGAGCTCCCAGTTCCTGCGTGGCTCTCCAGGACACTACTCAGCCCTGCCCCACCCCGTGGCAGCAGCCTCCTCTGCCTCGCCCCTCTACGACGGCGCGGCGCCCGCCGACCTGCCCGACGGCCAGTATGACACCTCTGCACATGCCAGGCTGGCATCCACCTGGACACCTGTCACCTCCCCTTCCATGTAAACACAGGCCTCTTCCTCTCAGACACTTCTAGCTACCGAATTACTTTAGATGCTTAATCCTCAAGGAGGAGAAAGAGGAGACGGGAAGGAAACTGCAACCAAAAAAGCATCTGAACTGCTCTGCGTAGAGCATCCTCATTATACCTCTTACAGTGAACGGTGCATCACTGACTTCATGTAGAGTTTACAAACCTGGTGAGTGTGCAATTCTGAGAGCAGATTCACTGCTTTTAATATTTTTTTCTTTTTTAAAGTTGGATAGACCTAAGTTTTAAGATTTTTACTTGGATTCCAAATTTCTCGGTGTTCTGACATATTTGGACCTGAAATTTGGCATCATTCTTGAATAAGTTACTCCTAACTGTTTTTCAGTTAGTTTTTTTTAAATGCCAAACTTAGCTATAGTTATGAGAAGATTTTAATTAACCATCTAGTTAGAAGCATTCTGAAATATGCACAAATGTAGCTGCAGAGTGAAGTTCTTGGAAAATCATGTGCACTAACACGTATTTGCTTCACAAATACGTTGTGTTCTTAACTGTATGCTTATTTCCTTGCTGCTGAATTAATGTCGAGACAATCTTTGTTTGAGAACTATGTTCTTCCCAATAAAAACAGTATTAATGTTTGGTCTAAAAAGTTTTACCCAAAAGACTTCTTTTAGAGGTAAGTTTTGCTGTTTGATCATACAGGTTTCAAATACCCACCAGCTTAGCTAAACATTTTATTTTCAAACAGTGTATAATTAGAAGCCCTATCCAAAACCTTTTTGAACCATTGGAAATATATCATTTAACAGGTTTTTTTTTTTTTGAATCTTTGGCTCAGGCCTTAAGAGAAGGAATTCAACACCTTGGGGAATCATTCTAATTTATTTTATTTCAATCTTGTACTCTGATCTGTATTTATTTGGTAAGTTACAACTTTATCTTTCTACATATTAAGATATGTAAATAATCCTTCAACCTACAGTGTACTCTTTTAAGACAATCATATGTGGGATATGTTACCCCATGGCACATGGAACAGCATGGATGTAAGTTAACTTACTGGAATAGGGAAACCTGTAGTTGCCAACCTTTTTGCACAAACTCACTGACTGCTTGACTTGCTGAAAGGAACAGGTCTTGATAAAATATTTGCTTTATTACTGATATGAGGTAATGTGATCCAAATTCATGATGCAGTCTAACCCAAAATGTTGGCTGAAGGTGTGCCCTTAGACATGTCTCTTTCTCCTACTGAATCTGGCAAATACATATCCTGAGGAAAGCGAGTTCTTTTGCATAAGCCATAATAAATAACTTGTATTATGAAGTGCCTAATATAACAAACAAATTCTGTATCAGGGAATTCCTTACACAGCTCATTGGTATGTGCTTATGTGCTGCAGTGGCAGTTCTAAGATGAAAAAGCAAATATTTGCCACCATTGTGGTCTGTTTGGTACCCTTTGGGTGGGTTCCTGCACCTAGAAAAGTTTTGGCAGGGCTTGTTCCCTGCAGAGGGAAGTCTCCCAGAGGTACTCCAGCAGGAGACAGCACCACACTTGGATGGCTGCACAGACACATCCTCTGTCAATATGTAAATAGTGATCTAAGTGCTCCTATTTTATTGTGAAGGTAAATTGTGTAAATGATGTAAGTGCATTATTATTTAGACTATTTTGTAGAAATTAGCAGCATCTTTCCTTGTGAGGTTTTATACTTGTATTTCGGATGTATAATTTAAGTTAAGGAAAAAAAAAAGTAAAGATTCTTAAGAAAAACTCCATGCTTGATTCTCAGTTTGTGGGGGTGGTGGGGAGGGTGATACAAATGCACATCAGCCATACTGAACCTGCAGTATGCTGACCTTCCACTGAGTGGTTTCACAAATGATTCCTGCTGCACGTCAGCTTCTGTCTGTGGGCGAAAGTTCAAACAGTTCTCATCCACTGCTTTCTCCACCCCCGTGTGCTCCTCCCTTGTTTTGGTAAATCCTTGACTGACTGGTATTCAGAGCTGGTTGCTGCATTTGGTGCTGGTGAAAGCTCTTCTCCCACAGTGACCAGTTTCTAGCTGGGGCTGGATGGCAAGCCTGGCACCTGCTGTGTCAGACCTCGATAACCAGATTTTCAAGTGTGTTTCTGAGTCCCTGCCCCCAGTAATAATTGCCAGGCTGCTGCCTGCTCCTTTCAGCTACTTCAGGAGTCTGTTACCAGCTGATCAGTGCTGCTGTGGCTCTGTGTGCAGCTGAGCATGCACATGCCCCTTCTGAGAGCTGACTTGGGGGGGAGCCAACTTTGTCTCTTGCCCCAGAGCTATGCCCTCAAAGCAGACTTGTCAGGGAAAGAGGATGATCCATCTGCCATAGAATCATTTAGTTTGGAAATCACTTTTAAGATCACTGAGTCCAACCCTGGAGCCAGCACAGCAAAGTCCACCACTCTACCCTGTCTCTAAGTATCACACATCTTTTCAATACCCCCAGGGACGGTGACTCCCCCATTTCCCTGGGCAGCCTGTGCAGTGAAGGGGACCCATAAGGCAGGAGAGAGGTGCTGGACCTAGGGCTGGACCCTGTCCCTGGGCATGGCCCTGGGCAGGCAAAACCACTCAGATCTCTTTCCCCCACAGAGGCTGGCGTGGAGGACAGCCCACAGGGCTCAGTGGTTTCTCAGGCTCTTGCAGACCTTGTACTGCAGAAGTGATTCCATGTTCATGTGGAATAAAACAGTTGAGGCTCATTACAGGAATGAGCTATGGCTCTCTGAACTAAGCTGCTGGCAGCTAAAGCCTTTGGGCTGTGAAGTAGAAGAGCTCAGCCTTGCTTAATGCTGGGATCAGATGGATCTTACCTAGCTGGCTTTTTCTGGTGTGGGATTTTTTTTCCCCTCCCATACTTGCAAATTAAAAGAACCAAAACCTTCCNCTGGCAGGTAAAGCCTTTGGGCTGTGAAGTGGAAGAGCTCAGCCTTGCTTAATGCTGGGATCAGATGGATCTTACCTAGCTGGCTTTTTCTGGTGTGGGATTTTTTTTCCCCTCCCATACTTGCAAATTAAAAGAACCAAAACCTTCCATTGAGTGCAATTTTTAAGTCACTTTAAAGCAGATGGAGCATTTCAATATCTATATACTCACATATGAAAATAAACTTCATGTGACCCATCTGGAGAAACTTTTCTCATCTGTGGGCTCAGGGTAGCTGTGCTGTGCTGTGCTCCTCCTTCAGCTGCTGGCTGGTGCAGCCCTGAGGCTGCTGGTGGAGGCAAGGGGGAGGCACTGATGTAGGTGACATTTCTAGATGCTGAGGAAGGCTGGTGTGAGATGGCTCACCTCAAACAGCCCCCACCTGTGAGTGTGGCTGTGCTGTTCCCTTGTACCAGCTCCACCACGACTCCTGACCACTCTTGACTGTGCTGCACGCCAGACAAACACTGGGGCTACAGACTACTGTGAGGCTGGGAGAGCTCCAAATGTCCAGGAACTAAGCTGTCACCAAATGCTTGGAGCTCTTAGGAAACTTATACTGTTTGCCATCTCTGTCATTAAGGGTTAATGCTTTTTATCTCAATTTTCCTCTGGGTAAGAAATAATAGCTGGCTGTAAAAAAATCTTTGTAAAACCCTCATCGCAGTTGTGCAGAAATGTCTTGCCATGCTTCCACAAGTCACGTCAATAATGAATTCCAATGAGTAAAATGTGAGATTTGGTATTCCCATGCTTGTCTCCAGCCTGACTCTCCCCCATAGATATCAATTAGATTTATGAGTTGAGATAATACACACTGAGGCACTGCATCATTCATGCAAATATAAATAAAATAAAAAGTAGTAGAAATCAAAAGTAAAAAAAATTAAACCCCCAAAGACAGGTGTAAAGACAGAAGCAGAAACATGCATTTTTTTTAAACCACTCAGAGACTCATTCCAGAGGCTTGTATCTGTGCAGAAAATAATTTCTTCTTTAGAGGTTCTGGCTTTAGCTGCTCCTGGATGGGATGTCTGTGCCTTTGGCAACTGAGGAAAAGAAAACAAGGGAGCCAGTCTGAGTGGTGTGTGGTGCAGTTTCAGTATTTCTCATAATGCCTAATAGCACCTTACAGACACAGTTACTTTTGACAATGTCAAAAATTCTTTGAGAAGATCACAATCCAAACCCAGGTTCTCCCACTGTACACACCACTGTGACATCGAGGATCTGGAGGACACTGTGGGGTTTACAGCTGAAGATTGTATGGCTGGCCACAGCAGTTGCTTTTGTAAACAGTGAAGGCACAGGGCTTGTCAGGCATCTCCTCCTGGAGCTACCAGTGTTCTGCCATTCACAGAATTTGTCCTTCTGTCCTTTGAGTTCATCTGCACTCCCTGCTCTCCTAAGTGGACACTGCTAGTTTTAGTCCTGTCTTTGTTGGCTGAAGTGCTGGCTTGTGTTTATCATTTCTCAAGTCTATCCACAGTGCCAACAGAAGCAGGGGAGGTGCTGAAGCCCATTCCCAGAGGTGGATGTTGGCTGGTCAGAATGGAGCAAACAGCAGTGTGGGGCTGCCAAATATTGTATATCTCCTGTATGATCACACAGCTCACTGCAATTCAAATTTCAAGCCAATCAAGGCTTTCCTCCTCCTCCACCTGCTTTTTTTTTTCTAAGGAATGGCACAGTTACCTTAATATCCTTCTGGTGCTGCACTCCTGACATGTCTCTGAGCCTTGTCTCCTGAGGCACCACCTGAGAGGCACCACAGGTATGTGACCAGAGGACTCCTAGGGATGAGAGTCTGAACCCTCTGGGCAAGCAGCTTGAAGCTTTTTCTTGCTTTTCCCTCTCCTCTCCCCGCCTAGCAGCACTACAAAAGTAGATTACTGTTTCTTGATGCTAGTAAACTAATTAATTGCTTCAGTAACTCTGTCAATGTCAATAATTCCTATGTGATATGCAATTACCAGACTTGTACAACGAGTTGGAAGGGGTTTCCTGAATCTAGTTCCTTAATTATAGGAAATCCCTTCACCAAGATCTTTTGGGAAAGCACCAGGGTTTATCTTCAAAACAGTGGGAGAGATTGTGGGGAGGTTTTCAAGTGGTGTTGCTTTTTTTTTTTGATAGGCAGACTTTTGCAGCCCCCTTGCTTCTCATTGCTTAGGAGCTGTCTTTTAATTGCCAGCTGAAATTTATCTGTAATAGTCTTATGACTATCTGATCTTGAGCCAAAACCTATTCCCAGCTTTAATGATTCTTCTCCCTTGGTAGTCTTTAAGCTGATATGCATTGTTAGAAAGTAATTTCTCAGCTTCTCTTTTGGTAGGTTATAAAAATCCTCTCCTCCTCTGGTAGCTTTCCCTCTCCTGCTGGCCCTCTGTCCGTGTCTGGCTCGAAGAAAGGGAGAGATGGAATGTCTGTGGTACAAAGCATGGGCTTGCAGAAGGGCCTGTGCAATTTCATACTGCTTCCCTATTTTCACTGGAATTAGCCATTTTGATAACTTTGAAAAACACATTTTCATTATCTAGAGTTATATCAGTGATTGACTGGTCATGGTGATCCACAACCTTCTTTAGCTATTTGTTGCTGATGAACTCCAATCTCCTGTCAGAAAGTATTGTTATTGATTTTGCCCTTGTTCCAGTCAGTTTATACCACTTCCATTGCTCCCCAGTTTTCTGGTTTGTCCTGTGAGGAATCTCCCTTTTGCTCTGCATTAATGACATCTCTTAACCTCACGTGTCCAGGAGATTTTGTCAATGCTCTCTTCACTTTTGGACTAAGACATTAATGAAAGTGCTAAAGCTCCCATTAGTTATTTCTGCCTTTACCTCCTCATTATATCCCCTCATTCTCAGTGAGAACAGAAGCAGGATAATGAACACTTGTGGAAAAACCCTGTATTAGCTTTAATTTCCATCATGCTGAAATGATGAAAATTATTTTTTCAGTGACCCCACTCCTCTCTCTCCTCTCTTTGTGCACATGGACTGCAGGCATTCTGGTCCTCACTCTTGGCAGTGCCTGGGGTCTGGTTTGCAGCACTTGGGTTCTCAGTATTGTTCAGTGACTTCTCCTTGCAGTGTCATCCAAGGCCCAAGTTATGTTGGTCAGTTTAAGAAAAGCTACACAGGCACCCTGGAAAAAACCCACTTGCTGAATGGGGAAGAAGGCAGAGAAGCCTGGCAGGACATGTGGAAAGGAAACCAGAACATTCAGCAGCTCATGAACGATAGCTGCCTGTTTGCTCATACTGGGGATCCCGGTTCCAGTGCTGGTCAGCAGGGGCTGGGGCAGGCTGGAGAGCTCGTGGTGCATCACAAAAGGCCTTGTGGCCCTGCAGAAACTGCCCTAGCCCACGGCACAGGTGGGGATTTTTGGAGGAGGCAGACCCAGCTGACTGTGTGAGAGGTTGGTCCATTGGTGGGGAAGAGAGGGAGTTGCAGATGTATTTGGGATGTGCAGGATAGTAGTGAGCCTGTCTTTTTTTTTCCTCAGAAACAGCCAGCCTGGAGCTTGCAGGTAAAATATAGAATGTCATCTGGGCTGGGGTTATGCCATGGGCCTGGTGGCAGTGGAAGAAATGAGCTGCTGTGGATTGGTGAGGTCTTCTTTAGTACGTCCTGCTGGGGCAGAATAGATGCTTGACCACACTGCAGTGGTGGGATGGCCCAGAGAGATGGAAGCATTGTCCTGGGAGCTGCCCTGTGGGGCAGCCTCCACAGCAGCAGCTTTGCCCAGTGTGGTCTTGGTGCTCACTGATGTACTTAACTGATGGTTGTTTCTGTCAAGGGGGCTGCCTTCAGCTGATGGCAAGGCCTCTCTTCCTTCTGGGGTAGAAAAATGCTTAATCTTCTGCCTTTCCTGGGGACTGGGAGGCAGTGGTGATGCTGGCTGCTGCTTGACCTGCCAGTGCTGAGGGGGAAAGATCATCCCCAATGAAGGGATGCTGCTGGCTGGAATCTGGAGACTCTGCCAGCCTTCAAAAACTCCAGCTTGCCTCAGTGTCAGAAATCCCTGCTGCCTCCTAGAAAAGGAGGTTCATCTAAGAGAAACTGAAATTGGCTGGTAACTGGTCTTGGCTTTATCTTGACTTCATTAATTTCATGTTATTTTAAGTTCAAGGTGGCTTCTACTAGTTACCTTGCACAATCATTGGCACTGCTTTGCAAAAGGTTTTGGCTTATTGAGTTGGGTTCTGGGCACTGCACTTAATATGTGAAACTTAATTCTTGATCTGTCCTTCACCTTAACACTTGTAGTGGTAATTGTGAAACTTTAATAATTCTGAGAACTTCCCACACGAAAGCTCTCATTTCAATGCATTAGAAGTGGTGTCCCATGCTGTGTCCTGAATTTCTGTCCAAAGGGGTATGGTCTGTGTGAGAGGTATTTATAATACTTGCAATCCAGGATAGTTACATGTTCTGGTTGTCCCACTTTTACTGGATGGCTCATGTAAGTTTCCATCATCTGTTCTTTGCCCAGTTGTAGGTTGACTATGGTGGGCGGGAGGGGAAAGAAAAATTTCCACTCGCCCCAGCAGGAGGTTTATGCAGTTCCCATAGTTAATTTACATCTCTGCAAAATGAAATGCAGTCTTGCTGTTGCTACCAGGGGAAACTTCTGCCTTCTTCCTGTTCTTTTGGTTTGTACAACTGCAAACTCTCAAAAACACCCCAAAAAATAGCTGCAGGCTGGACGTAGGCTTTTCTTATGCCCTTGGCAGCCAGAGAATCTGTCCCCTTCTGGTGGTGTTTCAGCTGCTGGCAGGATGCTTGCAGGGCAGGAGCTGAGGATCTGTGCAGGGGCAAGGGGGAAATCCAGGCTTAGGGTGAGACATGTAGGTGGAAGGGGGAGCACTGAGTCAGGAAACTTGAGAAAACGAGTCCTGTCTTGCATTTATGGAAATTTTCTTATCTCTCTGACTGGATTATTTGTAGTGAGTGTAGTGATCTACACTCTACAGAAGATCATAGAGGATTGCCATGCTGTCACTGGGTTTTCATGTAGATGGTAAAATGAAATTAATGAGAGTAAGTGTGATGACCTAAACGGGAGTACATTTTTAGAACTCTGAAAATAACAAGCAACTGTATGCTAACCTGAATTTAAGGTTAGTGATACCTTCCAATCCAGTTTGAATAAAAAGAGATTAATTTTGGCAACTGGANTTTTTTTTTAAACTTACAAGCACATTTTTCTATGTAGGTGAGGAATGGCACTCATCTTGAAAGCACTTACTTCTGCAAACCACAGAGCTGTTGTTGGGGCATGCCAGGGAATTCTGCAAATAAGCTGACTGCTGAAAAATGGTAGTAATTAAACAGCCCTTGAAAAATTGCCTGTCAGAAGGCTGAATTTGTGTTTTTAAACTGACCAGTGAGAGCAAACAAAGCTGACTTTTAATTTTGACTTGCCTTGGTTACTGAATAAATGACAGCATTCCCTCAGCCAGCTAATTTGTCAGTTTAAGGAATGCATTTATTTGTTGAATTTCTGCTGTTAGGCAATTAAATAAGGCAAACTTCATCTGCAGAAGCTGGGTTTCAGCAGGTAGGTTCACCCCACAACTTGTTTTTTTCTCTATTACCTTGTACAAATTTGCAGTAGTGAAGCTTGGCTGATGATATGCAAAGTCCATGTTCAAAAAGGCTGCCAGTATGGTCTGTTTGGCCCTGACAGACTTGGTATCAAATGGTTGTTACTTATCCACAGTTTTATTCCACCTCTGTGTCATGTGATTGTGGTGGTCCCAATCAAATTAAGGATTGAAATTTCTCAGTGAACTGTCCATTTTCATCCTGAAACTTGAATTTCTTAGTTGTGTGCAGTGTTTTTTCCTGTGCTATATTTTTGTTTGTTTGTCTTTTGAGAAAAATGGAAAGG
Source organism: Urocynchramus pylzowi (assembly GCA_013397555.1). Lineage (NCBI taxonomy): Eukaryota > Metazoa > Chordata > Aves > Passeriformes > Fringillidae > Urocynchramus > Urocynchramus pylzowi. The sequence goes on from VZRH01007163.1 coordinate 786,352, forward strand.
TTCTGGCAGCCACATTTGTCTCTGCTTTAGCTTTTGTTCTGTCCCTTTGGGATGGGTTCTGGTATACTGCTGCCAGTGAGAAGGTCCCCATAAGCATATAGGTGTGTGCTGCCAGGCTTACTCTGTTGGCTCTGCTTGCAGCCTCATCCATGCTGCTTTCTGGTGGATTGCTATAGGGAGGTGCTCTGGACAAAAATCAGGATTTGGAGAATGGGCCTTGTGCAGAGACTTCCTTCTGTAGGCTCTAGCACTTTGAAATGTTTGGAAACAGTTTGCTTTCACCCCCTCTCGTGATGAACTTCTGCAGGGTTCAGGGTGCCACTGCTGGCACTCAGCAAGTATTTGGAATTAGAAAAATTAAGACATCTCTGTGATTAGGCCTCAGAAAGGAGCACTGCAAGAAGCCCATCCTTGCCCTGCCACACCCAAGTGGGTGGTCAGGATGCAGCCCCAGCACTGTCTCCCATCTGCTCTGTGCTCTGGATGTGGCACATGTGCTCCCTGAGGCATGGGAGCTGGAGTTCTGCTGGCTGCCAGGGGGTGTCAAGGTCCTGAAGTGACCACCAAAATGTCACTCTTATTTCTAGAGCAACACCAAGCAGGTCTTGCCTATGAAGAGCTGGTAGTTTCTGTTCTCAGACTTTGGTTCCAGCACATCAGGGCTACTTCAATAAGGAAAAAATAAATACTTTGGTATATTTTGGATGGTATAAAACACTCTTGACTGATAAATAACCTGCTGAAGCATCAGGCCTGCTCTTTGGGCTACTGTGAGCTTGAACATCTCCTTTTAGCCTGCCTAATAAAAATTGCTTTATCAGACTAAATACTAAAAATAAGAAAAATAGTAATCCAACAAAGCTCCAGTTGTTTTTAGCCAATTTTTTATTTGCCTGCTCATATCCCTTTCAGAATTTCGAGGCAAGCAAGTAATTTATTACTCTCTAAAATGCTTCTTTGCCTCCCCCTTAGTCCCGTTCTGCTCTCCCCTATCCCGCAGGATGCTTTCTAGGCTCTCGGGGAGGGAGGGAGGAACACCTCTCCGAGCTGTGGCAGCTTCTTAGCTGGACCTGTAGGAGAGGGAAAGGCTTCACTGCTGGTCTCTTATCTCCCTCTTGTGGACAGACTTCTCTCTTCTTCCTTTGAGCAGGTGAGATTGCAGCAGGATGTGTGGTTTGGCACAGCTCACAACTGAAAATTAATTGCTGGGCAAGCATGTTACATACTAATTGCTGAAGCACACTGAGCTTCCCTTCTCTGAGGGTGTAACTGCAGTGTGAACCAACCTCAAATCGACCCTGTGAATGAATGCTGCTGCAAAAGAAACCATCATTACATTTACATTTGACAAAGCAGAACTGAAATTTATAGAGCTGCCTTTCACATTTTGGCTGTCACTTGCTCCTTTTCTCTATTGCTAATGAATTGCATTTAGCAACTGAAATACTACTGATTTGTAGAGTGCTGTGTAAGTTTTGGGTTTCTTAACAAGGAGGAGAACAAAATGTAGTTTAAAAATGCATATCTGAAAGCTACAAGAACAGTAACTTCAGATTTGCTTGTGTTTCAGTCACTTTTTTTTGGTGCTGTCTTACATATGATCAAATCCCATAAATCCATCCCTCACTTGTACACCTGCTCTGCCTCGGAGGCAGCACTGCCAGGATCACCCTGCTAAGTCTTCTCCTTTCTACCTTTGCTTTAATGGCATCTGTGGTTGATGATGTTCTTGGCCATTTTAAATCCCTTTTGATAGGAATTTGGAAGAGAAGAGCTGAGTCAAAGACAGATGATGGCATTTTGCTGGCTACCCACTATGGTTTCATAAATGCCACCAAGTATGGGCAACTCTTGCCCTGGCTAACTGTTGAGATTGTTCTTTGAATAAATCATTTAATGAACAACAACTTTTCCACTTTAGGTAATTTACTTTAAATCAAGTGCACTTAAAATGTGTCTTTTCTTTTTTGTATCTGTTGGCCTGCTTGGAATGCAAAAAGCCATGGGAGAGGAGACTGAACCAGTCCTTGGGGCTGGGACTCTCTAGCCTGGCATTGACCAGCAAGCAAGGGCTTTCCCTCTGGGGCTCTTCAGTGCTACCAAGAGGCTTTTCTAGTTTGGAAAGAAGCATCCTAGAAATTTTACATAAGAAAAATCATAATTAAAAATAAAAATTATAAACAAGCCTACAGGCATGGTGGGGATGAGAAGAGAGCAGTCTTCAGTGAACTCAGGTCTCTGCACTGCTCTGGCTGGTTTTTTGGCTTAGAGCTAAGAATCCTTCTCTTGCAAATGGCAAATAAATTCTCCTGGAGGGACATCACACTGAGACATGAAGCCAGGAGGCAGAGATGAATCATTGCAGTCACAATGTCCATGGTACAGTGCAGTTTTCTATCTTATCTGTCTCTGAGAGTATATGAGGCTTCTTGCTGGCCCTGATAATGATGTTTGTGAGTCATACAGGAGTAAGGGGACTTATGCTCTGATGTTAGCAAGTACTCCATACAGCATTTGACCCTTAAAGGCCCCTGAATGAATGTGATCATTGTTCACTGCATATTTATGCATGTTTTATCTGGTTTGGTGGAGGGAAATACACCAGTGTACACTCAGTACCAACGCTGTATTGAAGCATATTCTGAAGCTAAGCTCACTGTTTTACAAAGTACAGATAGCTAACCAGCTAAGTAAGACCAAACACTCATTGAAATACTTGTCTAGTAACTTGGAACTTTGTGTTGGATCAGTACATGGTTAGTTTAAAAAGCTGCTTCTCTTGGACCTGGTTCAGGTTTTCCAAAGGAGCACCTTGACAGAGGAGTAAATCTTTTGGGGAGTCTGGCATCTGATTATCTAATCTAAGGTTGTCTTTGTTGTTGCTTTTATTTACTATTCAGAGAAGGGATAGCTGCTTTACTATAAAAACCTGCCATGGGTAGAAATTTGTGACCTAGGATAAATGAGAGATTATTTGAGCTAAAGGGTACTAGCAGCATTTGGTGGTGGGGCAATGAATGCACATGCAAAACCTGTATCAACATTGTCCCTTCCTTTTGTGCCATTTCCTCTGAAGCCAAAGCAGGTACTGTCACAGCCAGCAGGGCTTTCTGATTCATGCTTTCACTGCAGTGTGATCTGCTGTTATTCCCAGGGTGTTTCTCCAGCTTGCTGGGCATTAGTTGCTGCCAGCTCTCAAAGATTTTTGGGAACAAACCCTCAACCCTTAGCCCTGGTTTTTGGATGGGAAGAGGTTGGAACATGGATTGGTGCTGTGTGAGACCTGCAGTGGGCTCTGGCTTAGGATCAAGTCCTTGCCAGCACACTGTCACATTGACCTTCTGGAAGGAGAAAAGCACATTGGGGATAAACTCCTGATGCCTGTCTAGGGACTCAGGTTGCCTAGATACACTGACATCTGCCTGCTAAGGGGTATTCAGTGCTCCCCAGGGCTGGGTGGATGGTCTGTAGTGCTGAGCCACTGGATCAGCCTCCCACACTTAGCCCCAAGTGCCCCTGGGCTGTGTGATCTAAGGTGGAGCAGCCTGAAGCTCAGCACAGCCACCTTGCCAGAGCAAGTACATGCTGATCCTTCATGGTGTGGAATGTGCTCTGTGCTGCTGCAGCCTGGTCAGGCTGGCTGATCTTGCACTGGGCCAGTGTGTGAGAGGCAGCCTGCCCCAGGAACTGATGTTTTCAGCCTCTGCAGGCAGCCAGGCAAAATCAAGTCTGTCACAGACAACTTTGTATGTTGTTCTCACTCCACTGCTCAAGCTGTTAAGGATATATGAATTTTTAATCAACAAAGAACCTTCCTCTTCTCCATGTAATGATTACTATGACTTTTTCTTTTCTCTGCTTTGTCCCCCATGTCCTTCTAATGCTCCCCCTCAGTACAGGTTCTGTACTATTGAGGGAGGGCTCTTAAACTCTATTCCAGGGAGGAGAGTTGTTCATGGAAATAGACAACTAAACCCTTTTTCCTGGAAAACCAGGCTGGGCTTTTGAAACAAAACCAATTTATTCAGCAATCCTTTTGTCATAATTCCCTGGCCAGACTCTGCCTTCAGTGCTGAGAGAAGAGTGGCCCAGGCCAGAGCAAGGCACATCAAGGTAAAATGTTTCTGAAGTGAGACTTGTTTGTGTTCACTGTGAGCATGTATTGTTCTTGTCCTGCATGTTTTCTTTAAGGGACAGGAAGACATTTTTGTGAATAATAGCCTCTCCTTCTGCAGCTTTGACTCATAATGTTTGAGTTTCCTCCCCTGAGTTTCCTTAAGGAGCTGTTTCAGCCACAGATGCCTTGCATATGCGGGAAAAGCATGTGTTAGGAATGGAGCACCTTAACTTTCAAAAGCTTTATTGGCTTTCTATTGTCAGTGCAGCTTATAAATTTATTGTTTCTCATGTGACAGAGAGGGTATAAAACTTAGAAAAAGATGAGTTTTCAAAATCAGTAAATCAGTTACTATAAGAAACATATATTTTTAGCAGCAAGATCAAAGAACAAAAAAACATCCCTCAAGCACACTGCTCCCTTCTCTTCTCCATCAAGTTCTGGCCATCCAGCATAACCTTTGCAAAATATTCATTCTTGCTTGCTGAAGAAACAGCACTGGTGGGACTTTACTGGCTGCCTGTCAGTATTATCCCAAAAACTTTTGAACCTATTGCTCAGTGTGTTGCCTGTGAGCAGGAAGGCAGGGAGAAACTGAGCCTTGAGGAACTTTCTCGCTGGGAAGAAGACCTGGAGCAGGTGTGCTTGGCCAGAGGCTGCTGCATGCCTGCATCAGCCAGGGCATCTTTTGTGATGGGAGCCTGTAAGGGCTTGGGGGTCTGTCTGAAACTGAGCTGTCTCAGTTCTCTTGGGCAGGGGACAAGGTAACTGTGCTGTGTGAAAGGATGTGTAGTTCTAATTGTTGGCAAAAGGGCACAGACTTCACCAAAAATCAAAGTAAATAGGAAAATCAAAGATCAGAGAGCTAAAACTTGGATTTGGGGGTTTTTTTTGTTTTATTTTTTTGTTTGGTTGGTTTTTTTGGGTTTTTTTAGCAAGAATGTTACTTGGCAAGGTTACCTCCTCCTTTCTTCTTCACAAAGATTTCACCTTGATATTTAATCTTTCCCGTTAAAACTGTAATTGTCTTATACAGCTTGAAGAAAATGCTGATCACCCACTTGCCCATGAGTTTCAGGGGCTACTGCAGCTCCTGAGAACATTTATCCCATCACTTTATGTTGGGACTGTTAAAATTCAGAGTTGTCCCATATGAGGACAATGTAAGCTACTCTTTGAATCTTTCCATATCATTAATAATAATCAACAGACATTAGGAAAGAGTCTCAGAGAGAGAAATTTCTTCTGGACAAATCTCTTCAGTTTAAGCACTCAGGAAATATTCACAGCGTCCCTCTGCCCTGCTCCCTGCATCACTCTGAAGGTTCTGCTTGTGACCTTTCCTAGGCCCTTCAGTGCATTGTTAAGGGCATGGGATGGATGTATAATACTTTTTCATTGTTTATCTAGTACTTTCTTCTCAATGAGCATTTGGAAGTTGTACAACAAGTTAACTTAAAAGTTACTGATGCTTTTAAACTTCAGGTAAATAGTTGTTCATGAGGGCCAGACTGAGAGGATGGCAGCTGGAGTCAATAAAGGGATGGGGCAGAAATTAACTGATGAATTAGCTTTTGTTTGCTTGTGTGGGAAATGATGTTTTGTCAGAATGGAGGTGTGGCTGAATGGCAGGTAATGCCCCTGGAGTGGGGTGTGGCTAGTACAATAGCCTGCATAATTCAGATTGCTCTGTAACTGATTCTTCTGGACTTGGTAAGAAGTCATAAAGTAACTAAACAACACCCAGCTACAATGTGAGGTTCAGCATACAATTCAAAGAGTTCAGTATGTCACAAGGTACTACTGTCTTCTGTATGAGATTGTCCATGCTTTTGCATAAGCACTGATTTTGCTGTAAGCAACTTGAGATGTTGCAGTGGCTGCAGTAAAAGAATTGGAAATGAGACTATATGGAATAGCAACTCCAGTTTAACTGCTTTTGATGGAACCAGGTTCAAAGGACCTACATGTGGTAATGGATCCCAAGATGTGCAAGTGTCATGATCTGAGAGCAAGAATGTGGAAAATAAAATCTGTTCTCTTGCTGTCCATCTGGTCAGATGTGAGTTTGTACTTGTTTAAGCAAATCCTCTAGGAAGTTCAAAGCTGGAGCTCAGCCAGCCTGTGCTCCCAAGGAAGATAATTTAATGAGAGTATTGAGAGAAAGGAAATGGGAATTTGGGTATAGCAATAAAGTTTCTAGGTAGGTTTTTGAACATATCTTAAAGTAAATGTTATCTAATACCCAGTATTCAGTGTTGAAACAGAACTTTTTGAAAGGCTATTGAGTGTTTTGAAAAAACCTGAGAATAAATTCACATGCAGCTTGCACTTCTGCTGTGATATGCATGGCTGTGACTTCAGCCATGATCAAGTGAGTACTCAGCTTCAACTAGTGCAAGCTATTTGTCAGCCAACCAAATGATGTGATAGTATCTTCAGAAATACTTTGGACTATTGACCTGAACAAAATGTCTTTTTTTGTTTTGTTGTTTTTTCTCCTTAGGGATGAAGAAAAAGCTAGTATTTTGATAGTAATAGCACAAATCTGGAAGCAAGTGTTGTTTTAATCCACAGTGAGGCAGTCATGGCTTACCAAGTGTGTCTTGTTTTAATCCATTTAACATGTATACAGGGACGAAATGAAAATTGTGCAACATATACCACTATTCCAGGGAGAATTGTTTTGAAACTTTTTCACAAGTGTAAGTTACATCTGTTTATTAGTATTGAGTGTAGGTTTCTGTCCATTTTATCAGGGAAATCTGTTGACCACATGTTTTTCCTCTATTAATTGTGGGGAAATATTGATTGTGTACCTTGTTAGTGAACTACTACTTACAGTAGATTTTCATTTGAAAAAAATGGCTGAGTGGGGGCATAAAGAAATGTTTCACTGAGGTGCTGGGCTCTGCAGAGCTCTGCTTGCTGGGGGTGTAGGGCTACAGAATGTGTTGCTTCAAAGTAGGGTTTTGAAGATAGGTAAGGGAGAAACCTCTCAGCACAATTGCTGAAGAACAGCACAGGACCAGTTCTTAGGAAAAAGATGTAAGGATTTTTAACTGAGAGACTTAGAGGGTACAGGCACAATGTTTCTGCAGGTCAGCTTTGGTCCCTTTTAGCAGGGAGTCAATATTAGTATCCTACTTGAATTGAGCTATTAATGGGAGAAGCTGCATGTGCCTCTCAGAAGAATGGGGAGAGAAATTTCTTTCATCTAAAATCTCTGGCTAAGTAATACCAAGGCATCCTGATTTAGCTACTTGCTGCAGTTTAATTTTGTCAGAAAACTGTCACTTGCTGAACTGACAAAGCATCCTTTAGCACTACTATGCCTTGTTCACATTAGGCTTTGTCTTTTATTTCCTCATGCCAGCACATTTTAAAACTTGCCTGGGTTTACTGCTGCAAGGAGACTCTTCTGTTATACAGCCCTGGCTTGAGTGTGAGTGTTTGGGCTGTTGATATCTGTCTTGCTTCACTCTCAGTTGCACTTTAGAGCTGTGGTTGGCCTTTCTCCAGTAATTCAGCCTTTTATATTTTAAGGGTGGACATTCAAATATGTGCAAGCTGGAAATAATTGTTGGAATGGTTTTTTTTAAGTGAAAAAGAAATGGGTGCAGCATAAGATCATTTGCTTGCAAAAGAATTGCAGTGTTCAAGTGGACAGTTTCCAAACTACTAACCTGTACATATTAATATGAATAGTTTTAAGTTGATTGAGGCTGAACAATGTCAGATTGTTTTCTTGTATTAAAAATATACATGGCATGAGATAGATGTATTTTCATGAGACCATATGTCTGATTGCTTGCTGCTTCCAAGTTATAGTCTGTTTATGCTCCAGCACCTTACTGAGAAGTGTGCAGTTGCCCTCTGTGCCCATGTTGTGTTGCCTTCAAATAACTGAGTTTCTGGGCAAGCAAAATTTCCCTGGCACCATGCACAATATGGAGTTGAGGTCTTCTATTGGCAGCTTTTTGGAGGAGAGACCTGTTCCTTCTATTTATATCCAAGACATCTGTTAATGTAGTGTCTGCTAAACTACTGTGTTTTTCAGGAGGACCTGGTTATTCTGGTCTAGACCTGGGACCTTGGGATGTTGTGCAAACAACATGAGTGGGTCCCTGTATCAAGTGTTTGTAATCAAATATTAGAAAGATAGAGCAAGATGAGAGAATATCCACTCACCAGTGTGATTATTTTATTGCCCAAATTCAAGAAAAAAAGTCCTCAAAACGACATGATTTAACAGTGTTTGGCATAAAGAACCATGCTAAATAATCTGCATTTCTGGCTAGAAAATTAATTCTGTGATTCAAAGTACTACATGGCTGTGTCTTGTGAAACATGTCTGTTCTATTAATACCTCATTCTAATAAAGTAGAAAGCACTGAAAACTGTCAGAGGGTCAGATGGGCTGGATAGTTGTCATATGGTTTATTGGTATTTACTCACTTGCCTCTGACATAGTATTCTGCTAATTGGCAGGCAGGCAAATGAATTGGCAATAACTCTTTCTGCAATGTTCTTGACAGCATGCAAGGGAATAGGAGAGGGAAGGAGAAGCTGTAATAATATCTTGCCTAGAGCAAAAATAACTGGACAGAAATCCCAGAAATCAGAGCTGAAAGAATAAAGAAAACTTCAGAGGAGGAAAAGCTATGTGTGCAGAAAGTTCCATTGCACTGAGAGCAGCTTGAGAGAAGGAATTGGAAACAACCTTCCCCAATCTCCAACACACTGAGTTTTATAATATCTCATCTGGGGATCTCTCATGGAAAGCAGTGAGGAGCCCTCTGCATGAAAAAAAATGGCTCTAAGCCTGGAGCTATGACTAGTCCAAGTTAAAAACAATAAGGGTTTGTTTGATTTTTGAGTTTTATCTTGTCCTCAGAGTTGTCACAGACCCACTCCTGCTTTGTCTTTTCCTTACACTTGGATTTAATGTGCAGCATGAAGAGTCCTCTAAGCTAACGTGGTAGAAGCCAGTCAGGTTCTCTTTCATGCTTCTTAATTATGCTGCTTTTGGGTTTTGAGGGGCATCCTTCAGAAATCACACTAAAATCAGAGGTGAAATTTGATAGTACTGCGGGAAGGCAGCCTTAGACCCAGGATACAAATTGCTACTTAAATTTGAAAATTGAGAACCAGCTGCATTTGGTATTTGTCTCAACGTATGTTCCTCAATATTTTATTGATATTTGGAAGCATGGAGAGGCTTAACATGAATGCAGTTGGTGCCCAGTGGGATGCTCATTCATTTCATTGCTGAAGAAGTTTAATGGAACCCAGCCTTCTTTCCTGGAAAGAAAAACAAAGAAAAACAAGTTCTGCTGGTGATAGTGACTGCTTTAAGACCAGAAAGAGCATAAAGAAAGACATTAGATACTTCACTGTGGGTAAAGAGATTAAAAGACCCCCAAACAAATCAAAACAAAAAGCCAAGCAGAGAAACACAAGAAAGTTTTCAGGGGCTTTCCAGAAATTTCAGTCAACAACCAGAAATCCAGATGTATAAAAGCACTGGATTCATGTGCTAAAGAAAATACTTTTTAAAGAACAAGAGGGAAAATGGTGGTTCAAACTGATCTCCTCAAATCATATTAAATGCTTAACTTCTGGTTCCAGCATTTGAATATGACTGCCAAAGCCTTGTAATGCCTGCCCATTATGGTGGTTGCCACTGCTCTTGCTCATTCTCTTGTTCTTTCCCCTTTATCTCAGAGAGGAAAAAAAAAAGTAGCTGTTTTGTTAGTGAAATTTGATGCATTGTTTTGGGAAGCAGTAGGGAGAGATTGGATGGAGGCTAGAATGGGGGGTGACTGCTGTATTTACTGCCTCAGACACTACTGCTTGCTTATTTCATGACTAACAGACTTCCAGAAGGGAAGCGTGGCTTAAGGAAAGAAATAACTTTTCACAGACATAACAGGCCCCAGAAGATTACCCTGAGTTACTTTAAATTTGATTAAACTCATGCCAGGATATTGCTTTCAGATACTCTGTTCAAGAGGAAAGAGATTTAAAAAGTGTAAGGAATTTGGGTCACAAATTAACATCTTTTTTTTTTTTCCACTGTTCCCCTTCCTCTCCAGTTAATAAACTGCAGCATGATTTGGAGAACTCATCATGTACAAGAACTGCAGAAATGGCCCATATTACAATCTGGTGACTCTTTCATGCAAAACACACTGTTTGTGATATTCTTTCTGCTTTATCTCAGTCACCAGCTGTGTAACCTCTATGACAGAGACTCTTACTGAACATAACTCTACAGGTGATGTGCTCATTTCCACTGCTGTTATTCCCTGATTTTTTCCCCCCTATGAGCATCACTAAAATAGATATCTACATAATGTTGGCTTCCATTTTAACTCTCAACAACAGAAATGCAAAGGAATCTATTTTATTGCAGTCTTCTAGTATCTATTTGTAAAAAGCTATAATAGGAAAATGCTTGTGATATGACAAAAATTCACCCAATATATCTTTTTTTCAGGTATTTTATTCTCCCAATACCTCTCCAGAATAACTGGACAAGAATAGGGTAGGTGGGTCCAGCTGAGGTTAAAGTGGAGACTTGTGGCAGAGCATAAACTAAACTCAGGTCTCTCATAACAGAAGCAGATATATTTATTTTTCTAGACTTGAAAAAAAAAATGTTTCAGAATTGCTTCTTACCTTTAAAAGGTGCATCTTGGATGTTTTCCATTAGGCAAAAGCTTAAGTTGGTGTTAATTTGGAAGGGGGTATAAGAAAAGGAAGAAACAAAAGACATTTTTCACAATCCCTGGAAAGATTTTTTAAAAAAAGTATTTATGCACTAGGGGGAAAAGTATGAAGAAAGCACACACAGCTGCTATCATAAAAATTATGCAGGGCTGATCAAATGACAAAAATGTTGGAATATGCTGCAGGGACTATAACAGCATTGCTGAAGGAAATCTGGTAGAAGTTCCATAAGTTATCTAGAGATTTTGTTGATGAAAAACTGATCTGCTGATGCACTTTTAGTTATAAAATAATGTTCCAGCTCTCCCTACTGCTGGATCCTTACCTAGGGAAGTTCTCACCAGAATTTAGATGAGTTTCTAGCATGAAAGAAAACTGTAAGCAAGGCTAATGTTTGCATTTTCTGGTGTACAATTTTGGTACCCATTTATGGGCAGAATCTCCAGATCCTGGCAATCTGGGAAACTCAAGTCCTGCCATACTGACATGGAGTCAAGGGCTTTGTCCTTTGCAGAAGAAGGCACTTCTACACATCCACTGAGCAAAGGGAAGGGCTAGGGAAAGCATGGTTTATCTGTGCACTCATGGCTGAATGTCACCCAGAAACATCAACAGCCCTTCAGAGCTGGAGTTGGCTGTGAGGTGCAGGTCCTGGCAGGCCTGAAGCAGTGTCCTGGGAGGGAAGTTGCATGTTTCTCAAGGGATAATGTGTTTTCTGCAGTGTTGTTGTGCATAGCTCCCAGTGCCCTTCTAAGAGTCACCTCTCCAGGGCCGAGGCCCATAGGAGGAATAGACAGGATTTCTTTTATTAGATGTAAGCTCTGACTCATCAAATTAACTTACCTAAAAGAAAACTCAGAAGTCAGGAGGCAGTGGGAACAAACCAAAATTCCAAGTATTCCATTTAAACATAATACAAGCCCTTTTAATATGAAGATGGTTGAGCAGTTGAGCAGATTGCCCAAACAAGCTGTAGTCTCCAGCTTTAGGATTATTCAAAACCAAACCTGACCTATCTTCTGTAGCTGATTCTGCTTTGAAGAGGGGGATTGGACTATATGATTTCCACAAGTTACTTTGCAATTCAGCAATTCTGTGGGGTTTTTTAGGAAGGTTGCAGATGACATAGGCACTTAGCATCGTAATCATCTTCTGAATAACCACTCCTAGTGATATTTCCACGTGTGGAAATAAATAGGAATAGCTATTGGCCAGTTTCCAAGGGACTATATGTTAACATGTATGGTAACAGAAACATATCTGTGCCTTAAAGTTTCNAGCACTTAGCATCGTAATCATCTACTGAACATATCTGTGCCTTAAAGTTTCCCTCTCCAGTGACAGATTCTACCAAGTCAGTTTATAGGAGAGTGAGAAATGCCATTAATTCAAGATGCTTGGAGTTAGTATTTTGACATCAAAAGCAGGCTTCCAGTGCTATTTAACCACCTAGATCAAAGACAGCAAAAACTAGACCGTCTACTCATTATCTGCCTTTCTAGAGATGTGTAAAACCAAGGAAGTTCCTGTTTGGTCCAAAAGCTGTGCATGTCAAGTTGGATGTGCAAATACACATCAGTGTAGCCAAATGTGGGGAACTGGGTCCCTTGTGACAGCCTGGGGGCCTTTATGGTCCAGAGTGGAGGGAGTGTTTGCAAGTGAAAGCTCCTGAGTTGTTGGCTCCTCTCACTGTGCTCAGAGCACATACGAACACAAAACCCACTGCTGCCCATGCTATGCTCAATCACAATAGCAGAGAGGGAAGTGCTGTTCACCTCTTGCATAGGGACTTGGCAGCCACTTGCAACCCCTCCCTAGGAAGTGATAGTTCTGGTTCAGCTATTTCTGCAGTCTATCCCTTTCCAGCCACATCCCTAATTCACAAACTGGGAAACTGTCCAGGCTGGACCTGGACTCTGGCCTAGTTTTGTTGCAAGGAAGTGATGAGATCAAATTATGTCCAAGTAAAGGCAGCATAATGAAAGATTTTACAGGTTTTTAGAACAGTAGGAAAGTGTTTCAGGTTTTGCCCAGGATGTCACAGGCTATGGTTTTGGTGTCTTGAGGCAGAAGAAGTGTTGATAGCAGTGGGAGAAGCTCATCTTTCTGTTCCATTCTCTTGTCTGGTGACAAATGCCATATGGCATCGAGCTCTGCAATTTCCACTCATCGTCACAGCAGTCATGCTCATAAGCCATCTTGTTACAGCAGTCACCTGTTTATCACTTCATTAGAACAAACAGATGTCAGCCTGATGTTTCTGCTGCACACATGGGTGACAAAATAATTAAGGCTCTATCATAATAGCAATGGCCAGCAACCCCATAGCCATGTGAAAGTGCAGAGAGGCAGGTCTCACTACACTGAACTGTTCTGCTGGCTGGGTTGGCTGTAGTTTTGGTCTGACATTGACTTTCAGCTGGTTTTTGGGGGTTTCTCTGTCCAGAGCAATGGGAGTTGCATATTCTTCATATAGGTTATTAACAACACATGGATTTTATGTATTAGTCTGAGTAAACTGTTCTCAGCCTTCTGTTTGAAAGACACCTAGCTGATGGGTGCCTAATCCAGAACTGAGGTAGGATTGCAATCAGGTCAGCAGTTCTGTTTTTGAGCAGAATACTTGGTGAGGATGTAGAAGGGGGCTATCCTTCACTGCTTTCCCACATTGCAATGATTAATGATAACTCAGTTAATGACAGTACTATGATAATCTCTTCAGTGGATATATAGGTTGAATTCAGTATTTCTCTACCTCTTATGTCTGCTAGTAATTTAAAAAAAACCCCACCCTAACAAATAGGAAAGCACCTGAGAAATATTCTTATATTCTTTTGTAATTTCTGACATACTTGAAGGAAGATTGATAATGTTCTGTCTTTGCATAGCTGAAGGCTTCTCCATTTACATCTACAAAACTGCCTAATTCAAGGTGGTCTGTAGTATCCCCCCTTCCTGCTCTTCAGGGCTGACTTGTAAGAACAGTACTGTATCAATGAGTGTGTCTAGGTCTCAGATCTGGCTGGGATTTCAGGTGAGAGAAGGAGAGCAGCTATCTCTTTGAAGACAAGAAAGTGCCAGCAATTTAAAAGGAGACCAGAACAATGAAAGGAGACTGTATCTCTTACAAGGCAGGTTTGGTCTGATACCATTTCATACCAAGCCTGATCTGTGGGTCAATAGTATAAGAAAAGTCATGGGATTACTTATGTGAGAATATAACTTAAAAAAAATAGTACAGTTTGGACTTAATTTTCCTGCATAATTTTTTTACAGTCATTGCTGGCTTGCACTGGCCATAGAATTAGGTCAATTGCTTTGTGGCATCCTGGTGGAATTCACTTTACCATGTGTGTTCATACGATGACCATGATCTCTGTTACCCATGAGGACTGAATACCAGAACCACAGAGCCAAATACATTTATATTTTTTAATCTTGAAGTAAGATTTAACAGCCTTGTTTCCTGTGCAATAAGCAAATTTTTCATTCCTGACCTGATATTAAAACAAAATTAGATTTTTTTTTTTTCCCTATTGAGGTTTACAAAGCTGAGCTATTGAAAGCTGCAGGAGTGATTTGGACGGGACATGAGCTAAATGCTAACTCATGTTAAAACAATCCAGTTAAAAAGACACTTCAAAACTACTTATTGAAGATTTTTTTTTCTTCCTTATGTTTTTTCAGAAGCACACAGATCTGGTGTGAGGCAGTAATTCTTGTGTAGGAATTCTTTAATTATAAATGCAACTGCTTATTTTCCATTCTAAATGGACATCACTGTCTGTGTAATGCTAAGTCAGAAGAGAAAGCAGTCAGATTTCATAGAATCATAGAATGATTTGGGTTGGAAAGGACCTTAAAGATATCATTCAGTCCAACACTCCTTCATAGGGAGGGACACCTTTCACTAGACCAGGTTACTCAAAACCTGTCTGATGTGGCTGTGAACACCTCCAGGGATGGAGCACCCCCATCTTCTCTGGGCAGCATGTCCCAGTGTCTCATTATCCTCTTTGTGAAGAACCTCTTCCTGAGAAGAACATCTAATCTAACTCTGCCCTCTGTCAATTTGAAGCTGTTCCCCCATGTCTTGTCACCACATGCCCTTGTGAGAAGTTCTCCTCCAGCTCTCCTGTAGAACATTTTTAGGTACTGGGAGACTGCTGTGAGGTTCTGTGAGGCAGATGCATTGAAAATATAATACAGAAGGAGAGCTAAGCTGGAATTGTAACACAGTAGAGCAAATCCTGCCCTCTCCTAGTTGCCCTTAATGTAAAATACTGCAGAGAACTCGGAGGTTTCAAATTCACCCAAAGACAGAGAAGCTAAAATGAGACTACAATGTTTTATGTAACCACTGTGTACACAATTTTTTTTAATGGACTCTCTTAAAATGTTTTGTTAAATAAATGGCTCCGTCTATATCTATGAAACATAAACAGAAAATGACAAATTTTTGAGGACCATTTTATGCTTAGTGGCAAGTTTAGAGCTGGATGACAAGACATGGGAAGAAAAAGTTTGCTTGTATTTCATCTAACACTGTTTCCAGCACTGTTGACCAGGGCATTTTATAAAAATGAATGACATCAACTTTTACTAAGATGGAAGCTGGGCATTAAAGTTACATGAAGGTTGTATGCCAAGACTGATGGATCAAGGAGTGAAACTTGCATCACAATTTCTTGTCCAAAGCTGGGCAATTTGACAGTTACAACTCTGAATTTTTATTTAATTTGATGTGTAGAGGCTAAATTGTTGTAACAGATGATGTAACTCTGTTTTCTTGCCCATGTAATAAAGCAGATAATGAACTATAGAAGTTTTGTATTCAGTTATTCCTAATAAGGATAACTTCAAAAGAAATTACTGTTGGGGATGAGCAAATACTCACTTGCTTAGGATATCTGGCACCATTTACATCTTTTTGTTATGGCAGAGGGATTTCTTCATGGAAGGCTGGGTATGTAGAGGACTGGGTCTATCAGAATTAGCTGTGAAGTCACACTGAATGTGATGGATAGCTCTTATTTTCTCAAAAAAAGTGATAAATAATTCAGGGAAGGACTGAATTTTCAATTTTAATTTTGGGATTTTGTTTTTCTTCAGGAATATATTTAATCTAAAGCAATCGGGAAAAATAAACTTCTCAAAATTAATAAAATAAGCATTATATTTTCAAATTCAAATTAATTTATTTACATTTATATTTATTAATAAATACCAGAACCACTTATTTCCCTCCTATCTCTAGCTTAGAGATTTGAATCACTAATTTATCAAAAAAGCAAAGGGCCCCTGTGGTGAATGTTGTGACACTTACACCCTCTTGTGAATCAAAGCCAGACTTCTCAAGGTTCCAGCTGTGCTGAAGGCCTGGAAAATATTTTTTCTTTGGCAACTAGCACCCCTGGAGCTCCTTGCAGTAGAACTTCTCCAATTAATGCCCATCCTGGTGGATTTGGGCTACCTTCACCTGGAGCAGGGCAAAGTGGGGGGCATATTTTCTGTCTTGGTGGAGAAGATTGTTCTGGTTCACACAAGTGTCGCCCCCTCCACCTGCAACAGGCTCATTTTAGGAAGAAATGCAACATCTCTGGCTGACTTAACACTGAGTAATCTTACTGGGCTTGCAGAGTTACTTGGAGAGCTGAGAGCTTTAGTCTGTTAAATGGAGTAGTGCCCAGTGTGGCTAGTAAAAGTAAGAACACTGTTAAAGTCATTACCAGAGAAAAAACACCAGCTAACTTCAAATAGGCTGATGGTTTTTTGAAACAGGGCAAAGCTTCTTTTGATACTGAGAATCCTGCCAGTTACCAGCCCTTGATACATGTATATAAAAGGTTCCTTTTTAGCTTGAACTGCAAAAACAAGACATGTGAGCTCCCTGCCTGGTTATTCATACCCATTCCTTTCCCCCTCATAGCTTTTTAGCCCCACTGCTCATTTTCCACCAGCTCTGAAAGAAGCTTTCAATGATCATTAAACTCTCTGATTTGGGGAACACCAGGAACTGAGTTGAGGAAGGAGCTGCTGCTGGTGTTGCTTTGCCAGGAGAGGAGGGACAGCCCAGGACCCAGTGCAGCAGTAGGCCAGTGGGCTGGGTGGCCACCTAGATGGTGACTGGGCACAGTGTGGGCTGCCTCTCACCCCATAGGGTGCTGGTGAAAGCTGGAGGAAGCTGGGAATCTCCTGGGAAAGGTGGTGGAGAAGTAAATCTTCAGTGTGCCAGCAGAAAACCGGGCTTTGATAGCTGCTGCTTGCAGAACAACTTCCAGGGAGACCAGGTGTGGAGAGGGACTGCTCAGTGCTTTGCTGGACCTGCTTTGCCACTTCTGGCAAAGCAGGGCTGAACTTACTTTGCTGTTCAAGTAATTCTTATACTCTGAAATAACAGCAAAAACAGTCTTGCTAACACTGAAGCCAACAGCAGAACTCTGGCCTTCCTACTGTGTTTGGATTCATTGCAAGGCTGCTGTCTTAGTCCTTTAGGACCATGGGCTTTTGAAATCATTATAGAGATCAACCTTCCTGTGACAGGGAGAACTGGGTTTGTCTTTAAGGGGCTCCCTTTTCTGGTGAAGATTTCTGGGAAAGGAAGGTTTTGGAGGATGATGCAGTGGTCAAGGAAAGCTCTTTGTGGTAGAAATCACAGGCTCTTGTTTGGTTTGGCTCCTTCCTATTCCTTACGTATGTAACTACCTGATTAAAAGTGTCAACTTCTGTCCTGTAAAAGTTACAGGCTACAGGGTTTCTCTTCAAAGACATGCAACTTCACTATATCTCTCAGTTTTTGATTGTGGCTTTTTCCTACCTGAAGTTGCCACCAGAAATTCTCTGAAGAGAGACTACTTTCTGTTGAAGGTCCTGATCTGTGAAATGGGCTTCTGCTGGTCTAGTAATGGCTGTGTACTATCCAGGGCAAATGAGAGGATGAAAAGACACCTCACATTAATATAATGCCTGATGTCACTTACCTGACTCCTTATCTATCAAGGAGAACCTACTGAAATGATTCTGCTTTCCTTCACTTTCTGGACCCATATTTTCTATGTATTTTTAATATAAACAAGTAGTCCTTTCTTCATTCTCTTGGAGCAGTACAACAGGCTAACCAATATTCTTTTTCTTATTGAGATGTTAACATGACTTGCAGTCTTACTGTAAGTTGGGTGGAAAGACACGTGTTGAAGTGATTATGTGTAAAAAATCTTTTCCAGCATGTAATCCCTGCACTCCTTTTATAAACAAACACTAATTCATGTCTGCTGTTTTATGGAAAACATTGGTTAGGATTTAACAAGATTTTTGTGGAAAAAGTGAGTGGAAATCTAAGAAGGAAACAGTAAAGGAGCTAGATCCTGATGAATTAACATGAGAGAAAACAGAGGTATCATGAAATGTTTGCTGAAAGAATTGTCCTCCTAACTAAAATGATTAAATACTTCACCCAGGCAGTCTCTACATGAGTCTGAAACAAACCACTTTGAACTGAAAATGCAGACATATGCTTTGAAATTAAGGTATTTTATTTGTCACTATCATGCCTGCAGCTGTAGTACCACAGAAATAGTCTGCTGTAAACCAGTCTTTCCATTCAGGGATAAACCTTCTGGTTCAGCACTTCTTTTTTTATTTTCTGTGCCATGGCTCAGACTCACAACACACTGCACCTCTGCACTAAGATGTCATACCACAGCATTGGTCCTTTTTTTGGCAAGTACGTGGACATGACACCCAAAATATACTTGGGTTACATTATCCTTGTCAACAGAAAATTAAGGACCCTAAATCAAAAACTATGAAATCTTTAATTTTTAAAATTAAATTTTTTCACAACAGTAAAAGGATATTAGTAAGACTGCTAGTATCTTGTAAAGTATTTGGAGACATAATGTGATATTTTGTTATGGTTTTTGGGGGGCTTTTTTTGGTTTGTTTGTTCTTTTGAAGTCTTCAGTAGGTCAAAGAGTCTTTCTGAGGGTATGGGAGGACTGTGCCAGTACTGCTGCTGTGTCAAAGGTGAGGTTTGGGAAAAAAATAAGATGCTCAAGAAGTAACATCCTGGAATTTAAATTTCCAGGCTGCTGTGTGAGCTGCTGTTTCTTCCTACATCAGCAGTGTCTCACGGGAAATGGCTGGGACAAGCTGCTGGGTGTTTTTACGTCACTGTAGTGAATCTGCTCTTCCTGAAAAGCTGGAACCTATTTATTTTTAACAGTCCCATTTATTTCCCAAGGGTTAGCATGTTTTCACATACTGAATTTTAAAAATTTCTGAGGCAGAAATGATGATTAGATCTGTCAGTCCTCTCACAATGGAAGATTTTGTTGCTGCACATACCCTTGTCTCCTTTCAGGGTGGTAAGTCATAAGGTTTTGAGACAAGAATAAAAAAGTGACATTTTTCACTTTTTCATAGTCTCTCCATTTTGCTATGATCATAACCCAGTTCTAGTACCCTGTTGTTTGAGATCATTTGGCAATAAAAGTTAGACACCAGCATGTGCAAGGCGAGGGTGTGGATAGGCTGTGCAGGCTGTCTACCTGAGTATTGTTTGAAGGCTTTTGGGCTTGTCATTAATCTCTTGCCTGCTAATTGGTTTCTACTGCAATTGGTAGTCCTCCTTCTTCCCCCTGCTGCAGGCACATGTGAGGAAGGGTGTTGATGCAGGCACAGTTGCTGTGGCATGTGAGGAAGGGTGCAGCTGGGGCACAGGCTCCGGGAGGAAAGAGGGTTAAAGTCACCTGAACTAATGTTCCCATGAAACACAGCAGCTGATCAAGGACATAGGAATGAAATGGAACATAATGTGCTAGGTTGCTCTCTTAACTGATTGGTTTCACTATGGGTTTATGAGAAAATCTGAAGTTGCAGTTGTTTGTTGTAACACGCAGCAAAAGCACATGAAGATTTTCCAGGAGACTGGAATTTGAGTTCCTAACTAGCTGTAAGAGCAACTCTTCTGCTCTTTCTGTGCAGCATATTCCTGATATGTGAAGTGTGGGCTTTCACTGCAGAGATGTTTATCAGTGACTGTGCTGCTCTTCTGACATGCATGGATATTTCTGTGAAACTGTGAAAGCATGTGACAGTCACTGTTTTTCCTCTGTCTAGAACTAAGGGAATTAGAGCTTCAGCAAAACAGTGTTCCCTAACACCATGATGAGGTATCCATCTAACCCTGCTATGGAAGAAAAACATTTAAACAAACAGGTAGCACATAACTTTGCTGGCTCTGTCATCATTATCTTTCTTCTGAGAAATCTTCATTCCATTTAGGTGTAAATACTTTCAAGGGGGCTGTAAAGACTTGAGTAAAACAGTTACTACTGCCCACAGTAAAAGAAACAGCTTTTATAAATTAATCTTACTAGAACTGTTCCAAATATTTTCCCACTTTAATTAATTGTTCTTAGAACTATATTCAGGATGTATTACCTTACTGTAGATGTATTAGGACATTTGATGACTATTCCTGAAGTGCAAATACAGGTGATTCTAAAGATCTATTAGCTATTTAAAATCATTTGTGGTTAAAGTGAATTGAGAGATTACTATTAGTAAAAGTGGGAAATGTTTATATATTTAAGAGTTCCTCTACTGTAAATGTCAAGCTTTTGAAATTAGTTGCACTGCAACCCAGATAATGGGTTGCTTTTAATTCATTACTTCAGGTAAAGAACTAACCAAAGTACTTTGCTGCAGCAAGTAAGTGGAAGGATTTTTTAAAATTCAATACATACATCCTGGCTGGATATCTACAGGGAATTGATAAACCACCCAAAATTTCCTTTTTCAGAAGCAGTCAAGTATGAAGCAAAATCTGGTATGGATCATTTAGGCTTAGTCTTTGCTTTGTTGTTCTGAAAGCCTTTCTGGAGTGAGCATTTCTTTATTATGATTATTTTATTAAAAATAAACAGTGGTAAAAACCAGAGACAAATGTTTTTATTTTTGTTTTTCAAGCTTCAGTAAAAGATCAAAACTAGTTATTTCAAAGGCACTGGCATCCTCCATTACTGGTAAGAACACAGAGAAGCTACTTTGCTGATGTAAAGTCCCAGCTCATTGTCTTTTTTCCAGGGAAGTCAAGAGCACAAGGTAAATATCTCCTTGGAAGATACCATTGATTACAGACTTCCCAAAACTGGAGCTAGTTCTGAACTGGTTTTGTAAAGCAATTTCTTAGTTAGAATGACTGAATAATTAGCATAATATCCCAGATCAGGAAGAACACCTGCCTGAAAATTACAGGTGGGAAAATTTGAGGTATGTGTATTTGAGGTAACTCCATCTTTGGGGTTTGCTTCTATCAAAACAATAAATTTGTTCTTTGGGTACTTAAGATACTTGAAGAAATTTTCATGTATGAGTCTGAATGCTGTTTTCATACACAGCATGAAAAACATCCTTAAATATAATTTCTTCAAGGGATTTTTTATGTGTAATCCCTCACCAGTAATGGAATTTTCATGGCAATAAGAAAAGTAGGCAATAATCCTGCAGACACAAGCACTGAGTCAAAGTCAAGGCAGTGGTAAAACATCATTCAAATATCCTCCTGTTGCTACTGTGGGCATTGTCCTGATTAGAGCAGTGTGTAAACCAGACTAAGCTCAAATAACCTTGATTGTCACAGTGCAGTCCAGCAGGCACAGGACAAAGGTACTGTCAATTCAGTCAGGTGGTGAAAATTCATTCATGGCACAACAGACTGTGTATGGCAAGGTAGTGGGCCAACTTTGCTCTAGGATAACTTGGCAGTCTAGATATGAATTTACTACAAAACTGTATTTTTCTCTTCTAGGGAGATTGGGAGGAAACCCTGTGCTCTTAAGTAAGAAATATATATTTTTTTTAGCACACCTTGCCCTGGATAGAAGAAGCTGTCTATGGAGTGTTTTAGTCTTCTCTCTTATTAATGAATGAACAGGAACGATTGTTCTGGGTGTGACTCAACCTCAATTAACTTCAGCACTCAGGGGTTATGCTGGTCCATTGAGTTTATCTCAGGTTTGGTGAGCTGCCAAAATTCATCATGGTAACATGAAGGCTTCTTACAAGTAAAGCTTGAACTTAAATTTGTTCATTTATCTTTCTTTCACTGGGAAGCCACACAACTGCTTACACTGGCACCTCTAAACAGAATGGTGAGAATCCTTCACAAAGTGTTTCTCTCCACAGCTTTCTTGAAAATACATCCCTCAATTTTCTGCTGCCCTAATCAAGGGGGAAATGTTCAGCTCATATTTTCTGGGTAAAGTTTAGTTCTTATGTTCACATTTCCCTTCTAGAATAATGGCCTTCACGATTAACTCACTATGTGATTTCCTCTGATAAATTTAGCTCCAGTTCAAAGTGTTACAATTCATTTATATTACAGTAAATACACTTGATCTTAGAAGCAAAGAGGTTTCAGATCACTCTGAGACTCAGGGAGACATTTGAAAATCCTAGCGACAAAAGGCACAGAAAATCCTGGCAAAACACTGGTTTGGAAAAAATCAAATGAGCTGGCAGATTTCATTTGGCTGCCTTGTTACTCTTGGGCTGACAAAAGGAGGAAAGGAGAAGGGGAGAACAGCAACAAAATTAACATCCCTGGGGGCTGAAATCGTCCTTTGACAGGAAAAGCAGTTGATGCTGGAGTGCAAACTTCCTTGCTTGATAAGGACAACCTCAAACTCATTCTCAAGAGATTTCTCAAGGGGAGAAAAGTACTTGCTTCTGCAGCTGCGACCTTGCTGCTTGCATTTTCAGAGTCGCCTGCAAACCCAGCCAGTTTTGAGCTAGAGGTGCCTGCCTTACTCTAAACTGTGGATTTGGTGTTGCTCCTGACATGTGTGGGCTTCAGAAGACAAGCTGCCTTCTCATCCACCAAAAAATAACACTGCAGATTTCCTCCTGCTGGTGATATCTCTTCTCTAAGAAAATCAAAACCAATCCTCTGCAGCAGCTGTTGTTTGTGGTGCATTAATGTTTGGTATGCATTAGTGTTTGAGCTTGGGCCAGTGTTCTTATTATCCTTCCTTTGTCCTGATGTCCAAAATCTCCTATTTCATTCCAGATGCGCGTCATTATCTGAAGGCTGGCCTCACCTCCGTGGTCACAGGGATTATTTTGTTGTGATTAGGTAGTTGTAGCTAGGATAATCCCCGCACTTCTTCACGCAAAACCAGCTCAGCGCCTCCCTGTTCTCGTCTCTCTTGCAGAAGCATAAGTGCAGAGCTGCCTGGCCATTGTTTATCGGGCAATGCTAGGGAACAGCTGGGCTCCAACTGCAATTTTGGACACTTCTCAAGCTGTAGAGTCAGAATTTGTGAGTGTAGAAAGTTTAGTTACTGCTGGAGCTAGCACGTGCCTGTGTTTATGTGCACCGGGAGCAGGCACAGGCTGAAGCTGGAAGGAGATGAGCTGAGCAGTTGAAGGAGCAAGGCTGTAGCCTCCCTGCCATATCCTACTGCTGGCTGCTGCAGTCCCAGAGCCTGTGACAGCTGGCTGCAGCAGCTTGAGGCCACGTGAAATGGGGGGCACACATGATGTTTCAAAGCCCTCAAGTAGGTAGGCATCAAATCTTAATTTTCTGTCCCTCAGCTCATGGTGTGTCTAAATCTCTGCTTCTGTATGTGGGTTCAGCAGGCTGTGGTTCGTGGGCAGAGCTCCAATGGTATCTCCACAGAGCAGGACACTGTGCAGCTTGCTCAGTCTGTCCCTGTGGGGATACAGGTGTGATGTGCTGTGCACAGTCCCACCTTGCTGTGAAGTCTGTGCATTTGCTGTGCCTCTGGAAATACACAGGAGCTGGGCCTGTTTACAGTGTAAGGGAGAGCTGACCACAGTATTACTCGCTGCCCTGCTTTTAGGCTTTGTAGTTAGGCATGGGGTGCAGCCTGAACAATACAGGCTCTTCAGTGCTGGATCAAGGAGGTGTTTTCAGCATTGCTTCTTGTGGTAATTTGCACATTCATAGTTGCTTTTTAAGGCCATGTAACCCAAACTGCAAAAATAAAATGCCCTCCTAAGAAACCAAACTTAAGGAATAAAAGGAAATAAGATTTTGCTAGGGAAGAGTCCAGAGGAAAAAAAAGGAAATATAAACAGTTTGTATAATCTTCTCTTCATCCCAGTTTTATGCTCCCTCTTAGCAAGGGTGGGCTTGTTTGCTTTCTCCTAAAGAAGTTAGTATCTACAACTTCTCTACAGATCCAGGATTTCCTGATTCACAGATGCTGTTGGGAGACAGAAGGCAGCTAGATGTCTCCACTCCACTGCAGTTCTCACCAGATTTTTGTATGGACATTGGCTCAGTTTAATTCCATCTTTTCCTAATTCAGTAGGTGTGAGGGAGGACTGCACCAAACCAAGTCCCTTCTGAAACTTTTTGTTTTCTCTGTCTTTTCCTGTGAGTTTGAACTCTTGTCCACCAACTTACAGCCTCCTTGTGATACAAAGACAGTGTAGATTTGTTAGTTATTTTTAAGATCTGTGCACAAATCATAGAGATGCAAATGTACACAGGAGGAGAAACTGAACTTTTCTCAAAGGAAAAAAGAGGTAAAAGAGAAGACTAATCTGTGCTCACTGTTCACCAGCTACTGAGGTGCCATGTGTGCAGAGCTAGAAGGACCATTAGGATAACTCTGTGTCTTCCTAAACAGCAGAGCTGAGAGAATCCCTTCTGCAACCTCTGCAGCAAGATTACAATATCTAGAAAGATATCCAATCATTCTTGAGTTGAAGACTGCAGATGGAGCAAACTGTGTCCAGGGAAGTGATTGCAAAGGCTAATTAACTCCTCCAAAAATCAAAAGACCTTGTTTAACTTTGCTTTTTCAGACACTGCATCCCAGTCTGTCTCTTTAATAGTCTTACACTGCTTATTGTTTACAGCTTTTAAAATCAGTGTTAATGGAACTGATTTCAAAAGACTTACAGCCTGTTACCTCAAAATGGTTCTCTTTCAACATTAACACTTACAAACTGAAGTGAAACAAAAAATTCAAGTATTGTGCGGCCTGTTGAGCTGTTTCTAAAAAGTGTGATGGTAACTAGCATTGATCACATTATTACCCTCTATTTTACATGGTTGCCACATCCTAAAATATTATAGTAGTGCCAGCTGAGCTGTAGTAACCATGTGTACACGCTCTTAATTCATAGCAAATGAGAAGGAATGCTGGCTGAGTTGGCCTGCATGAGAAAGAGGTAAATACATTTATTTTCAAGTTGTTGTTGTTGCAGTCTCTACCAATTCACATGACAACTACAGTGATGCACAATTGGTGACTCTGTGTCTGCTCCTTTGCCCTTGCACAGTTTTGCCTACAGTCAGCGACAAGCTGAATGACCAACAGCTACATTCTGTGTAATTTTGAAAAAAACCCAACTGTCTCTACTGTAACTTTTTCCAATAATCTGGAACTTCCAATTGACTTTCCATTGACTTCAGTGCATTTTGGATCAGATGTTAAAATGAACATCTGGTTGCAAATTCATTAGCCAAGTCCGAACAAGACAGCCTCTGTGAAACAAATACCTTCAGGCTTCTTGCCTTGATACTCTCTGAGCATCTCACTTTAGAAATTTGGTGGTCTCAGGAACTGTAATGCATCAGCTCCAACAGCAACGTCAGTGTGGTGTTGACAATGTGTTCACCTGCTGTTCCCTGATCCTGTTATTTCCTCTTCAGAGCTACAGCTCAGCATATTTCTGGCTGGGTTGCCTGATACACAGGATTTACAGCTCAGCTGAACTGATGTTGGTATTGGAAGGTTACCTTCTTAATTTCTTCTATTCCCTTTCTCTTTAGTCAAGAAATTGTGCTGCATTTTTATACAATGATTCCAGGCATAAGGAAGAGAGTTCCCCTGTTCTCTCACAGCAACAGGTCAGCAGCAGACACTGGCACCACCTATTTTATGTAAATACCAGGTCCTCTTTTAGAACTTGGAAGGGGTTGAAGTTGTATTCTAGGCCATTTTATCTGCAAAGGAGATACTTAGCTTTCTAAAATTCCCCCCAAAATGGGAGTTGTCCTGAGCTAGATATGTTTATATCTATTCTAAACACAAAGGTATATAAAAAAAGGGAAGTAAAATGTGACCCATTTCATCTATCCTTTTTTAATTTCCTTCCAGTAGTTTTCACAAGTAGGAAAACATATGAAGACACAGGGGAAAATAGGCTTCTAAGGAGGTTGCATTAATTTGGGGAAAAAAAATGAAAATCCCAATGCACATTAAGAAAGGCAAATTTGATAGTTCATTTAGTAAAGACAATGCCTGTAGACACAAAATTTTTATAGCTCTGTTGGATTCCACCCTTTAAGAGTTTTTATTGTTGTAGAAACCATACATTTCTAATTTTTCTTCTTTTCCTTTTTTGATCAATCTCTATTTAATTGTTTTAAAATACCTGTGGTATATCTAGATCCCTCCTGGTGTTGATTTTTCTGACTAACAGTGCATTTATAGTTAAACAAGTGAGGCATTTGGACTGTAGTCATTTTGATTTATAGCAGCAGGAACAAAGCGAGAGTACAGACGTCAGTGCTGCTGCTGCTGATCTGGCAACAGAGACTTCCTAATGTACAAATTACGTCTTTCACCACACAATTCCCTCTCTACCCTAGCTAGAGACAGGGAAGCATGCTTATTTAATGCAGTGTGTGCCATCTATACAAAGGTGTGTGTACAGGACTAAGTGCATGCTATAGCATTCATTTGAGGCGCACAGTTTATATTTCACTGTGCTTTTTTCATTTTAAAATGAATTGTCCATAATGGTAAATATGCAGTGATTCACTTTTCTTGCCTCTTACAGACAGGACAGACAAGTGTGGTTGTGGAGGTGGCTGTAGTGCTTTACCCATACAGTCCATAAGAAATTGCAGTGAAAATATGAATTCATTTTCTACAGATCACCAAAACACCAGGTGTGGTGTTTTATTCACATCTGGCCCTGGGGAGGCCTTTGAATAACCACCCCACGGGTGAAAGGCTCTAGATGTACAGGCTCAGCTCCCTGTACTACTGAGTGAAAGGAGGACTGTTTTGATAATTAATATTGAATATGGGTGGTGGAACAAAGCAGGGCTCCAGAGGAGAGACTCTTGTCTCAGTGGTGGTGTTCCAAATTCCAGGGCTGAGTGTAAGTGCTGATACCTACTTATCTGTATATAAAGATCCTGACAGCTGTCCTTTTCAAATGGTATGAAACATCTCACTAACTGAACACCAGACTCAACTCAGCTGGGTAAAGCAAAATCTGGCAGTCATCACACCCAGGGACCAGGCACCACATGACTCTGGTTAATATGTGGCTGCATTTCATTAGTAGCTGGAGTGATTCCTGTGCATATAGCACCATAGCCTGTATATCTGCTAAGCCTTTAAAGCACTTCAGGATGAAAATAGCTCAATGCAAGATAATGGTCTCAATTTAGCATTGCAATCTGCAGGCAAAGACTTGGAGCAACTCCCAAGGCAGAGCAAAGTCTGACTTGTTTCAAACCTGCTTCTGCAAAGGCAGAGCTATTGGGTGCAGTGCCTTGTTCTGTGCAAAAGGCAGCGAGCTGCCCCGTCCATCAGGCAGTCCCCTCTGCCACGTTGACAGGGAAGAGGGACTATTTCTGCATAGACAGCAGGCTCCTTCCTGCTCCATGAGCATCATTCCACCATCAGGATCATACAGCATGCACTGGCAGTGGCTGCCCTTGCTCTCACAAGGTCACATTTAATGTGGAGAAATGAGCAGTAAAGTCACCCTTATTAATATGTGCTAGTGCATGCTATCTGTCCCATCTCCCATTTACGTACTTGGAGACTGAGAGTTGCATCGCTCATAATATGAAAAATAGGCACAAATGCATCCCAAGGTTGGTTTTGCTGCACTGAAAAAAAATAGTAAAAAAAAAG
Source organism: Urocynchramus pylzowi (assembly GCA_013397555.1). Taxonomy (NCBI): domain Eukaryota; kingdom Metazoa; phylum Chordata; class Aves; order Passeriformes; family Fringillidae; genus Urocynchramus; species Urocynchramus pylzowi. The sequence continues at coordinate 814,126 of VZRH01007163.1, forward strand.
GAAAAACACAGCTTATGAGAAAAGGCAGTCAGAGTGGTAGAGTGTAAATGACCGTGGGTAAAGTCAGGCTGCTTGTCATCTCTGGGACTCTGTGGGAGCCCTTCTGAATGCCTGTATTTCCTCAAATGTCCTGCAACTGGGGCAGATTGCTGAGCTGCTTGCTTCATATCTGGTATGAAGCCCTGGTCTCAGCCAGGGCTTGGCTGAGACCCTGAAAACCTCTGTCCTGCACAGCTTTGTGACCTATTTGTTAAATTGAGAGCTATTGAACATCCTCACTGACACAATTAAGTTAAATACAGCTGAAAAAAGAAGTGATGTAAATTCAGTTTTATGTATAAGCCAGGTATTAAAAGGCATACGTACATTCCTGTTGCTGTGGGGATCCCTACTGCCATCCAGCACTTTTGTTTTTATGACACTGGATTTGGTGGTTGGCTTTTTTTGGTTGGTTGGTTGTTTTTTTTTTTTGGTTCGGTTGTTCGGGGGTTTTTTTCCTGTTTGTGGGGTGGTTTTTTTTGGTTTTTTGGGTTTTTTTTTCTGTGTGTAATAAATACAAATAATAAGTTTCAAATGCACAGTGAAGCTCTTGCTGTGCACAAGTTATTCAGTTGGTAGATTTCTTCCTCTCTTCAGAAATTTAGTTTGTGGTCTAATTGCTTACACTTTGAAAATTTGTTTTTCTTGTATTTAAGAGCACAATGGTTATTCAAAGTAGTTGGAGCTGCAGAACCAAACTGTCTAACACTTTTGGGATTTGGATTGCCGGAAAAAAAATATTTGCAACCATATGATTGTTAACGTACCCAGCCCTGAGCTGGAGGGGAGCAGGGTAAGTGCAGCTGGGAGGATGCAGAAATGGCTGTGCCTTCTACCACTGGGACATGGACAGCACCAGACACGTTTGCAGTATAAATTAATACAGTCTTTGGGCTGCTCTAATTTATCCAGCTGATCTCGACCTCGAAGGACCTTTATCTGCTGGGCAGGTGCCAGGAGGTGGAAGCTAGTTTCTGGCTCCTTGCATGGCGGCAGCAGGGAGGTGCAGGATCTGTTCCAGCTGTTTAACGTCACCAAGGATTCCTGTATGAGAGGGCAGCGCTGCGCCAGCATCACAAGCCAGCTTCGCAGCAGCTTGGCACTGCTGCAGTTAAGCTGAATTGAAACGGGGCAGGGTTTGGCCAGAGCGTGGCTGTGCATGCTCTGCCAGCCAAATCCGGTGACGCTTGAATTCACTGATTGTCATTGACTTTAATAGGACCGGGATATTGTCCTCTCCGCCGAGCTAAGCACAGATACTTTCTGAAGTAGGGGCGAGGCCTGATCCCCGCAGAAATACGAGGAGCTTTGCCATTAAATTCTCCAGAGGAAAAGATACGGGGTGGAAGGAGACGGTTGGGAAGAAAATGCAAATAAATAAGTTTTGGGTTTAACTGTGCCCTCGAGCCTTCCCTCTGACCTTGATGTGCAGAAGAGGCACGCAGACAGGAGGCTGGGGTTATGTGTGCAACTAAGGACGTGCACAGAGCAACCATTTTATAAATCATTATTCTTTAGAGCCCGGGACTTGATGATTAATGGAGGGGGTGGTGAAGGCAGTGGCAAGAGAAGAAATAACGGTGGGTGTGTGGATAATGTACAAATGCTGAATGAGTGGGCTATTAAACAGGAGGGAAAAAATAAAGGTTGCTTTTTTGGGAAGAGAGGGAAATCCGTTATGATATAGTAAGCTGAGTGTGTTCTGGTGCAGCCTCCTGGTTCCAGGCTCTGTGCTGCAGTGACAAGGAGAGAGGGGGAAGAAAACCGGGGGTGGGAAAGGTGTGCGTGGGGGTCGGCACCTGAGGAGACCCGTGAGTGGAGGGACACGGGACGTGCGTGAAATAAATAGCTATTATTCCTCAAATCATTAATTTTTAAAATAAAGAAAAAGGTGGGGAGGGAGGATGGAAATCCCCTCGCACAAAGGAACCGTAAGCGCACCGGCTGCAGGAGCGGGATCACAATAAATAAATAAATAAATGTCAGTAAGGCATCTCATTGAGAAAAAAAAAAAAAAAAAAAANGGCGCTGCGGTGGGGCGGGGGCATCGCCACCGCGGTGAGCGGCGTGCTTTGGTGGGTTTTTTGGTTGGTTTTTTGCACCCCCTTGCCCACCCCTGCGTCAGGAGTAGGGGCTGTGTCCCTCCCGCCCAGCCCCGGTGTGTGCCTGCGTGGCCCCGTGGGCTCACAGCATCAGCCTTCATGGATCCGAACGGTGAAGGCTGATGGCCGTGGGTAGGAAGTGTGGATTGTCTGGGAGTTACTGCTTTACAACTCGGGAAGCAAATGAAAACCGCCTGCTCATCCCTTCTCTGCGAGTTTGTTTCTTGCAGTTTATAGAAAATTTGGGGCTTGCGGCCTTCAGGGATGAGAAATTCATCTTTCCTGGGAGTTTCTCAAGGTTTTTCTTGTACAGTCTCTCTAAGATGCAAAGAAAAACAATGATTGTATTGCTGATAATACCAACACTTAAGGGTTTGCTTATCTTTGCAGCTAACGGCTTCTCACTTAAGAAAGGAGAACTCAAATCCCAATCCCAGGTTTTTCTCTGCAACTACAATGTAGTCATTGGGATTTTCCCCTCAGCAAGTTTGCAGATGACACCAGCCAACTGGTGCTATTGACACACCTGAAGGACGGGGTGCTATCTAGACCTGGACAAGTGGGCCCATGGGAATCTCATGCAGTTTTAATGAGACCAAGGGCAAAGTGTGGCACTTGTGTTGAGGAATGAACTGATGGAGAGCAGCCCTGCTAAGAACTCAGGGGTGCTGGTGGATGAGAGGCTGGACACGACCCAGCAATGAGCACTCCCAGCCCAGAAAACCAATCATATCCCGGGCTGCATCCAAAGCAGCGTGGGCAGCAAGGAGAGGGAGGGGATTCTGAATCCCTCTGCTCCACTTTGGTGACACCCCACCTGCAGTGCTGCATCCAGCTCTGGGGTCCCCAGCACAGAAAGGATATGGGTCTGTTAGACTGAGTCCAGAGACAGGTCACCAAGCTGATCAGAGAGATGGACCATCTCTGCTATGAGGAAAGGCTGAGAGAATTGTGTTTGTTCAGCCTGCAGAGGAGAAAGCTTTGGGGTGATCTATTTGTGGCCTTCTGGTATGTGAAAGGAAACTATAAGAAAGACAGAGAGGGACTTGTTACAAAGATGTGTATTGAGAGAACAAGGCAGACTGGCTTCAAACTTAGAGTAGGTTTAGATTAGATATTAGGGAAACAATCTTTACTGTGAGGGTTGTGTGAGGCACTTATACAGGTTGACCAGAGAAGTTGCTGATGCCCTATTCCTGGAAGTGTTTGAGGTCAAGTTGGGTGGAGTTCTGAACAACCTGGTCTAGTGAGCGATGTCTCTGCCCAGAGCAGGGGAATTGGAACTGGATGGTCTATAAGGCCCCTTCCAGTCCAAGACCTTCTATGATTCCATTATTTGTCTTCAGGACCAGAAGAGTTTTCATAAAATGGTGAAAGGTAGCAACAATAAACTTTTTGCTGTGGTTCCCAGCCTTTAGTGTTCTAAAGTTTAATGACTGTTAAGCAACCCTGAAAATACTTTCTTGTCTTAATGACTGATGCTGTGCTGTTCCCAAATATTACTTAGAAAGGACCTCACATGTTGGGGTCTTCAGTCTGGTAACTTTCAGCTCTCAATTCACTACAGCATTTTTATGAAAAGGACCATGCAAGTAAAGAGCTTTTCCAGAACCCTCTGTCAAGCAGGATGATTTCAGATAGGAAGCAAAAAAAAAAAGCCAGAAAAAAAAAAAAACCTAACAAAAAAAAAAAAAAAAAAAAAAAAAACAAAAAAAAACCAACAAAAAAAAAAAAAAAAAAAAACAAAAAAAAAAAAACCAAAAAAAACTCACAACAACAAAACAACAAAAAACCAAAAAACAAAAAAACAAACAAAAAAAAAAACCAAAAAAAAAGAGCAATGCACAGGCCCTGAGTGGAAAATCAGAGGCCAATACAGTGTCAGAATCTGACAGGAAACTGATAAGGTGGCTGCTGGTGCCAGTGTGCTAGCCAATGTCAAATCATGAAGTATGTTACTTTTCCCTCATGCAGGTGGGGCTTGCATAGGAGCATGAGCCCATGTCACCTGATTGTACTCCCATAATCATCAGAGCAATTTGGGGGCTTTTTTGGTCAAATGTGTAGATTAACACTGGTAAAAGAGAATAATCCTTTCTTTCCTCCCCTGCGTTCTCCCCAAAAAGGTCTCTGTCCTGTGTCCTGTGTTTTACTACACTAGTGAAAGCAAAACTTCTGAAAGAAAAATTCTGTTCTTGAAGAAATGAGGAATGCTGAAGGTTTTTATGGAGCTTTTATTTCAGAAGTTTTCTGGAACATTATTTAGAGCTGTGACTATGAGTAGTGGTGGTTTTTGCTCTTTCTGCCTTAGATTTTCACTTTTACACAGTTTCAAGTAGTGAAGTGGATGAACTAGTGTTACTGTTCTCTCAGACAGTTGTAGTGGGCTTGAATGGTCATGCAGAAAGAATTGAGGGGGTATTGTTTTGATTTGAAAAAAATCTCCAATACAAAAACCATCCCAAAAAACCCAGTGTGTTTAGAAAAGTCTGAATCAGTTCCCATTAAATTCACTAGTGAAGATGAAAGTGAAAAGAACTTACAAAGCAGAATTAGAGGTTCAGGTGAGGAGGGGCCTCAGCCAAACTCCTGCTCAAAGCCAAAGTTGAGAGATCAGACCAGGTTGCTTAGCTTAACTTGCCCTCTTCTCTCATGCACAGTAGTTTTAGAGCATGTCTGGCAGAGCTGGTACCAGTGTCAGATTTGAATCTCAGGAGACAGATCCTTCCTTTTCTCACTTAGACTAGTTTTGTACTTTTTGGGAGTAGATGCAGTTAATCCTGCTCTGTATTAGAAAAAGGGGTAGAAAAAACTAGTGCTACTGAATCAAAAGGGAAAAAATTTATTTGTGTATGGTCACTGAATTGTCTCTTGAAGACTCTAAATATTTCGTTGTACCTTCTCCTTTAAATTTACAGTGTATTTTGATAATATGCAACATTTAGTGGATTTTTTTTTAGTTTTTTGTTTTTTCTTTCTGCTACCAAGTATATGCCATATATAGAAATACAGTTATCTTTTGAGAGACAAAACCATAAGGGCAGATTTGCTATAGAAAAGAATTTCTAATAGGAATTGCATGTTTCTCAAAGGATTTGGCTTTATTTTGAATTCCTTAAAGAAAGGGTTAAAAATCATTGAAAATATAAAGTGGAGCTTATCTTGCAGAAACATGCAGTTAGAATTGATTTTTTTTTTCTCCATCTTTCACAGAGTATTGTGAAGAAACAAAAAACCTGTAGCTTGGGCACTGGTGGGGGTTTAAAAGTATAACTCTTGTGAACCACTGGGACTGTTGAGATGATATAGCTTAAAAGCAGAATGAACAGTAAGAGGAAATAGTGCAATTTTCCAATACTAGAACTAGTTATTTTGGCTAAAATATTGTCATCCCACCACAGCCTTGAAGTTTGCTTTTTTTTTTTTTTTTTTTCCTTTTTTTAACTTAAAACCAAGGAAAACCTGATTTTCNTAACTGAAAACCAAGGACAACCTGATTCTCAGCTGCTTCTGCTTATTCCTATAGAAATTATATGTAATCAAACATGGGTTTTTACCCAGATGAATTTGAGACCTCACTGCTTGAAACATTTGAATATAAGAGACATCAAGGCAGGCTCTGTGCTGCAAAATATTCAGGCCAGAGGAAGTGGGGAGGCAGAGCAGGTAAACCACCTTGGTGTACCCCCCTGGTACTCCCCAGTGCAGCTCTGCAGGTCTGGGCTGTTCTTCACTGCCCAGGGATGCTTCCCCGGTCTGCCTCCCTGTCTGATGCTGTGCTGCCAGGAGAAGGTAACAGAGCCCTGTGCTGGCAGCTCCTTTCCCAACACAGACTCTGCCAGCAGCCCCCAGGGGCCTGGAGGGGCCTCTGTGTCTTGCCATGGAGATTTAGAGCTGTAAAGAAGGCTACAAGGAAGAGGGCTATTTAAATAAAATAAATGAAGAAAGAAAGACAGGCCCTGGATCTGTGTAAGAGAGCGTGATGCAAAGTGGCAGGTGGCAGTGTTTGAGGACCAGAGAACTTTGCAGACAGTTTTCCCCTATTCCAGCTCTTTTGGTTACCTAAGGTACCACAAATTACTTTTCAAGCATGGAGTGTTCCACACACCTCATCATCATGGAAACTCTCAGTACCGACCTTCTGATGCTGGGCTAGCATCTAGGGAAGCTAGAAACATTTCCGTGGAACCACCCAGTGTGTCTTTTACAAAACGAAACTTAATTACAGTTTCATCCCATTGAAGTCACAGGCACTGACAGGGCAGGTGCGTGCTTCTTCTACTGGGTAGGGGGTATTGGACAGTATCTCCCAGAAACAAGGGATTTGTGGAATTCCTGCTACAGAAATAGAGGAGAAAGAGATGGAGAAGAGGCAGGGAAGGGGAGGAAAAGTGCTGGAGAATCAGAATTGCTGCCAACAAGAGGTGGGGAAGTTTCAGTACTCTTTCCTCTGTCTTAAATAGCTGCTGCCCTGAACACTTCTGTTATTCTCAACAAAGAGGTGTGTGAAAATCCAGTCAACAAATTCACAGCTCTAAAAACTGGTAACAGCTCAAAGAAGTCACCATACTTTTACAATTCAAAAGGATACCACACAATGATAGCTAAGGTTTATGAGGAGACACAGTTCAGGAGTTGGTGGTCCCATATGTTGAATAAATATGAGGTCTTTGCAGAAGTTGGAAGGAAAAGTGGACAAAATAACTTGATCCTGGAAGGTGAAAATACCCAGTTCCATCTAACTTAACAGAGGAAATTTAGCAAGACCTTTCTAAATAAATATATTTTTATCTGTGTGTGAAAATACAAAGAGAAATGTTGTGAAATTAGAGTACACATTTCATGCTGAAAGAACAGCATTAAAAAAACCCAAACAGAGACATGGCTTTGTATCTTGAACCTGACTTAGTACTACCTTCCTCCTGTGCTGAATTTCATAATAAACTTTTCTATAGGAGATGTGCTTTTCACCCCCTTCCTTTGAATTGCTCAATTAGGAGATCAAAAAGGTGGTCATTTTCATGGCATAAGAAAATGGGAACTGCGTCAGGCCTGTGAGCTCTCTTTGTGTTATGTGTCAGCTTGTACTGTGTGTAATGTCAGTACAGTGGGGCTACTTGATCATTATTACTGCTGCAAATTAGCTGGGGCGGTGGAAAAATGGCAGGTATGGTGATAAGTTCTGGGTTTTGTTTTTAAATTGGGAAAGTGGATGAAACAAAAGAGTGTTTGTTTGAGAAAGATATTTCAGTTCTAAACCTGCACCAAAACTCTCTCCATGGCCTTGCTCAAATCCCTCAGTGAAAGACACTGTGATTTTCAGTCCTATCAAATAGTATCTTACTATGCAAGAATTCCCACTGAAAGCAGTGGAACTATCCAGGGATTAAGGCACTAATCAAATGCGTATAAAGATGATAGAACAGACTCTTTGCCTCTCTGCTGCTGTTTCCCAACTTATAAAATGAAGATAATAAAATACACGAGCTATTCTGGGTGTTGTAAGGATACATTAGGTCATGCTAGCAAATCACTTTGAAGACAAACCCAAACGCTCTACAAATGCTAAGGATTCTGTCAAGAAGTGCAGGGGTGTAGTCACAGTTCAGGGACACATACCAAAAACCAGCTTTGAGTGGGGAGAGAGCTTTTGCAAGAAATAGGCATCAGTGATACAGAGATCTTCAATATCTGAAATGCTGTGTTATGAATACACCTCATAAATACATACAAAGAAAAAAATTCCAAACTGCTTGGGAGAAGTGCTTAGTATGGCTGCATGAAAGAGAACTTACTCTCTCATTGTGCTGTTTGTTATATACTTGTTAAGTATTTCTGGGCCAAATGGTTCTGAACTGAGTCAGCCATGTGAGAAGAAAAGTAAGAAAAAGCAAACTTGCAATATCAATATGAGATCTCCCCTGGTCTTTATGACCATTGGGTTTGGTTATTTGCTGAGGTGTGTACAGAGGTGTGTTTGTCTTGACCAGTTGCTATTTCTATGTCCCTAAAGTTTTCATTTAGTGTATCTTTAAAATATGCTGCGTTCAGATTGACTAGTCATTGAAAACCATCATGAATGGTCCTTTGTGGACATGACTGACAGGCTAGGCTAGCAATGCTTTAAAAAAGAAAGCAAAAAGTAGAGTGTTTGCAAACTGAGTTATATTTATTTATATAAATTTTTATATATATTTATTATATTTATGAGGGTGTTTTGCCTGATGATTTCAATTATTGACTCACGTGAGGCAAACACCCAAGTCTAAATCAATAAACCTGAAAATACTTCTAGTCTATCTCTGTGTACAACTGTGTGACTTAAATCCAGGTCCCATGGCTGAATTCTGAAAACTCAAAGGGAGGGATGACAAAATGTGATGTATAGATTCCTATTTGCCTTCAAACATTTTAGATCAGGACCTTCTTCTTGTCTAGTGAAAAGACTTTGGGCATTATATACTGAATGCCACTTACTTCAGTTTGGTGATGTAAGGCCACCACAAGAAACAGCTCATGTAATTTTATCCAAATGAAGTTACTGCAGTCACTGAAAGTGGGTAGCGTAGAAATTATTGAGTAATAGTATAGAAATTAGTTGTTTCTCAGGGCATTAAAAATTAACTAATATCAGAGCTCTCATGTGCATTATTAGGAATTTTTCCTTGAGGCCTACCTATATGATAGGTAATCACAGTGCCAGGAAGGGAAGTAAGGGAGCATTCCTCTGGAGGTGGGAATGATTACTACTAGAATTCTTATATATATGTTACAAAAAACCCCACAAAAAACGGGTAAGTAATGGTGATATACCAAGGAACCCCAAACAACTGGTAAATGATTTCAAAGTGTTACAATCCCCACCCCAGAAGTCTTTGCTTTTCTACTCCGGGCCTTGCCAGTCAACCAACAACATTCCATCCTCTCCCCTTGTTTTGTTTCCCTCTAAGACTAAGGGATCCCTCTAAGATCATCCCAAAATGATCTGAAGTGCACAATCTCTTCTAGACTGTGAGTGTAGAAAGCCAGACTTGGTATAGAACCTGGAAACCGGTACTGCATTCCCTTTATTTCTTCCTCCTTCTTTCCTGTTGTACATATGGCCCCTTGTGACATGGTTTTAATGAGCATGGTGGTATTTGGTCAAAGGCTGGACTTGATGATCTTGGAGATCTTTTCCAACCTTAACGATTCTCTATGTCAAAGGTTTTTAACTATGGAAAAGGCAGTGGTCCTCATCTTGCATGTAGTGCAAAGAAATTTTTTAAAGAAGTGCTAGAAGTGACTGAATGGAAAGCTTTTCTTTGGCAACATCTAATAGAGAGGATGGAATAAAATCCCAAAGGGATTAGTTAGATTTAGTTTGGCTGGATACAACCTCAGAGATTATTGTTCGTGGATTTATCTTGTACACCCTATATCTTGCCCCCAGGAGATGATCTATTCTGTATTTCCATCCCTGATTTCCGTGATACTATAATGAAAATATGATGTGTCATAAGGGTGAACAATTTAGTGGAAACTCCTGTGTAAAGGCAAATCTTGACGGGAACTTCCTAAAACACGGATGCAGAATAATACTTCTTATTTTTTGATAGCTATATTGTGAACTCTGTGTGCTGAATGGGTGGGAAAAAATACATTTAGCAAAATAGTACTTAAGATAAAATTAAATAGAAGATAGCATAGGATTTCCCCCAAAGCTTGACAAATACCTACAATCTGTAAATTTTTTGAGTATCTCGCTGAAGGGATGTGCTACTAGGTCACCAAAACCTCTACAAATCATAATCAAAAACAAACACCTTGCTAAACCAGACTGTGTAAGAAAGCAAGCATCTTCTGCTAATGATCTGAAAATCGCCTCCTTTACTATGCAGCCAATCTCACCAAAGCTGTGTGTGGGCGATTGTCATAGAAGATATCTCAAGGGCCACCACAGGTACCAAAATGAACATCCATGCTAGCAAGAGTCTTTATGCCTCTTCTCCCTGCTTGGCACTCCAGTTTGCTGCCTTTTGCTTCTCACCAAAATAAACTTCGAAAGGACAAAGAACCTGGTACCTCTGGGTGCTTTCAGCAGCTCGTGAACCTGATTTGGGCTTACCGCTTACATTACCGGTATCTAGAATTGCTCCAGCAAAGAATGGCTCAGCGGTTTGGGCAAGCAGCCACTTACTGCTTGGAATCATCTGGAGGCCAAACAAGCCCTGCCCCTGGAGGGGACGCAGAAGGAAAACTCTAGCCAGCAAGTGTGGGGCTGGGGATGCAGAGAGCACTCAGGGGGCACCTCTCACCACGACCCCGGCCTCACCAGCCAGGTGCGGATGGCGCCTCAGCCACCCGGCGCCGCAGCCCCCGTTCGGCTGGGTACGGGAACGCAGGCGGCCGCCTGGACCGCCATCCCCCAGGACCTCCCCCGGGCCCCTTCTC
>VZRH01007163.1:826875-906469 GCA_013397555.1 Urocynchramus pylzowi
ACACTCTCCCTCTCTCTCTACATACACTCATCTCCCCGGAGAGAGAGAGAGAGGAGAAACTCAACTCCCAAACACCGACCAGATGTCGAAGAAACGCAAAGCCCTGGAGGGCGGCGGAGCCCCGCTCCCCCCCGAGGACCCCAGAGCCTGCTTTGGGGCCGGCGAGGAGCAAGGTAGGGCGGCGGAGGCCTGCAGGTGGCCGGGCGGGCGGCCGGCGGCCCACGGCAGGGACGTGCCGGCCTGGCCGGCCTCCTGCAGCCCACCCGCACTGGGCTGACTTGGGCGCTTAGGCCGGGCTGCTCCCACCGCAGCCACAGCGAACTCGTGACGGGGGAAGGGGCGAGGGAAGGGGCTGTGGGAGGGTGGCCGAGGGGAATGGCAGCTCTGCCAAGCAGTCCAGGCTCCCTTCCCCACTGCAGTTTGTCACTGGCATGGGCACATGAGCCACAGTGCCTCATTGATTTGTAGCTTGTGTAAATCGGTTTGCGGTGCGCTCCTGGCCGGGGCAGCGCATGAGCTATAGGCACCTGGCATATACGTTGTGGCTTCGCGTGGGTCCCGTTTCCTCCAGCAAGCCCCCGGCCCTGGTACCATTGCGGTTGCGTCGCGCTGGGGCTTCAAACGCCGCTCTTGTACGGCACTTTGCACCCAGCTAAAGTTGGTTTTGCTGTAATTTTCAAGCTCCAAGTATTTGTGGTGAAAGCTGTTCCGCACTTTTTGACAAAATAATGTGAACGTAGCAGCCGCGTGGTGTAAAATCAGCTGCGCACACAAGTGTGAGGGAGTTCTGCTGCCGAATTTCTTGTTGTTCAGCCAGCCCAGTGGGTTCCCTTCCTTTGTGTTTATTTTAACAAAGTGGGCCCAGATGAACCAAGCTGAGCTACAGGGCTTTGGGCTTGTGGCTGTAATGCAGAGAGGAGAGGGAAATGCTGGTTGGATTCAGAGCAGTGTTTCAGGCTGTTGCGAGTGGCTGTGGTGGGAGATGGTGGGTGTGTGGTGGGTTCAGATGACGGTTTGAGTGTGTCTCTGTGCATGCTCGAATTCAGAAACATGGTGGTTTTGCCTGGGCAGGTGTACACCAAGCAGGGAGGGATGACATGAGTGTGTTTTCCAACATGGAGTCTGTGGCCCTTATTGTAAATGATATGATAGATCCTAATGTCACAAATCACCCACATCGTGAAATTCCCTTACCACCATGGATGTGTCTGCTTTTGTAAGGAAATATTTCCAGCACAGTGGTTGGTGTGTTCTTCTGGTTTCATTAGAAAGGAACACTGAAATTCACCATTTCTCTCAAAAGATATGGTTTAGGGTTTATGTGGTTGCTGGTTTTTAATTGCTTGGCTCTCCCACAAGAAAATAACATGTTTATGTTATCTTGCCATTTCTCTGCTTAAGACTAATCTTGACATGGGAGGGATATTTTCAGACCCTGTCAATGACTTTATATGCATGACAGCATTCAATGTTTTTGCAATGTGGAATTTTGCTGTTACTAACCTGGAAAATCTTACCTCTTTGTCAGCAATAGAGGAGGTTAAATACAGAAAGGGTATTCAGCAGAGATTCAGCATTCAGAAAGTTTGGTATAGATTACATGTAATTTTAATTTAAATATATGCCAGTAGTGGGTGTAGAAGCACCTTACATGTTATTGTGATACAGTGATGTTTGCCCAGTTAGAATTTTTTTTTTTTTTTTTTAACTCTACAATAATATTTTCTGTAACACATCTGGTTACGTAACAAGAAACAGAAAACATAATATGACTTTAACACAGGATTGTTCTTTTTCTTGATTTCAGTATACACAAAACAAATGAAATGGAGAGTGAAAAAATACTTGATAAAGTATTGATGTGTATCTAAAGGGAGTAAATTAGGTATCATTTTCCTCATAAGGGGACACAATGTATTTTGTAAATCAGACAGATTGAAAACTCGTGTTTTGCACCTAGATAATCCAGGGTCTTGTCTTTTCTATTGTAGTAAATAATGAAATTAGGCAAAAAAATGTAGTTTTATTTCTGAGCTTAAATATATTTTTGTGAACTTCTATTCTGTTTATTTTCTTCCTCCTGTTTTACAAGAAGGAATGTTGCTTGTTAATTACATTGTCTGTGCCTATGTAACTGTAGAAACCATTAAGAGTGTGCAATGTATCACAGTCTTGTAGGGAATGTATTTTTGTGTAAGATGGTGGGTGTGAGACTTTCTTAAGGCATGAGATGGGGAAGGTTGTTTTTTTTTTTTTCATTATGCTTAATAAAAAAAAGCATCTTACTATGAAGCATTGTGGTCTTACAGCAGGTCTACTACCTCTGTGGAGAAGGCATACTTGCTGAATTTAGAGGGCAGGTGTGTAGTGTTTGCCTGGAAGTATGGAGAAACCATGTAACACCTGGGGTTTAGCGTTAAAATGTAAAATTGGGAGCGGGGAGGCAGGAAAGGCAAAATGGGCATAAGTAAACCAAGGGAAGAAAAACAGAGAGCTCAGATTTCTGGAAGCTGCCAAATCCTGTATTCCTGCAGAAGCTGAATGCAGAAGCCCGGCTGTCCTCAGCTAACGAGTTGACTTCTTTCAGTGACAGAAGCGTGAATGAGTGAGAGCCTGGATCCAGGTCTGCCATCTTATTCTTCTGTGTTACCTGGTCAGGTGAGAGCAGGTGTTGCTAACAGAGGAGTCTCAGACCCTTTTGAGGGTCTGTACTTCTGTTTTTAAATATTAAGAGAGTGGGGACTGATTTCTTAGCTGCTCCAGACTGTGCTGGATATTTGGCCAACTGAAGCGTGCACTTGCAGAGTTTCATTCAGCTCTTGTTTATCCTCACTTGGCGAAGCTGTGGGTGGATAGACACTATGTAGGCCACAATACAGATTTTTCAAACTTCCTTGGTGTGGCTCTGTTTTTATTCTCCTTCAAAGTATTTTATGAAGGACTCCGTAATCCATACTGTGACCTTGCCTTTTGTTGTGGGGTCTGATGCCGTGCATTTCAGCCTCACTGGTGTGGAGAGGAGATAAGGGATGAGGCTGCTCTGTATCTCCCACCTTCTCAGCAGCAACAGCCTGAACCTGTCTGTCTGATTCAAGGCACTTCACTGCTTCACCTTATTAAGGGGGAGACTCATAAGGCTCATTCCCATAATCTCCAAAGACACAGTGGCATCTTTTGAGAAAAATTCAGGTTCTTACTTGAGCTGAATTGCTTCTCAGAGGTGCCCCTTTCTTTACCTTGATTGTCCATGAAGCTTAGGGTAACCACACTGGTGTATATGTACAATTAAAGTGGCAGGAATTCCAGCAAGGCTGATAAGGTCCTAGTGGAGAAACCAGATATGGTTGTTCAGTGTGATACCCAGCGTGGAGGCGGTGGGATTTGTCTGTTGAAACTCAGCTCTCTGCACTCCTTTATAGTCAGGAAGCAGAACATTTCTAGGGATCAATTCATCTCTTCCTGAAGTGGAAGTCTACATTTAGTCAGCAGAATCAGATCTGAGAAGTGCTGTTTCTGCCAATTGAATATAAAAGTAGTCCAAACATCTAGCATGGATGTAGACAGCTGTATTTCAGCAGAGAAGTCCTGACTTTTGACCAGATCTTTCAGGCTTCAGTGCAAGTCAAATGACAAAGATATTTTTCAGCTGAATTTGAAGCAGAGGACTTCCCTTCTGGAATAACCCTTTTGCTCAAAATTGTAGCACAAAAAAACTGAAGAAGAGTCCTCTTTCTGTGAATTACTTTTTTCTATGAATGTGTTGAAAGCTAGTGTAGAAGATGTGAAAATGGAGGGTGTTGGTTTAAAAACAAACAAATAAAATATGGACAGTTCTCAGGACCAAATGCAATATGATCTTATGTCTAAAGTATACAGCAATGCTGCTCACAATTTTCCAGCGGTTTCTGGATAGAGTGCAATTCAGTATTTTGGAAATTTTCTTGCAGAGATTTTTGAGCATGATGAATTCAAGGAAGTAGTAATCTGTAAATTCTCATTGGACTGCTCTTTCTCAATTTGCATTTTGTATGAAGATAAATAAATGCATTTCTTCCACTTCCCCTGTGGTCCAGTTGTTCAAATGGTCTCCATTGTCACAAATATGAGTTATAGTTGAGCGTTTTCTGTGCTTTACAAAACTGGTCTCTAAAGAGAGAATTGTTGCAAAACTCTTCCAGAGACAAAGTTGAACTCCTGTCTGCCCACAAGTAACTTTTAAGATGTGATTACTTTTTTTTTAACTTCAATGGTGCTGACCATTTACATAAAAGTTAATCATGTGCATAAGGAAATGTTTTCAAGATTTTGATGGTCTTAGCTATTATTAATCAAAGGACTCCTGAGGGTCACTTCTATGCAAGAGATATTTCCCTAGTAATTAGTAGGGGGAGCAGTTTATACTAAACTATTCTCTCTGTCTAACACTTGATGATTTGTGTGACAGCTTATCATTCACATTTGTCTTGAAATTTGGTATTAAGTTCTGATTATTATTAAATCTTAATTTGGGATCATCAGGCACAGGAAATCAAGATCTGCTCTTGATTATTGAAGGCTTACATTGATGTAATGACAATCAGAGTTGCACCCAACTTCTGAATTACCGTTTTCCAAATACTGCCTCCTCAATACAATTAGCTAGAGTATTTATTCCATTTGTTGTTTTATTAAGCAAGTGAGTACTGTGATTCCTTAGAGCTCTGAACACTGTAGTTGATATTCATGTTTCTCTGATGCAGGTAGAAAAGCAAAGCAGTTCTTCACTTGTGTGTGTGATTTGTGACTTCAGTTTCTCACATAATTACTTTTCTCTATCCTCTGTGTCCTGACCATTCTTTTCTTTCCACTTAGCTTCTGATCCCTGAAACAAACAAGCCCTCTCTGGATCATACTCTGGAAGATCTGGCTAATCAGAGTTAAGGTGTTTAGTGACAGAGGCTCATGTGTTTGTGAGGGCATGGGAAAGGGAAGGGAATTATTGTACAGCTTGGGCTTTGTGCCGATACTGTAATAACGCAGAAAGAAGTGATCCTTTCGACTCCATTCACAGGAAGAAGTTTGTGTCACCAGAAAAAAAAAAAAAAGACAAAAGAATTGCACCAACAGCTAATTAAGGGTTTTGTTAATGGGAAAGAAACCATGCTTTCCAAAGCTGATTAGCTCAATGGTTACCGATAATTTCCTGTGTTTAATTTTTTTTTTTTTTTTGTAATCTCTTTCTTCTGAAACAGTCAAGAATCTACCTTCCAGATGCTGTGAACCATCTATGGGGTCTAACTTTTTCAGAGGATCAGATTTAATATGCTGAAAAAGATAACAGTTTTATCAACTTACTTCAATTTATGTGAAGCTGCAGACTGAGAATGGTGAAAAAATGTAAAGCTAAGGAGAATTCAAAATGTTGAGGAAGAGAGATTGGGGGCAAGTATATGTGCTGTTGTTGGATCAGTGTTGTAAGCACTCTCTGGAAAAAACACCTTCCTCAGGTGTTGCTGCTGACATGCCTCCCCATCCACTGTGTCATAAAGGCTGTTGAGGAGCATTTCTTTTCCCACTTGTTTTAGAGAGGCGTGCTAGCGTGTGCCTCGGTATAAGTTTATGAGCCTTGTTTGAAGTACAATAAAAAGGCCAATGCTTGAGCGTTATGCTGAGTTGGTGTTTCCATCTAGAAGGGACCTTTTCTGCCCAGCAGTGCAGTACTGCCTAGTACAGCTTGGTCTTTAGCTGCTGCTGGCAAGTCTTGAGGTCACTACCTGCATTCTAGTGAAAAAAGCTATCCCAGCTGACGTGAGAGGCAGAGCCACACGGAAAGGGGTGATATTTTAAGTACCTGACATAGTTACTTTGGTTGGAAGGTATGACTTTGGAGGAATTGCCAACTTGCCCTATAAATAAATTTATCCAAACATTTAAAAAGTGGAGATGACTTTTTAATTATTTGTGGGCACTTAGATATTTCAGCTATGCTGGTCATGTAGCATGAATGGTAATGCTATAAAAACACCCAGTGAGACAGGAATCGTAATTTCAGCAAAAAAAAAAAAAAAAAGCAGTGAAGAAATCTCCTGAGTAGCTATTAAAAATGGTGCTTCAGTTAAATAACCAGCATTTCAAGGACAAATCTATCTTGAAGCTTTGTGATAACTGTTTGAGACTCTGCTTTGGGTTCCAAAAAATTGCAGAGTAGTTCTCATGATGATGGTGCTGTAGCCTCATTTCCATCTGTGTGCGGGAATGTCCATTCTGGCTGGCCCCAGCCTGCAGATGGTGGTACTCCAGTGTACTAGGAAGTGTTAACTCAATGTAGCAACTGCTGTTAAATGGAATAAAGTTGTGTAGTTGGCTGAGTCCATGCCTGGTGGTTGCTCTCTCTCTACCTAGAGAGGCAATGGGAAAAGAGCAGCTCTGAAAATGGCCTTCAATGAAGACATCCTCCAGACTGCACAATGAGCCTGAGTGGCCTTCCAGAGAGGACTAGGACTAGTCTTTGGAGAGCCTGGTCCTCAGATGGCCTCAGGTGCTCCCCTGACTGGTCAGGTGCTGCCTGGGAAATGGAGAGCCCTGGCTGACAGAGGAGAAAGACCCTTGATTTGGGGTGCCTCCTCACACTTGAAGAAAAAGCTAAATAGAGAGGGCAGCATAAAGGTGAGAGAATTATAAAGGAAGTGAAACAAAAAAAAGTAAAATCTTTGCAGGTTTTCTTTAACTTCTGGTAGAATGAAAATATGTGTCAATCTCGGATTTACTAGGAATGCATTGCATTGTTTCTGTTTGGTTTTTCATAGCCATTTTCCTCCTTCTGCAAATAAATAAACAAATGTATTTGCTTCCTTGTTCCTGGTCAGCAAAGGAATGTGCATCTACCCTTACCATGATATGAGTGAGGGAGAGTCCTGGTCCTCTGTTATAGTGTCCACATTCACCTAATCACTCTGTGTTGGCTGGAGGATGAGTTGTATTGATGATACCACCTTGGATGGTTTCTGAACATATCTGAGTCCAGTGCTTCTGTGAGGGAAGGGAGGAGAGAGGCAAAAGGCAAGTGACATGAAAATGCAGATTTATTTATTTTTTAAAGGCATTGTGTTGTTAATACACAAGAATAGAGACTCCAATCTCTAAGGAAGCACTTGTTCATTAATGAAGTCACTAAGTGTTTTCAGCCTGTGGCCCTAAAGTTTCTGTACTATTTGAGCATAATCCTGTTTTTAAATTACTAATGATCATGTAGAAAGCTTGGCACCTCAATGAGCAACAGTTGTGGCTTTATGCTGGAGCAGAAGAGAGATGCTGTCTGAGTGTGATGGACTAGAATACAGTTGGTTTGTGTGTTTATCACTTCAGTCCCAGTGTGATGGCTAAAAATGTTGATATGTAAGGCATGCCCACGCATTTGGCAATTGAGCTTGTGCTCCTAAGCCTATTCTAGTATGTCTGATCACATATGGAATGAGCAGCTGTATTTCAGGTGTCAAGCTGTATTAAAGCCACCCAAACTGTGTTTTACTTGAGTATGAGAGCTGAGGGGCAGCTGGTAATGGATTGATTCATTGTTTTTCAGTTTGTGTTGGGCCCAGATATAATATGAGAAAGTTAAAACCAGTACAATATGGATAAGAGGTGGAGGAGTCATATATGACAGCACTATGAAGTAATAGTTATAACAAATAGCTCTTTTCTCATAGTCATGAGTATGCCTTTGTTTTACTCTTCTGTAGCTGTTAGGTTAGAGTAACAAATCTGACTGTTCTGTATGCAATCGGGTTGGCTTTCTAGGCTTTGCCCATGCCAAGAATGATTTATTTTTCACTTTTACTGTTTATTCACCTGCATTTTTTTTGTTATACTTCCTTTAGTATAGATACAGCCAAGATAGGCTTATGCGATAATTATTATTCAGGCTTTGCAGATCTGCTCTGTATGTTGTTAATCACTTTGTAATGTTATGCTTTGGAACTAAAGATTGCAAATTAGTAAGTTCAGATGGTACATCTCTCTTTTAACAGGGTTTAGTCCATGCAAGCTCCCCAGCTGTCTTTGGGGAAAAAAGCTAATGACTTATAGGTGGGCTTCAACTTTGTGTGACCTGGCCATAAGTGGACTAGGAGCATTCACACCTAGAGGCTGTACAGAAACAATTGAATCAGTGCTCTTCCCACTGCTTTTCAGCTCTTTTGTGTCATCTATATAAGACTGCATGAGTACTTGTAGTATCTTTCAAGGGCTAACCTAACACAGGTTCTCAGAGCTGCATTGTGGGAAGTCTTGTCTGGGAAGTGATAACTAGCAGCCTAATGTGCCTGCAGAGCATGAAGAGTGTCCTCAGTTGTGTGGAGTAAGCTGCAGACTCTTCTTTGTTGATCTTCCTTGACTTGTCAAAAACCTCAGTAATTCCTTGGAAACATGAGAAATGTTGTGCAGGCCAATTTTTGCGTTCCTTAACTCCAGCCCCTTGCCTACAGTGTTTTGGAGATGTTGGTGGAATTTTTTTGTTTGTTTTGCTTGATTCTCTTCACAGTACTTGAAGAACTGCAGCATTTTCTTGCACTGAAACTTTTGATTCCAGAAGATGGTGCTGTGGCCCATGTAGGGTTTTGTGTCAGGTCATGTGGATTGCATTAGATTCTGGTCATGGTACCTGAAAAAGGTTCATTCTTAGTATCCAGATACTTCTCTGCAGAAGGGCCTATTTGAGTGTTGCCTATTATTGTATTACTTGTCCTTTGACTTGCAGAGCCTGTTAATTTCAAACTGTATGTGCTTCCCTTGGCACTTGAAAGTGGGACACTTGGGATTTCAGTGCCATATGCAAGAACCACATGCTGAAGTTTAGGCAAGGAGTTGAAGGTGCACAGGAGACACAAGAACCTGACCAGATGAAGGGCCTATAGCTGGCACACTGACAATGTCAGTGCACAGCTCTGCAGATTCAAAACTACATGGGAAGATAACTGTGACCTAGCCACACACCTTCCTTTGCCATGTCTGGTGAAAGGAGACTCACTGCAGTTAGTCTGCAGTGATAGTTAAAAAGCTACAGATCATCATAATTTTCTCTTTACTCTGTGAAATACAAAGCCACAGTCCTGGCTAGTGGTAGCTGGTACTTGCAAAGAAACCTGCATGTACACCTCTGCTAATGCTGCAGATGTAGCTTTGGAAAAGATTTTCATGAAGATGTGAAACTGCTTAATTGAGGGAAGGGGTAGATTAACACTGGGAAGAGACCAATATATACATATATATATGCTGTATACAACAGTTTTTTGGGGGTTTTGAATGGTCAAAGCATCTAGATAATCCTTTATCTAGGCCTCAGAAAATAATGATGTAAGTGGCTTCTCGTATGCCCCTGCCACATTCTCTCAGAATGTTTTTGACAGATGCCATTCATTCTGCAACTGCAACCCAGGCATTGGGTGCTCTCAAGATTTTCCTTGGCAGGACTATGTCTTGTTCCCTTCTCATTCCAGGTAACTGGACAGTAATTAGGAAAAGGCTGTGCCTCACTGGTTTTTAAAGGCAGAAGATATGTGACACTTAACCTTTTTGAAATCGTTAAAGAATTATAGCAGTCATTTTTGGCTGGGAAACTGCAGTATAAGCAGTGCTAATCCTAAAGCATTATATATTTTTAATTCAGGATTATAATAGGCTAGGATAGGAAGAAGAGAAAATTGTAAAGCTTAACATGAAGGAATATTTAATTTTTATTCAGGAGACTTTTTGGCAAAAATCCCCTGGATCTGCACAGAACCTACAGATTTAAGATGTCTTTGCACAGCCAGAGGCTGAGATCATGGCTGTCTAACTACAGTTGGATATTCTCATATCTGCCAAGTTTAGCCTTAAATAAATAAATGAATAAAAGGTCATGCTTCATGCTTTGTTCAAAGTCTTGAAATGGTTCTAACTTAATATTCTAGAGGACAGTGACCTCCCTTTGAAGATTCTGTCCTCCTGCTCAAAATCCTGCATGGAACCAAGAAAGTAGCTGTTTAAATGAAGCCATGAAATGTCTGAAGGTACTTTCTGGAATCCCTTTAAATGACCCTGGTTCAAGAAATATGCCCTGCTTACTGCCAGGAGTGCAGTAAAGTCAGTCACTGGAAATCTATTAGTTGTGGGCAATTGCAAGCACGTTACCCAACATTAACCCACAAAAAAGAAAATTAACACAGTTAAGAGTAGTTCTTGCCAGAGAAAGATGAACAAATAGGAGCAGAAGCTGAGTGGGAAGCTTCTAGCAGCAGGAGGAGGGAACTGTAAAGATCATCTGTTCAGACATGCTTTTTTATTTCTCCCCCCGCAACTCCCCAGGTATCTCTTTCTCTCTCACTCATGATTTTAAAGAAACAGATGCAAATATACCTAATAGCTACTGTGAAATCTGTAATAACAATCAACTAGCCAGGAGGCAGTTTTCAAGGACCACTGTGATTGAGGATAATGTTTTTACAATGAGGTCATGTCCAAAGGCAGCCTCAGCTGATGGCAAACTTGTACTTGAGCACTGAATAAGCACCTTGTCTTGCGTGGTCCCTGCCCCAGAGAGGCTGTAATTTAATAAATCTGGCACACACATCTGTGGCTGTATTTTTTTAAATTGCTAATTTTATGATTTTTGGGTTTGTTTTTATGGTGTGTTTGAAGTTATCGTGTTCTTCTTTCTTTACCTCCCTCTGTTTACTCATCTCTTAATGCATCAGCAAGCTAGTTTTGTCAAAAATGCTTTTTTTTTTGGCTCACAGAAGTACTATCAAGTTGTGTGAAGACAAACACGAGATCAGCAGAAGGGAAGCAGCAAATGGGGCAGAGTGTGTTTTCTGGTAGGTCTGCAAAGAGAGTAGGAAGCCTGGTCTACTTCCTCTTATCTCCTCCTTTATTCACAGTTTTCTCATACAAGTTCCCTTTTCCTCAGAAATGCCTGTCTCTGTGAAAGTTCAGCTGCATCTGTGTTCTGTGACACTGTTGCTGTTCAAATGGCAGGATGGGGAGGAAAGTGTCCAAAGGCAAACAAACTCAAGTAGGATTTGCCCAGAGTGTTTTGCATGGATACCTGCAAGCCAAAAAGCCGAGGAAAAATGTCTCACCTTGTGCTGTGTTCATAGTCATGGCAAACCACAGAGTGTCTCATGTGGCATTTTGTGAGCTCCAAAGCAATGAGCTGTGTTTCCAAGTACCTACAGGCACCTCAGGTCTTTGCAAGCTTGTTGTGACTTGGCTTGAATGACACCAGTTAGTTTATACAAATTAAAATGTGAAATATCTCATGGCTCTTTCTGGTATGGTAAGATGGTTCTTTGCACTATGTTACCATTTGAAGGTGACTCTTCACTGAGTTTAATAACCTATCTCCTTTTAATAAAACCAAAAGTCAGTATTTTTAAAAGTATTTATGTTAGACATACATAAATTCTTTTTTGATCAACCTTTCTGCTTGAAACTAAATTTATTTTAAAATAACCAAATGTTCTTAGTATTTTAGTCTGCTGGGACAAGTTTTTGTACTACCCCCTAAAAAGAGAAACTCATTGTTTCATTAAAACACCTTTCTGAGGGTACTTAGACACACCTTTTGTTTGCCATCAGAGACTATTGTTTTAGGGTGGTTGGGTTTTTGTTTATTATCTGCTGCCCTCTAAAGATAGTCTAAGGGAAACAAAACCCACTTGGTCATCACGAAGAATGGTTTACTGGAGGGTTTTTTTTATTTTTTTTTTTCCTTTTTTTTTCTTGAGTGGTTTTCTTTTTTTTGGGGGGGGGTGGTAGTATTTGTTAACTATAAAAAAAAATTACAAAAATTTTTAAAATTTTTGTACATTCCATGAATTTAGAAAAAGATAATGGGCCTGGGTTAGTGTTTCTGAGGAGGACACCAGTAAGGCTATAGTAGTACAAGTTTACAGTAGAGTTCTGTTCGACCAGTGGAGCTCGTTGCTGTTGGTTGTGGTGCTAAATAAAATGTGGAGGGGTTGTCAGCATGGCTCTTGAAACACAAGTTGAATTTTCTTCCTTGCAATAAAGAAAAAAATAATGATTTTAATGCAGATTTATTGAGAGTAGAAATCCAGGAAAAAATCCAATCAGCTGTGACTTTGTTTTACAGCTTCCTCCACCATATTACTGTTTTTCCAAGTTGTATTATTACTTTTTTAGTTTTTATGTCTCAAAAGATCCTCCAAATTCTCTTATGGAACACTGTCTGGGCTCTCCTCCTCTCCAGTTGTTCATGCTTAATTTACAAAATTTGAATAAGTGCTACAATAACATATAAGCTAATCATTTTCCTTAACCATTTTCTTCCATCTTCCAGATGTATCTGGAATATTACATGGTACAGAAAGTTACTTTTGAAATGAATGAGCTGGGATGGACTATATAAATTCCTTAACTACTTGGATATCAGCTGAGGGAAAAATCATGTCAGGTCATCACTGGAAACTGCTGGCACAGCTCTGATTTTCAGTAACTTTTAATTCTCTTAAACCTTCTCATTGTATTAGAAATCAGAGACATTAAGTAAGTGCATAAAAGGAGATGCCATGGTGGTGCTGTTGCAAGTGCTGTTGAACAGTACAGGTATGGTACCAGGGGTCACTAGAGATGGAATATGTCTGGAGCACGGTATTTGTAAAACTTCAAAAGTTATTTCTGAAGTCCTGTTTTTAATACTTGTAATGATATGCCTACACATTATTAATATCAGGTCAGGCTTATAGGGTTTTTTTTGTGTTGGTTTTTTTTTTTGGTGGTGTTTTTGTGGTTTGTTGTGTTTTTCTTGTAAGTAGTTTTTTGTTCCTTAACTGTTAACTTCGAGTTACGTCTCAGAAGACTCCACTTATTTTTATTTAAATTATGACCAGATATGATAGGTCTTACGTTATTATGACCAACCCTTCAGCTGAGGTCAGAAGTTATGAATGTCTTCAGCTATTTCATCAGCTCAGTGAACTTGGAAAAAGCAGATACTCTCTCTTGCAGTCTGTTAATCACTGAAGAGCACCAAGACATAAGGGTGATGCTAAACAGCCCCAATTGTCTCTGCACTGCCTATATGTAATTGTACTTGTACCCATCTTTATTCATTTTGTTTTTCTTCTTTTTCAACCTGGAAAAAACTCCTCTCCTTCCTCCTCCTCTTTCTAAATCTACCTTGCTTTCTACAGCATTAACATGTTGTGAGATCTAGGGCTTGGTAAGGAATCAGTTAGGGAGTAAAGAAGGAAAGAGGGGTTAGTTTTGGTGTCAACTCCATCTCATTCTGTAGACTGAATTTTGCAATTTCTTACACTGGTTTGTTTCATTTGGCCTTTTTTATTTTGTAATCACTTAGGATTTTGTCAGGCAGCAGAATAGTAAAAAGACTGGAGCGATATATTGATACAGATATTTGTAATAATAATTCTAAAAAATTTATATGCTTGTCAAGTCTGAAATCTCTCTGTGGAAAAGCTGCTTTTGTCCCTGTTCTTTTTTTTTTTTACTCCAGAATTCCTCAGCTTGACTATTGAATTAGTATTGGCTAACTACAGGCCATAACTGCTCCATCTGCCAGAAGAAATACTTCTAGTTGCTGGAATGTGTCAATTTGGGTTTTTTTTTTAAACTTCTTAAAGATGGTAACTTCTACAAGTGATATAAATTTGGCAATTTTAGATATTATATTGATATTTAGCTTTTTTTTCCAAATCTAAATTATTAAGTGCAATAATTTGAATTTTAGCATAGCTAGGAATATAATTTTACTTCTCATATTCACTTCATCCTTGTTGACATGGTACAGAATCTGGTACATTAAATTAAGCCACATAGGGGAAATTGTGAGAAATATTGCATTGGCCAAAACAATTGGCTCTGCTTAACTGATCTAGAGCAATAAATGATGTTGCTTGGGAAAGAAGTTTGAGATGAACATTCATTTATTGTTCTCAACCCTGCTTGAGCTGCTTGGCCTACTGTGAATATTCTTGCTGTTTAAGGTGATTGACTTGAATCTGGCATGAGACTCTAAGCAACAATTATCAAAATAAATACTTTCTTTGGAATATAGTGTGTAACAACCCCCCATGTTTTTATTTAATAGGCTGTTATGGCATATGGATGTTTTCTGTTGTCTTTTCATGAAAATTTCACATTTGAATCACACTACACATGTTGTGAGTGTTCTTTCAGTGCAGGAGGTGAATTATCCAGATTATTGTGAGTGAGTTTCTTTCTTTAGTAGGAGTTGTAAGCAGCCATGTTCTCTGCTTTGATTGTTCTACCTACAGATTAGTTTGGGAGTCAATTACTCTTTGAAAATCTGGCTTTGGAGTTTTCCAGACTTTTTTTCAATCATCTGGGGAGATTTTCTTTTGCCTCCAAAGTGGGTCGTTAATCTTACGGTAGCTTGAACAGATGCTTTATTTCTGGGTTACTGGCTTCTCCTGCTTCTTGTCTAAGCGACAGACCGCTAATATAAACAGACCCTTCCCCTTGGAAAATCCTTTGGATTGCCTTGAGGTGAAAGTGAAGAGAGGGGTGTTTTCTTGGGGAGGGGAGGGGATGGAAGGGTATGATTCTTTGGTTTTAAATAAAATGGACATTTGAGACATGCTTCATGTTGCGTTTACTGGAACTATCTCCCAGCACTAGGATATACTGGAGGAGGACTATCACCAGTTAAAGCACTGAGCAATAGCTGCTTTAAGAAAAGAGCCTGTATTGACTTTGTTCCCTTTGTGTTTTCACATGTCTGTAGGGATCAAAGAAGTAGGTTCTGTCAGTGGTTCATGGCAGGATGGCATTGAAAAAGAGAAAACTGAATGCTTTTCCACTTAGGTTATTTAGGTATTTCTTATATTCTAAGAAGAGACCAAAGACAGCCTGAGAAATGTTACTTGGTGTTTCCTGGCAGGCTCACTGAATATCTGAGTCCTAGGTAGGATGACCAGATTCCATGGTGTTCCAACAAAAAAAAAAACCCCAAAAAACCCAAAAAACAAAAAACCACAACAAACACACAAACAAAACCCACCAACCCAACAACAACAAAAAAAACCCTCTGAGAGCAAAGTTTTTAGTAAGTGTTTAAAAGGAAAAGGTTTTTCCTGATTTTTGCTAACTATATGGACCGCTTGTCATTAATATTTAGATTGAAGTCAAAGACCAAAATCTCTCAGCCACCTTTACAAATAATCTCTCCACCTATAGCAATCTGCTCCATTGAAATAGTTCCATTCTGATCTTTTCTGCTGGAAACATAAACAATTTGTCACTAGAAGGTTTGGGGACATCTCTAGGAATGAAGCAGTAGGACAACATTTGGGGGTTAGCCACTGTCCAACCATCTTTCATTTGCTGGTATCTCTCTAGGGTAATTAATGGTCTCTTTCCTTTACAGCTTACACACAATTCAAAAGTAAGGGTTATTACGATAGCTGAATAAAGAAGACCTAAGGAGAATATAATGGAACTTTTTTCATTTGCTGCTAACAGTCTTCATATTATTTTTTTTCACTAATACTTTTAAGAATCCTTGTTACTTGTTACAAATTTTGTGTCTTGATTTATTTTTTCCTAGGGCACAGACACTAGCTGTAATTAGGTGAGAGGTGTGTGGTGTGAAATGTGAAAGAAGCTTGACATCAAGGAAAAAATTGAAACTCTAATTTCACTGAGGTCAGTTGGTCATGGAGCAGACATGTTTCTCTATCCTGAAGTCTGCTCATGCCATTGCATGTACCACTTGCTGTATGTGCTGAAGACAGGCAGTTCTAGTGAATTTGCTTTCAGAAAAGGCTGCTGTGCTTGAGGGTTTTGCTTGTCTAAGCTCGTCCTGTTTTGCAGTAACATCTAAAGTGTGCTGACTGATCCTGCTGAAAGTGTATGGTTCCTAGATTTTTAAATGTTAGTTTCTCCATACTTTTATTTCACTTGTTAATAAAGCAATTTACTTGCCTGCAGAGATTTCTCACCTGTGGCTCCATTTCCCAAAAGAGAGAGGTGCCCACATTCCCAAAGTCTTTGCTGTAGGTCACAGCCCTAGTGAGTGACATTACCCCAAGTAATGGGGTACAAATAGAAATCATGCAACAATTTCTTTTTCAAAAAGTATGCAGGCACTACTCCTCCTGTCTTCCCCCTAATAAAGTGAATATTTAGGTAAAGCTGGAATCTGGATCGATCTATGCCTTTCTTAAAGTGTATGCCAACTTAATCATCTTCAGAAGAAAGCAACAAAACATCCACTATGCGTTGTGGACCACTTCCTTACGAGTTGGTGTGGGCTTGGTTCACACTATGTGCACCAGAAACTCTGTGGTTTAATTTGGAGACTTTTCAGTAACTGGAGATGCTGAGGTTTGTCTTTAGGCTCTGTCTTCAGAAAGGAATTTGCTCCAATTTTTCAGGACTGACATAAGCTCCAGCGTGGCAGTATCACCCTCAGAGGTCCTGAGGGGTCTCTGGTACAAAAAAATAGATGTGAAGTTTTGTTCTCATTTGTGGAAAGAAGGAGCAGTGGTTTAAAGAGACATTTAATTGTGAGACGTATTTCACAGACTTGAATAAACACCTTTGGGAGCAACACCAACCTTCTGCAGTGGTTATGGGGGGTACTGTTACATTCCCTGAAATGTTGAAAGTACTTAAGCCTTGCTTTTGATGCCATTCCTTCCAAGTCCAGCATGCTGCTTTCAGCAGCACTTCTGAGATCCCTAAAACAAGATGGTCTTTTTTCTTCTGTGTTTTGTCCAGCTTGTCTTTCACACACCAAAGCTTTCAGGCTTCTTTTAGGCCTGTCTGTCCTGAGACTGTTATTTTGAGGGATTTTCCCCAAACAATACAATTGCTTCTTCCTTTTTCACCTATGAAATTAAAGTATAGTTAGTTAAGGTTTTGAAGTATCTTTTCTTCTGATGATAACTACTATCTCTTTTAAAAAAGATTCTCTGTGTCCATTTGCCTCACCACTCACCAATCAGAGACCAGAGAAGGGTGAAGTTCTGAAGGACAAGGGAAATCTGTGGTGCTCACTGATCTCGGTGGATAGTTTGTGGTATGCTGCCTGTTGCAAAACGTGTCTTGGCCCTGGCTGTGCAATATCCAGCCCTGGACTGCTTGAGGCCTGACTTCTGTAAAGAGAGGCAAAATAGAGCCTTCAGTGGGGCACATGGCAGCAAAAGGAGAAGAGATGGAGTGGAAAACAAATTAATGTTAGGTAGGCAGCAGCAAAAACAATGGTCTATTTGTGAAGAGTGTATTGCTAGAAAGGCTGACTGGCGCGTCTGGGGTTGAGATGGGACGTATTTGCCTAGCTTGGGTTGGGAGATTAAATAGTGACAGATGGTTCACATGGTTTTCTGATGCAGGAGAAAGTATGAAGCACATCTGTGTTTGTGTGAGAGAGTGCCAGAGCTTGGAGGATTGATTATGTGTGAGAAGCTTTACATGTGAGTGCAGTGTTTGTGTGCAAGCATGCAAAGGCAGGAGTGTTTGTGTTGAAGGATGTGTGTGTGAGAGAACTTGTCTAGTGGTGTACAGACGTACACGAGGGATATTCTCATGTTGATGTTGTAGTAAGAGAGAACCTGAAACATATTTGTGTAGGCTGGTTTTGTTGTGATTTTTTTTTTTTTTTTTNGGTGTACAGACGTACACGAGGGATATTCTCATGTTGATGTTGTAGTAAGAGAGAACCTGAAACATAATTTGTGTAGGCTGGTTTTGTTGTGATTTTTTTTTTTTTTTTTTTTTTTTTTTTTTTTTTTAAAGCTGATGTAACTTGCCTCACTGTAAAAATAGAAATGCTCCAAAGATGTATTTCCTTGCTGAAATGTTCTTTTCTGCAAATATTACAAGTTCTTGAAACATCATTATTTTTAATAAAGCATTCTGTCATAGGACATAAAAATTTCTCTTCCCATATTTTAAAGTACAATGAAGCCAAGTTTTGCAGTACATACCTAAGGCATAACATATAGAAAGCACTTAATTTGTGGACCATTACAACATGCTTTGGGTCATGTTGTGTCCAAAGGCTGTGGTTTAATTTACCAAAAAAGTATTGTAATCACACTGAAATGCACTTCCTGAACTCTCTTACTGTTGGTTTTTTTTGGTGGTTTTTTTTTTTTGGTTTTTTTGGGTTTTTTTTTTTTTTTTTTTTTTTTTTTTTTTTTTTTTTTTTTTTTTTTTGTTTGGTTTTTTTTTTTATGGCCTCAGTTTTTAAGTTTTTCTTTTAATTTTTACAATAAGAGGGCAGTCAAGGATGTGCATTTATTGGCCACAATGGACAAGGATTTGGAATTGCCAATAATCTGTCAGGAGATTATAGTTCTATCCAGTTTTCCAGCCATGTTATAAAGTATAGCTATATATATATTATTATTAGTTGTTGTTGATGTAGAATATTATTTAATTAGATTACTTAGCAAATAAATATAAATCAAAGTTTGACCAATAATGCTATGGCTTAAAAATTATTGTGGGGGATGGTCAGATAGTACAAAAGCTTTATGACTGCTTCGCAGCTGTGCAGGTCAGTGAGAGTACTTTGGAAGAGCAAAAGCAAACATATCAAATTTGGACAAACTAAGAATAAGTCTTGGCAAAGCCAGTTTGATGTTATTCTGTTTTCCTATAGTCTTTCTTGTGTGTTTTATCACCTTGTTAGACCTGCTCTGTTCTTTCTCCTCATTCATGGTCAGAGCATTTAACTGGGAAATCTTCTATGCAAGTCCCTAGATTCTTCTAGGTATGACACAAGCCATCCTTCAGAAATTGTTCCGGCTTGTTGGATTTTTCTTTTCCTGCGGTTAGAGTTGGGATTTTTTCTTTGCTTTTTTTGTTTGTTTTTTTTTTTCTTATTGTAGGGCAGCCTTTGATGAATTTTCTTGTTTACAACAAGTTCACTGCAACAAAAAATAAATCTATGAAAAATTGAAGCTCCATCCCAGTACAAAGAATCTAGTTGCAGACATTAGTGTAGGAGCAGTTTGTTGGGAGTAGGAAACTGAACATTTTTGAAGGATGGCCTCACTTTGGCTCTCAGCTCACTGAACACATTGTAAACTTTTTAATTCTAATATATGTAAAAATAGCGTGCCAAGAACAGCCAGAGAGAGAGGTGTTGAGTATGAAGTTAGGCTATTCTTTTTTTAATGTATTAGATAGTCTGACATGTTAGGAGAATGTGTTCTGCCTCAGTCATACTGCTCCCCAGTCAGCATTATCCTGCAAAGCAGGGAAAAGCATTCAGTGGGAAACTGCCAGGTCACAGTTGGGTGAGATGGAAAAGTCACCTGGAGGGGTCCATAACTACTATGTGCCTCAGAGTGTCCTGGCATGCTGCTTGGAACAGGCAAAACAGTTCCAGCAGGAACTGGGAAAATTATGTTGTGTTAAGAGGTAGGAGGAAAGGTCTTGACTATTCAGGGACAAAAGAGTAGATGCTGGACAGCAGATGCAGCCGTGCTGTCTCAGGTGGTCTTGGATCCTCCCAAAGAACAGGCAAACAGTTCTTATGTGGGGAAAGAGAATCAGAGGAGCAGCTTCTGATGTCTGTCAGCAGAGGATGAATTTTTACCCTGGAGCAGAACGATGTGAACGTGGCACCATGATGTTTCCATAAATCCATTTTAAACCTCAGGACATGAGAGGTGTAAAAGAGCTGTTCTCATTTTACTCCTTCGGCATGAAGTTAACGTTGACCCTTAATTGCTAAATTATTTTGCATGCTTCCATACTATTGGAAAGTTAGACAAAGCTGAGAGAGAATAAGCTGGTTTTAAAACATCTTTCCCTTTTTTTTCCCCAGTTCATTGTTATCATCACAGAGATGTTTTGGTACAAACAAGTGGTTTGGTACTCACATCAAGTGGTTTTGTACCTTTTCATTATTTTTGTCCTCTTGCTTGCAGTCTCTTGGAATGTGTCTAGTTACTTACGTGATTAGTGACATGTGGCCTGGAAGAGTTAATTGATACCTCATTTGAGTAATGTTTATAATGTTTCTATAAGAAGACTGGAGCTCTGTAGGTGTCTGTCTTTTCTCCCTTCCCTCTTTATGAAGTGTGCAAGTTCCTATTCTCCAAGTTTTTAAGAGTAAACCTTTAAGATCAGACATCTGTAGATTTTATCTCATTTACTCTGAGATCCTCTGCTCCAACATTGTCCCTCTTCACGTACTAGAAGACATGCTATTGTTCTGGTGTAGATCTGAATTTCTGCAAATTTTGAGTGGAAGAGTGGAGACTTGGTCTGAAAATTGTCAGAGCTTTTACTGAATGACTCTGTGTTTCCATGTTACTCTCTTGAGTCTGTGCCTTCCAGGTGCTTTCAGTGTTTCCTTATGTCTATGTCAGAAGTGCTTACACACTGTGGTTGCGAAAGTCAATAGGCAGTTAGACTGGTTTTGACCCAATTTTGAAAATCTGAAAGCTTTTTTTCTCCTTTACCTATAAATTATTTTTAAAAAATACTTTAAAAATTGAAGTCCTGTTAACTCAAGATTTTTTAAATTCTGAAATGCCTTCCTAGATTGAGACTGGTATTTGTGTGGTTTTGATAAATGGCGGTTGCATTTACTTAGCTGTTGCTCAATATTGTTGCCTATTTTTCATATGTCTGATGAATGAGGTTTTCTGTCACTCTTATGTTCCAAAGCTTGATTAAAAAAATGCTTTCACTTTCAAATTGAGCCAATTTTTTTTTTTTTTTTTTGCCACAATCAGGGCTAGTAAATTTTCTTAAGTAAATCAGTGATGACTTTGATTTCAAGTTATATCACAAACTTGTCCCCACATGAAAGCCAATGTTTAGCCCTTCCAAGTTACAGGGAAGCACTAAACTGTTTTTTTTCCTACTGATCTGTGGAATTAGGTTGGAAAAATTTTGAGTAGCCAAGCCAGACAAATGGCACTTTCTTATATACCTCCTCTTCTGTTTTCATAATTATGGCTGTTTTTTTCTTTTTCCAATGTGGAGGGGGGAGATGGAGACTTTTCCTAGAATGACTTAATACATGATGGTTTTACAGTAGTTACAGTGAATTAATTTGAGATTTCTAAAATTCAGTCATATAAAATAGGATGGCATTTCAGGGTAAGACAAAATATAATAAAGCATGAGAGTTGTCAGCACAAAGTACTAGAAACTATACAGGGAAAAAATATTTCCCTAGAATGTGTGATTAAAGCTGACTACCTGAACATGCTGGAAGATATTTGTAAAGACTAAAACTCATTCAAAATTCTAAGAGCTTGCCCCTGCAGTTTTTGATCTGGCCTTGTTATAGGAAAAGCATGGGCAAGTTTCTTTTAAAACCAGACATCTTATGCACATTATCACATTGGATTCAATATTTCATAGTTCACAGTTCAAAAGAAAAATAAGATCTGATGGTATTGGGTATGTGTCAATATAGAACTTTTAATGCCCTAAAATGAAACCCAGAATCTGAAGTATTTTTGTTCGCAGGGTAATTTCCTATCTTACAATTAGCCAACAGAATGCCTTGGGAGTAAAGACTAGTTCTCAGAATAAGCATGTGTGAATTGGTCTCTGTTAATTGTAAAATAATAAAGTTTTCACATTTGCATAGCTGAAGTGTTAGAAGTTCCAACAGTGGTTCTGAAACAGCAGTGCAATGTAAAATCTTGGGTTTGGTGGTTTTGGCAAAGACTTCTATAGGATTGACTTTTCTCCTCAATCAGTGTAGATGTTTTTGGCTAACAGTTTTGTTAAGTTTTGATTCATATTCTCTAAAGATGCTTAGAATATTCTCTTTCTTAGTGATGGCCAAGTGACAACAGGGCATGAGCACTCATCTTTGAATTTGTTCCTCTGTGATAGGGAAGTCATTACAAAGAGGGGATGGTTTCTAAACTAGCAAATAGGCTGCTTTGAGAGGTGGTGCTTGGCTCAGGACCATTTCTTATGAAGAAATATGTTTGTCACTTGTCTCTCTGTCCTTCCACTCCCCTCTTGTCTTGTTGGGGATGTGTTGAGTGACTTCCTTGCAGGCAGGGCTGGTTGGAGGACCTGTGAGATAGTTTCATAGACTTTGTCAGCTGTGGCAAAACCAGAACTGTCTTTTTCAAAAAGTACTTGCTTTCATCTTGGCACGCCCACCTTTGTTTCTGCTGCCAAACAAAGCACATGTAGTGGAAGTTCATTGCTCCTTCTGTTTTATCCAGTTGCTTTCAACCACAGTTTTCTGTGGTAGTGCTCTCATTTTGGGTAATTTTTTGCAGGGAACTTCATTGCCCCTGTGCAATGTACAAAAAAATGGGTGCTGGATATTGAGGAAACAACAGGGAAATTTGCTTTGGGAGGATCTGTGGAACATGGAAAATGGAACTTAATTAGTGTATGTTGGAAAAATACCATTTCCCTTAGGAAAAAGTTACACTGATTTTATTAGTCATCTAACCAAGACAGTTCTGAAGACATTAATTGTTCTTAAAGTGGCTTTTAAAATTCATTTAATACTTTTAATTATACTTCACTTTTTCAGATAGAAGAAAACAGAGTCATCCTGTTGATGTGGAGGGCTGAAAAAATACTTGGTTCTTCTTTTTTATCTGCCTTCTTTTTTGTTTCCTTCCAGCTTCCAGGAAGAAAGAAATGTTTTCTAGCTAAATACTGTTTCCAAGGTCCAAAAAAACTCCTGCTTCAATGGTTTCTATGTATTTGTGTTAAACATCTGTGACTTTTCTTGTCAATGAACATTTCAGACAGCTCTAAATTGTGTTCTTAAATAATTTACAGTTAATAATAATAAAAACAATAACAACAACAATTAAAAATTTATATGACCTGGACATTTAAATTCATTCTCCTTTATCCACTGTGGTCTTAATATATAAGGCTGTGAAGATAGAAATTTCTTCATGCTAGGGAAAACCATCCTATCAGCTTCTAATTTGTCAGCTGTCTTTAACAACAAAATATTACATATTGTAATATATGTAATATATTAAATAATAATCATAAAACATTGCATTATGAGGGGAATTGCTCATATGGCATCAAACTGTTTAAGATAGCTGTGTAGCTCTAATTCTAAGTTACTTTAATTTTTATGTGTTATATGAGGGTTTTGTCCACTTTCTCCCACAACTAAGTTTGGTTATTAAGGAAGTGTTTCATGCCCTAAAGGGGTAATATGTAAACAAGGCAAGAACTCTATCATTTTGGGGCACAAGTCACTAATGATGATTCCCATCTCTTCCAGTTTACAGATATCTCACTGTAAGACATTTAATCATAGCTGGTCAGCTTAGGTTGCCTTTGTATTCAGTGTAGAATATTTTCAGTGAGACACAGGCACTACCAGATGGTGATTCATCTAATCTATTTTAGACACCTATTTTAAGACAAGATGAATCACCCTCTGAAGAAGCCTTTCTCATAGAATCACAGAAAAATTTAGACTAGCAGGGCCCTCTTAAAGTCACTGATCCACCCCCTTGCTCAAATCTTGGCTAACTTCCAAGTTGGATCAACTTGCTCAAGGCCTATCCAGTTGAATTTTGAAAATGTCCAAGGATGAAGAGTTTGCAGCCTCTCTGAACACCTTTATCAGTGCTGAACCACTTTGATTATTTTTTTTCCTTATGTCTGATCAGAATTTCCAGCATCACAATTTGTCACAAATTGTCTCTTCTTTTGTTGTGCATTTGTGTGAAGACTCTCATGCCACCTTCTCTACAACTCGCCTTTAGCTTGTTGAATTCAGCAATTGGCTCTCGGTTTTCTCCTTTTCAAGTGACCTAACCCAGTTCCTCTAGCCTCTCCTGCTGTGTCATGTAGCACCTTCAGCTATTTAAGGAACAATCTTAGTCATTTGGTGCTCCACTACTGTACTTTCTTCAGTTTGTCAACACCCTGTTGTTTGACATCTTTTTTGCAGAGCTGCTGTCCAACCAGTTGGTCCCCAGCTTGTACTGATTTTTTTTTTTCTCTCTGCTGACTAAAAAGGAAGGTAGTGGTGACTAGGCTTAATGCAAAAGTTAGGTCATGTAAATAACAATCTAGAAGCTTATTTCTATGACTAGATTAAATATTAAATTCTGATATGGTGCTAGACTTGTAATCTTATGCTTTGAAATCCTGTCTGCTTGTTCAGTGCTCAGAGTTTGGATGTACCAGATGAATGTGTTCTCAATAATGAGTCTGCTTGAACTGAGTATCACAGGGGTCTATCCTGACACTTGTCAATGAATATCTGTGGTTGGGACCTGGAAGGGATGATGGAGGGCCTGCTCTTAGTTTGCAGATAATAACAAACTGTAGGAACCAGTCAAAATGCTTAAAGGCAGAGCCACCATTGAGGGACCTAGATGGGCTGGACGGAATGGCCAGCAGGAGCTTTATGAAATTTAGCAAGGACAAATGCCAAGTCCCACACCTAGGGTGAAACCCTACCTTGGAAAAATACAGGCCAGGGAACAGCTTGGCTGAAAAGAACTTTATGGGCCTGCTGGAAGACAAACTGCATATAAGACAGGAGTGTA
This sequence comes from Urocynchramus pylzowi, assembly GCA_013397555.1. Classification (NCBI taxonomy): domain Eukaryota; kingdom Metazoa; phylum Chordata; class Aves; order Passeriformes; family Fringillidae; genus Urocynchramus; species Urocynchramus pylzowi. The sequence goes on from VZRH01007163.1 coordinate 851,379, forward strand.
CCTTGGCAGTGCCTTGGCATGCTGGGCTGTAGTAACAGAAGTATGGCATGTGGGTAGAGGGATGTGGTTATGTGCCTCTACTCAGCAATTGTTAGGCTGCCCCAGGAGTACTGTGTCCAGTTTTGGATCCCCAAGTACAAGAAAGACATTGCTAAATTATGTAGAGTTTAGAGGAGGGTCACCAAGATGGCCATGGCTGGAGCACATGGCAGGTGAAGAGAGGCTGAAGGAATTGGGCTTGTTCAGCCTACAGAAGAGGTGACTGCAGCTGGAGCTACTAGTAGGCCACCAATTTCTAGAGAAAATCTCTGAATTTCTGTTGGTTTATCACCTCATGGGGGGGTTGGTTTGGCTAGCTCTGGACCTGGCGGTACTGACAAGGACAAAAGCAAAAGACGAGAGGCGCTCTTCCTTCTTGGGTTCTTCAGAGCAGTGCATGACAGAAGGACAAAAGACCTAAGTTGCAACAAGGGGTTTAGGTTGACTATAAATGAAAAGCTGTTTCATTCTGAAGTCAGTCAAACAATGAAGCAGGTTGTTCAACTTTCACCATTGAAAGTTTTCAAGACCTAACTGATAAAACCCAGATCTTAGCTTCATCCTGCTTTGACCAAAAGGTTGGACTAGAAAACTCCAGAGACCTGTCCAAGTTGAATTATTCTATGATTTCTGTGAGTTGCATTTAGCACCTTTATCTTGCCTTTTAAAATTATTTTTTGTTCCCTTTGGGGAGAGGAGGCAGGTGCAAAGACTATATGTTTTCTTCTTAAGATCCTGTGTAGGAAATAAGTAATTCTGTGAGTTGGTGAAAATATGACATTTAAGCATAAATTCCATTAGTCACATTTCAGGTATTTCCGTATATTTCAATTGCTGTATTGCTTTTTTTTCTATATAGTAATAAGTTCTTTAAAAAACACCTCTTTAGAAAGCAGTAGTTACTGAAGGGATCTCCAGATGAACTGGTTAGGATGCTATTCATACAATTACTAGATACTGATAAAAGTACTGCTTTTCAGCCTAATGAGTTTGTCCTTCATGCAACCCAAAACACTTGTGAGTACAGCATTTCTCCATTCTGTGCTGTTCCTTTAAACAAAAATACCACTGGGCTAAATTCAGCTCTGCAATTACTCTGATCTCAGACAGATCTCTGCAATCTTGTTGATTCAGCTTTAGTGATATAAAAAGAAAAAAGCAGTTGAATAGGTTCTTAAGACATTAATGGTTAAGGCTATCAGGGTATTTTCAGAGCTGACCTTAAAATACTTGAATGTGGAATTAGGCAAGTATCATGCTTTAAAAAGATGGTCCAGATGAACGTATTTCTATGTTCAGTCTTCTTCCAAAGCTGACCTCTGTGTCTGTGGATCTTCATTGCAAAACTACCCAGCATCTCAAATTTGAAGTTGGGTTAGAACGAGTTGCAGGGAGGAGTCTAAAAGCACTCTTTTTATTCTTTTAAGCAACCTAGATCTTTACCCTGCTCAGTGGATCTGTGAACCCATCTAAAAGAACTAAAATCAGCCACAGAAAGAGTGTTTTGCAGCAACCTCTGTCTGGGCCTTTTGGCAGACCTTGCTAAGCCATTGCAGTTTTAAAAGTCCCCTCATCACTCAGGCAACAAAACGTACAAGTAGGAGATGGTTTCTTTACTCAGGCTCTCTTCAGCCTCAGCTGGTCTGTAGTGGATGTGATTGACTCCTTCCAAGCTGGCTAGGGATTGAAGGATCTCTTGCCTTCCCTACACCTGTGAGGTTCATGTGACATGACTCAGCAGAATTATATCTGTGTGCCTGCTCACTTGCGTGCTTAAAGACTTCCTGCCTCAGTGGTGTCTGTGTTGTTTATGCCCTGCAAAGCTCTACTGTCATCAGACCAGTGTCAGCATGCTCACATCTCTAAGCTATGGGTCATGTATGTTTTGAGCTTTCTGACTGCCAAAACTGAGGATGTATCCCCTGCTTTGGCTCCTTACGTGCCTGTGTTCCTTAGTTCATTTCCTTGGGGTATTGAGGTGGAGGGCATGAGGTTAGATGGGGGCAGGACTCATCCAGGCTCTATGCTTGCCTCCAAGAGGTGGGAAATTACACTGTAGGTGAGGTTTAGCTGCTGCTAACTTTGTGACAACAGTTTATGTTAGTATGTTACTGGCCTTAGGGAAAATCAATGGTGTCACTAAAATGTATGGAAAATGTATACTAATTATAGCAGGAAGTACCTTTTCTTGTGAAGCAGATGGTTCACTGGGTTTTGGGCTAGGAAAAATGATTGCTGCCAGACTCAAGGACAGGAATGTCATGGGGACTGCTCTCTGATGGCAGAGTAGTAGAATGATTTTACTGTATTAAAAAAATTTCTATCCAGTTAACACAAAATAGCTTTTCTTGCTAGCAGCTTTGATTTTTTTCCACGTCTGTAAAGTAAAAGTGCTGGAACTGCACTGCCAGGCTTTAAGTGACTCTCTGCCTTCCTGGTGTGGAAGGTCCTGTGTGCCACATGAGTATGCTGGCTGCAGACTCTTTCTTTGTACTTGTTAGGCATCCATACAGGCACCCTTGAGCTTTGTCCTGTGCCATCTTGTCTGAGTAATCTGTATGTCTTGAAATTCCTCCTACATTTTGTTCCTGCATGCTGACTCTTCACACCACCTTAATTCCATATCTGGTGCATGTAGCCTAGGTGTTGTGGCTCATGTTAATTGCTACCTTCTGACCAGGGCCTGTGTATCACAGAGGGCATGTTTTATTTGCTAGGGTCTTTTTTGGTCCTGATAGTTTGCCAAAAGGCCTTTGAGGTAGGATCTTCATAGCATTTAAAAACAAATATTCAAGCTCATAAGCAAAATGTGCAGGTGCTTCTGGGCTACACGTGTGAAATGCTAAAATGTTTGCTTTGCCTCATATGAAGGGATTTCCTTGAGTCAAGCCTACAGAAGCCCAAGCATACAGAAACTGTCTGGATGTTGGCAGATACACATTGATTGAAGTTGGATGATGATAGTATGCTATTTGTAGATACATCCTTTCTAGATATATCTTGTTACTTTGCTTTCCTGGTGAGGTAAGCCTGCAATATTGATGGGCACATTAATTCTATCAAAATTAGTAGTTTCCATCCTTCAAGTAGGTAGATTATTGATTATACTTAACTAGCATTCTCATAGCTAAATCACATTAAGATCAGTTTCTTAATAAGATTTTAATATCTCTTATTGCAATGGTACCATAACCATATATAGAAAGTACAAGAGTAAGAAAACCCAAGCCCCCCAAAAAAGAAACCCAAACCCATCTTTCCCTTATAATAGAAAGATTTGGTCAATATCTAACATGAAAAACAAGTATCAGTATGTTAACTTTTTTTCTTTCTGAGACCATCTAAAGCAAATTCTTCAGTGAGTTTAAATTTATTTAAATGACATCTTCTTTTAAAGAATTATAAAAATTAAGTTAAATTTTTAACCTAAATTTTCTTTAATCATGAGAAAATTATTCTGTCCATTAATCTTGATAAATGCCACCAGTGCTTTGTACACAGGCTGTACCCAAGGCTGTAAACCATTTGACATACATGTGTCATAACTGCACTTCTCTAAAACTTTGATCAAGTTCTTCAAGCAGACATTTTGATTTAAAAAAACCCAAACACTTTTGAGGTATCTATGATGAAGAAAACGTAAAACATATGAGGTGAATGTAACCAGAGCAGGGAGGGGTTATTACCATACAACATGCAAAAGTTAGTCCTTGAGGCGTAAATCACAGTGAGTTGTGGATCTTCTAAAAATGTCTCTTTTGCACAGGCAAATCCAAACTGTATAAAGTGTAAAGCTGTCCCAGAAGTTTGCACTTTGATGAGCTTTCACCATAATCCAAGTATCTTGCTGGCTTGCTGTCTGCACTGCAGGCTCCAGGGCCTTCGCACTCCATGAACTGGGCAGCTGCTCCATGCTTGCTGCTTCAGGCTGGGGGACTCTTTCACACTTCCAGCTGTGGCAGCTGCTAGGAAACCAGGAGATCATGAGATGAACATCTTGATAAAAGGAGCTGGAGGAGTTCTCGCCCACTGCCTGCTAACTGTGGCAGCAACCACTGTACTTGGGCTTTGGGAGGCTTGTTCCTCCCTCCCGGAATGGAGTGTACTGCAGGCCTTTTGTAGCAAATTCTGAGTCCTGACCAGCTGCCCTAGGAACTACCACATTCAGCCAAGTAAGTTGGATACTCTGGAAAAAACTGTTCAGATGATGATGTGTTGACATGAACCACTCTTTGCCATACTAAAAAACCAAAAAAAAAAAACCCCAGAAAATTTACCATTACTTGTGAGTTGCATCTCATTTTCATGCCTGCTATTTGGGGGTGTGTTTAACAGCTGTGTTCTCTCTGTATCTGCGGCACAGGGGTAGGAGATCTGAGAACGTAACCTGTGGTCATACAAAACTGTGGTGGAAAATTTTGGCAGCCTAGATAATCTGAGGTGACAGCACTTGAAACAAGTCACAACCAGACATAAACAAGCACTTGTGTGTGGTGGCTTGTGTCCATCGGTTTTTCCAGCACATCTATTTCTCCAGAAGGGCTCCTCTTGTCCTTGGAGTGACAGGGGTGCTGGGCACTGCTTGCAGTCTTACCTTGCTGCTGGGGTCTGTCAGGAGCTGGCAGGGGTGGTTCAGTGCTTCAGCCCCAACCTCCTTGTACCTACAAGTCTGAATGTGCTGCAGACCCCGATGAAGTTTGGGTTATTTCTAAATGTAGTTAAAAAACAAAAAAAATCCCTGAGCACTGTAAAAGACACAGCTGGGCTGCAGCAGCAGCTTTCCATGCAAACACAGTATCTTATTTAATGGCTGTGAGCATTCCTTGTAGTAGATGAGTGTGTGACAGGAAGAAAATGATTTAACAGTATCCTTCTGGACCAATTTTAAACAAAAAGTGAAGCTTTTTTAGCAACTAAAATATGTGTTGCTGAAGAGACAAAAAGCACTTCCGGCATTTATCCTGCAGCCAAATGTAAAATAAAGATATATTGTTCTTTTATGTAAGCCTGACTGGTTTCTGTATAGATAGTGGTCAATTTTGCAAAAACATCAAGAAGATTTTTAATACATAATTTTAAATTTGGAAGTTCTTTGAGGCATTAAAATGGCAGACACTGATCTGTGCACCCCTGAATATAAATATTATAGATAAAACAGTCATTAATGATTTAGAACTATAGGGATTTCTTAAATTTAGTTTTGTTTTTTACAAGCGTGCATTTCAAATTCAACTTTACAGTGTGTGTGCGTGTGTATGTATGTCATTGCCCTCTACTGGACAGAGCTAGAGGGATTTTTTGAGCAATGCTGCCAGCTTGCTTGAAGTCTGTGACTGTTACTTCACCACAATAGGAAGAGGGATGCCTTCATACTCCAAGAATTAAACAAGCATGTGGAAATATCTCTGTAAGGTGGGTAGGCTTGTCTTTGTATTTTGTGTGTTTAACCGATAGTTTTGAATTTTTAATTTGTAAAAAACTCTGATGTTTTGAGATCTTTGTTTATTTTGTGGAAAGTTGTGCAAGATAAGACTGCTTATCCTTATTAAGAGCAATCATTTACATAGGATGGATGTGGAAAATTCTCTTTTGTCTTGGTAAAATCTCTCAAACATTTTATATAATGCAAGGATTCAGAAAATTACATTAGCAGTGAAAATATAACTGTAATAGGCAAGGTACTTATGTTGTAGTTCATGGCTAGGTCAATGTCATATATTCTAATCCTTAAAATTTTTGGGGGGATTAAATGTTAAAATGAACAGGATTAGGATGGGTAAATAATTAAAACCAACTGTCTCACTGTTTTCACACTGCAGTTGGGGGACTTGATCCTGCCTTGTGCCCAAAGCCCCTGTTTACTGTCAGCTTGGGCAGGATCAGCTGTTTTTAGGTTAGATTTTTTTTTTTCTTTATTGGTATCTGACTTTCTGCTGTTAACAGGACCTTGCCTGGAGGTGGTGTCATTTGATACTGAGCAGGGACAACTCTCTGGTGCTTTGAGGGTTTGGGTTCTGGGTTTCTGGGGAAGAAGAGATGCAAAATAATCACACATTGCACCTCCTATTTAGTGAGGGCTGCTGCAACATGCAGGACAGGAAGGATGGGTTTGGTAAGAGTGGAAGGAAGGTGACAGCTGCCACTAGTGAGTGGCACTTGGGAGGGTATCTGTCTTCTCTGAGGATGCTTTTCCCTCATCTGCTCCCCCAGCTGATAGCTGTTCTCTTCTGTGGCTAGATGGACATCTGTACACACTAAATGGAGAGGAAAATATTGCTGCTGTCTCCAAAGATAGTAGAGTTGAATTTTTAGTACAGTGCCACATAGAGAATGTTTGGTTGAACAGAAGATGAAAAAACAGGTACTATGTGATACAAAAGGATCTAAAGTTGGGATGGTGGCAGGCAGAGACAAAGAGGGAAGCCCCAGGCTTGCTTTGTGAGGACCTACTAGTGGAATTCCATGAGGTCTTGGGCCTCCAGCAAGTAATGTTTTGATGTTGACCTCTGGCACAAGTTAGGAGTAATGATGAAATGATGAATGATCACAGAAATTTGAGAGGTGCTGTAAACACAGAGGAGGGTTGGGCTGTCACACAGAGAAAAATGCACTGTCTTGAGGGCTTCAACAGCAGTAGAAATGGGGAAAGATTAAATGTGTAAAGAGCAACGTCATATTTGAAGTGTTCTTTTGGTCCTTTTCTCATCAAGTAGATATTTAACAGATACTGCTCTGCAGGCATAACTGTCTGACATATGGTAGTCAGCACAGCTCATTTTAAAGCAGAATTTGATTTTAATAAATGTAATGGTATTCTGCTGACAAAGTACCATGACTTAGTTTGTAGCAGATTTTAGGACTAGTCTTCAGTCAGCAATAATGTATCATCTTTTGAGTCGTGTGATTTTGTGCATGTCCTGTTTATTTAATTAATCTTCAGTTATGAGCACCAAACACAGTAGTAAAGAAAAGGGAGATTCAACATCTCACTGATAAAGGAGACATACAGTAAAATGGCACACAATGGAAGCTTTACCTGGACTTTGTACAATCCTTGCTATTTCCTCCAAAGTCTTTTAGAACACCACTGTGCTCTTACGGCTGGAACACTAAAAAGCAGTATGAAATGAGACCTGAAGGGAAGCAAACCTGCAGTGAGTCACCTGTAAAGTGACAGGCAGATGTTTTCAGTTTCCTTACACACACAGTTCATTAGAACTTGTGTACATTAAGATACCTATCACTGTGCATTTAGTATAATCTAAACAGAAACATCTAGGCAGAGCTTAATCTCCTTGACATTTCAGAAACAACTTTTTTTTGCTAACATTTTAGAGTGTGATGAATTTGGATGTTCAATAAAACAAATTAGCATAATGGTTTGCATACAAGATATGGATCTTTTGACAAGGTATCAGATTATAAATGAAACTCATCTGCATCTAGCCAGGAGGCACTATGTTTGCTTATATAACCTGACTCCCTCACTATCAGTGCTCTAGCCTGTACCATGCTATGCCATTGAGAGGGAGAAGAGCTTGAATCAGTCATGAACTATTTTTACCTTATATTTGGCAAGGGATAGGGTGAAAAGGAAAGAGGAAATTAAGAGTAAGAGAAAAAGTTGTCTGTCTAATTTAGATGTTTGAATGTTGTATGGTGGTTATTAGAGATAGCAAGAGCTAACAGGGAGTAATTTTTACCAAAATTCACAATGTTGTGTATACAGCTGGAGTTGATGCTGGAGTTGATGCTGGACTACATAATCTTGATTTATTATTTTTTTTTTAGTCATACCAGCACTGGATGCTGAAGTGAATAGGGAACTTGTAAACTAGTAGAATGGTTTCAGTACACTACACTTTGTATGGTATGTCAGAATGCAGAGATGAGTGCTCTATACATCCTGAAACTGGAAGATGCCTCTACGAGTGAAGTGAAGACTAGGAGGGCAAGTAATGGCTAAAAATATGCTGAACAGCAGAGATAGTTACTGTAGATAGAACTGTGATGATAAAACTGTGACAAGCTGATGGCTGTTGACATACGAACACAAAGTACATGGAAGGATCTTCCTTTTTGGTTACTCCCATTGATGTCCCAGAAAACCAAGCTAAATAATTCCTGCCTGTCATAAATGGGAGTCAGTAAGGCTAGGAATGTTCTCAGTACATCAGAGTTAAGTCCATGAAGTGTGGGAATATTTTTTCAATAATTTACCACCTACATGCCTGACAAAGTTCATTTAAGATCTGTAGATGAACAGAAGATATGTTAAATATTTTAAAGATAACTTAGCAGTTTCACTAGAAAACATGATGCTTTTTTCCTTGCTTCATGGACTGAGTGAAAAAAACATGCGACTACATCCTTGCTGCTATAATTTCTGAAGGAAAATAATTGGGATCCAACAGTAGAGCTTCAGGGGATGTTGGAGAAGCCACATAGCAAGAGCAATTAGGAATGGAACTGTCTGAGGACAGAATCAGAGTTTTGGGCACCAGTGGAGCCTATCCAGACAAAAGTGTCCTTCATGCTGTGAGGTTGGGCTGGTTGTAAAGCAAGCAGAGATGGTGAGGGTCCTGGCTACAGCCCAAGAGTGGTTTCAGGATACTGGACATAGAGGTATGGAGGTTGAAATATGTGCAGGCTACCATTTATGAGAGGTGACTAAACACAGAAGGCAGCTGGTTATTAAAGCACTTGGCAGTTTGTTGGAGGATAGCTGCAAACATCTTGAAATGACAGGGGCTTCAGTTAAACCATGCTTTCTGTCCTTCCCTCATGCAACACCTTAAGTACAATTTGAAAACATAATTCTGCTACCTAAACTTTGTGCTACTTAGGCTCCATTCGCAGAAGTTTTGCTTCTTCCAGTCTAGAAAATACAGTGCCCTGCCTGATGGAGGAAGACCATAAGGAATCAGTGTATATAAAGGAGTATAAACTCTTTAATTTTGACCAAATAATACAGTGTCTGTTTGCTGTGAGAAATTCAGTCATGAGTATACTGGGCAAGATTTTCTGTCCCTTTCCCATTTACTAGCGAGGGATGTCACTACCTATTTGAAACATCTCTGATTTTGTAAAAGCATTATTCTAACCAGTGTTAGTTTGTTTTCTTATTTTTCTAAATCACTCTAGAGAAACTCAAGTTCATGGCTGAGTAAATCTTAATGATAAGCAGAGAACATGTTCAAGTGGTAGGCCCATGTAATCTTCATTAAGTCTATGCTATAAATGCCAAGAAATCAGAGTCACTTCAAATAATTTAGATTAGGGTCTCTTTGAACTGTGTGGCTTGTTTCAAAGCCAATATCCTGCTTTTACTATGAACAAGGAAATCCTGCTGATGTTAGTACAATTCCAGGCATGCTTGCCAGGATATCAACAAGAAAGCCTTTTGCATTGACTTGGACTGGAGAACACTATTTATCTTGCCTCTGCAGTCCCAGGACTCTGAAACTTTCCCTGTTTCTTGGATCAAAATATTTGGTGATCTTGCAGTCACTCTGGAGAATAAACTTGTTCAACAGGATTTTGGATGGGACTAACCATATATGCCACGCAGAACTGAAAAGCTGGAGTGGCAGAAAGGAGCTTTTAGTTTTTCTTTTCTTAGATGAAAAGTTGTCAGAGCCATTATTTCAGATGCTGCTGGAATTCTGTTCAAATACTGTAAAAAGACTGCCTTGAAGATTTTGTTGTTGTTTTAAACAGGAGAGAAAAACCACTTAGTTAACGCTCTGGAGTTGTGCATCAAAAGGAACATGAGTGTCCTTATCCCTGCTTCACAGCTCAAGGAAGTGATGCTTAGGGAAGTAAGCTTGGCCTGCCCAAGATCATGCATCACAGAGAATTGGATGGAGTGCTAGAGCTGGTTATTTTACCCTGAAGGGACATCCAGTCTCCTAGAGAGTAAAGCCAAGGTAGCAGCCTGCTGTCCCTAGGTTGTTTTAAAAATACCAAAACTTCCATCACCAAAGACCTGACCAAATCAAGCTGTTTTGAAATGAACACTTTGAGTCTAGTTGGAATAATGTGAGAGAGTCAATCCAGACTTGCAGCTACTAAATAAGTGTATATCAGAATACAGCTTGATTTCCTTTTTTCCTTAAATTGAAATTTGCTGGAAAAGACTAAAGCCAATAGCAAATTTACATTTTGTTCTTCCAAAATATTTAATTTATGAAAAATGTGTGAGGAAAAGGGGGAAGGGTGATAGCTGTACATGAACTTCTGTTTTGTCATCTGTTGTAATTTTGGAGTGATTTTGCATTCTGTTTGACTATAAATTAAAATTTAAAGTAAAGTTTCAGCATTGGTGTCAGAGATAGTTGTTGCTCTGGTGCCACTGCTCTTAGAGATTATTTTCTCACCTATTTGGATTTTTGAGTGTTTAGGGTCTTTATGCTCTACATCAGCAGATTTCAGATGAGGAATTGGGTGCAGCATTTTCCAGCAAAATCTGTAATGATTTCTTTTGTATGATTTTTATTTTGGTGGTATGCTTATCTATTCAAAAGTTAAGGTTCCCATAGCAATGTTAACATGGCCACACTGCACATATGCAGCATTTCCAATAACTGTTAATTTATGCTCGCTCTGTATCTTGAATGTTGCTGAATTACTGTTGCTGTGGGAACCTAAACTTTGAGCCCTCTGACTTCTTTGCCTAGCTTAATGCCCATTGAACTACTTTCTTAATTTCTTGAGAGCTGTATGTGTTAAAAAACAGTGGTCAAAGTCAAAACAGATTTTGAATGTATTTTCAAGGAAACAGTTTTAAATTTAAATTTCTATCTAAGGTAGTTACCCTAGAACAAATAACACAATAGCTGTACAGTCTGGGGTATGCCCCCAGTTCCTACAGAAATCAAGTGCTGCTACAGATGTTGGCATATTACTCTCCCTACATTTACCTCAACAGGCAGGGTTCTTTGAGTGTAGACCAGGGCCATCCTTGGCAGCAATTCCTGACCATGTGAGTCAGGAGAAGGCATTAGTTGACATGGATGCTATTTTCAAATCATGTGATAAGGTTCATCTACCAGTAATAATATTTGTAGGATGCTCTGAAAATCACTTGATGTACTTGTAACTTATTTTACTGACTGCTCTCTAAATGATTTAGGGGAACTATTAACCAGAGTTTCTGTAGGTGATTGCAGGTTCTTCTTGAAATTAAACAGTAGGGGTCTCCAGCTGTGCAAAGACGACTTCTGTACTGTTCCTTTCAAAAGCACGATGATTTAAGGATTCGCCTGCATGAGGAAAATTGATTGGCAGGACTGTTCCCTTCTAACTATGAGGGTATAATTTAGCTGTTCTAGAATAACTCCCACATGTGGATGAAGTATTCCAAAATAAAAATGATTTTATTCTATAACTATTATTTCACTTTGGGAATGGAGTAATTATCCCAGAATAAAATAATCACTCCACTTCCAGAGCAGAATAATTATTACAGAATCAGAGTTGCTTATTTTGGACTAGTGCATGAGCACTGAAGAGCTGTTAGGGAGAAGTTGTTTTACTATATTTGCCCTTCTTAGTGTTCACAGGCAAGTGAATCCTGCTGGTCACACTGTGCAGCTGCTGGCCTTGAAGTTGGGTTGGGGAACATATGTGCTGCAAAGAAGGGTCTTCAGTCATATAACCTGAAGTTCCAGATTAAAAAAAAAAATTAGTCTAGAAGGGTGTTTTTAGAGGTTGATTATTAGTACATGTGATTCCATAATAGTTCATTTAAATACTGTGTCTGTTACTAATGTGACACAAGGGTCTGGGTGATTTTTGATACTGGAAGCCTTGCTGGTGGGACTTATCCAGGCCAAAGGGTTGGAGATTGGAGCTGCTGTAGAAGGTTTGTAAGGCAATGTGGGGGGATACCAAGGGGATGGGTGAGTTTGCTCTTTGCTAGGATCTTCAGATCAGGATATCTCAGACCCTTCTCCTGCCCTGGCCAACCCAGGGTGTTCCTCCCAGGAGAGGATGAGTGGGTCCTGTGGGAGCCAGGTTAGAGGTGCTGGCCTGTGGCAGGTGCAGGAAGTCTCGGGATGCCAGCGTCTGAAGGGAACTTGACATACTTCCAGAGTCACTGCAGTTCACTGGTGACGACATACAATTGCTGTCACCTAGGAAATGAAACATGTTCCCATGGCAACCCAAGGCTGCGTTATTACTCAGCTTCAAAATGTTGACAGTTGGAAAAAGGCCTCTTCAGATATCACCCCCCGCCCACCCCAAGGGGTTTTTTTCCTCCTTAATAAATGCACTTTATTATTTAATCTGAAACAGTCAGGGGAAAAACATATATTTAACTCAAGGTACTTCATGGAAATAAACCTTTAGAAGAAAAAAAGGGCAAGATGCTTTAGATACTTAAAAACTCCACTGTCTCCTAAAATAGTTCTAGAACCTGTGAAGGTAATTTTAATGAAGTGTATGGCACTTCAGTTGGCTTAAATCATCAGTCAGCTTCTGGAATTATTATTTTTTTATTATTATTCTTTTACATAATTTGAATCACTCTGAAAGTCTCCAGCTGTAAACTGTAGTTTTGTTTTGTAACCATATAAACAACCTGGGAATTGAAACCGTCATTTTACGGTAGTATGAATGGAGACACATTTGCTGTATGCTGTCTTCAACATTTTTTCAGGTTTTTTTTTTTTTACCTTTTACATGTACCCTGCCTCTGGGGTACATTAGACTTTTGACTTGCTTGCAAAGTTTGTTTCCCTGTTACTGGTAATGCAGGCAAAGCATTCACCTGAGACCATATTTGTCTTAGTTTTTGCACTATGCCAACTGCAATGTGCCCCTTCTTACTCTGTCTTCATTCTCTTGTTTATATAGCAAAGTATATCTTGGCTTGATTTTTTCACTATTTTCACTTATCCTTTGCCTGCTTGATCTCTAGTACTAGGAAGATCACATTCTTTACCATTTCAACCTATTTTCCATTACTTGGTAGGTTTTCATCTTACTCTTAGTATCCACCTCCAGGTAGTTATGCATCCAGCAGATCCGATGCCCCTTAACACAAGTCCTCATAATTACTGAAAATACAATTTTGGAATTTATGCCCTGAGTACCTCTGAGTTGGAGAACTTCCAGACTTATTTCACATTCAAGTCCCTGACATCGTTGATCCATCTGATTTTACTAATAGAGTTTAACTGAGGTATCTGTTTTAATTGTAGAAATATGTTGTGGAGTTATTCTTTATATTTGCAGTTAATTTTAAAGGGAGACCTCTTGTAATCCTTCTGTCCAAGGTCATATTCTATATTTAGATTTTTTTTCAATGTCCTTACTGCTCACTGAAAGTAACTCTAAATTTGCTTTTCTTAGTGCATTGAATAGCTGAAGAGGTTAGAGTAGCTGATTGTATCTGTCATCTTTAGCTCCTTAATTGTATAAGAAAAAGGTTCATCATTGTTAATATTATTACTCCTTGCTAATGCTGTTGAACAAAATCTATCATTTTACTGTGATATGTTTTTATTTCACTGTAAAATACTGAAATTAAACTTCTGATGTAGTCTGGAAAAAAGCAATCCAGAATAGCTTGTGATCATCCGTCCGCTGAAATTTTCTGTGTTCAGTGTAACCATTACAGTTTACATGTAGTTCCACTTCATTCTGGATCAGCTAGGAATCAGTAATACATGAATAAGAGTAGATGGTGATTCCTTTACATTGAGAAGCTTATGTGAGCTGTTGCAGTGTTTCACTGTTTCTGCTAAAACTAACCACAACTAAACCTTAAACTGGCAAAGGACTTGTCTCTTGAAGTTTGAGCAACTTTTTATCTGGGATGGCAAAGGTATTTCAGTACTTACCTCACTGTCAACTCTGCTGATAAGGTTGGTATTGGCAACACTCCCATCAGCTGCTGAGTTGGGAGGTGCTGACTAACCTAACCACTGTCAGGTAATCTCTTGGCTGTGACCTCGAGTCAGCTGAGATGTTGTGAGGTTGTAGAGATGGAATGACAGGTTAGTCACAAGGCCCACTGAGATGGACTAAACCTTTGCAAAGAACGTAGAAAATCTTATTTTCTAAGATTAATTACAATCAGATTTTCTGATTAATTACAATCAGAATCTGGTTGTATTTCCATAGCCTAACACTCAGGGATGATTTTAAATAGATGTTATGTTTCTAACTGTCTCTGGAGATGTCCTGGTCTACTGGTGCCTGCTAAGCTTTCTCTGTCACACTGATCAGAACTGCCTGGGAAGGTGGAATTGTGATGTAACAAAAATAAGAACATCACGGATGCAAGGTGTATTACCCTTTGGCAGGCATATAAATGCAGATATCTGCATTCTAGGAGGGATATTTTTTTTCTCCATCATTCATTAGACCCAATAAAGGTTAAAATATTTAAATAGAAGTCAGATATTGAGGAGTGATTCAGGGACCAAAGCACAGGCATACATGTAATGTGGTTTTAGATTTCCTGTAGTACCCCAGACACCAGCAAAGAGATGGCAGCTAAGATGTGGGCTTTATGGGACACCCACCCTCTTCTAGGGCAGCAGTTGAAATAGCTTATGACTTCTAAAAGCACCTAAGTCCCTCTCCAAATAGCTTTATGGATCTAGGCTTTACCCATTGGTGTCACTGCTCTGCTGGACATTCATCTGCTGAGCCCAAATGATTGTGTGTGTGAATGCTGTGCTTGCAAGCTTCATTTTCTGGTCATTTCCTCTCAAACAATAAGCTTTTCCAAAGGTCAGATGAGTCCTTGCTGTTCTGCCTGACAATTCTTATTCTTTTAAAGAAAGATCCTTGTCCAGAGCTCATTGGGGAAAATGAGAGACTATGATGAGGTCATTGGTTCCTCTTTGCTGACCTTGACAGAACGGGAAGGGATTAGAGATCTAAATTTTATTTTATTTTTGTAAGCTTTCTCAAGAGAGAGGACCTCTTTTTTTTTTTTTTCTTTGTTTTTTTCCCCTCCCCACTTTGACTTTTCTCCTCGACCCTCATGTTTTCTATTAGCCTTTTTTCCCCCTAGGTCAACATCCTGTCTCTGGTTACTCTGTAAGGTACATCTCCCTAAGCCTGTGTAATCACTGAAGGGCAGAGTGTCCTGCAGGCTTAGCAGGCAGTGCTGTTTCTGACTAGTGAGTTGCAGTTTGCAGACTGATCGTGGTGAAGACCAATAAGATATTAGAGAACAGGGAGATTAAGTGGGGGGGGGGGGGGAAAAAGGTTGCTCAGCAACAATGTGACATAAGCATGGTTGCAATCTATTTTTACAGCAAGAAGGTTGCAAAAGACTATAGGAAATGTTCATTTTTTCAGAACCTTATTCATATTTGTGGGATGAGAGTGGCCTGAAGGGAGGAAAAGCTGTACAGACTGGGCTAATAGCTGTGCACTTGTAATTGCCTCATTGTACAGCCAGGAGTTGGCAGCAGATTAAGAAAGAACAGCCAAGTACAATGGTTATCCCATAGTTTTTGAGGGAAAAGGCCACGGCTGTAACACAAGGAGATATAGTAGAGAAGCATAGCTGCAGGTAACATCCAGAAGTCACTTTTCCCCCATGCATCAGATATGATTTTTTTTTAAAAAAATTATTTAGAAAGTTAACATATGAGTATAATTTTCCTTTGGCCAACTAAAATGTCTGCCAAACAAATTGCTCTGTGCCTGAGGCAAAGGCATAAGCCTTTTTTTCAGTTTTTCTTTTCACATTCCTTCCTAATCCCCTAGTAACAATTTTGCCACATACATACCCCACCCTCCCTCCGATTTTATGTCCAGTGACCACAAAATTTGTCACGCTTTTCTAAGGGGACAGTCAGGAGGGAGTGTCAGGTCTAGCTGTCACAGTGCAAAGATCACAAGTTTGATCAGCTGGAGTCCTGAAATCAGAGTGAGCCATGCCAGTTTATGGCTTCCTCAAATAAGTTTCATTTATTTTTTTGGGAAGAGGTGCATTACAAACAATTGACATCACCTATAACTACCATAGCATGTATTGATTAGTTTGGCATCAGACAGAGAAGCAAAATAATAAGGTGGGGAAAAAGCAGAAAAATTTAGAAGGAGAAGCAAATGTGGCATGAATTTAAAATAAATATTTAATCTAAATTTACTATAAAACTTTTTAAACTTCTTGAAGGGTTGGAGAGAATAACTTTGCTCAGTGGTGGCATCTCTTTATCAATACTTGTATCACTTGAAACTGTACAAACAAGTTCCTCTCAAACTACTTCATAGTTTTCAATTAAAGGTGATTCTTGAAAAATGTTATTAAAACCTTACCGTGTCCCATTCTAAAAACCTTTTTATTGGCTTTTGAGGTTTTCTTTATCATTTCTTAGTCTTTAATTTTATAGTAATTTGAGTAATTACTATAGTAATAGTAAGTAAGACTTTCAAACATCTGCTTTTGAAGTTTACAGCTCACATGAAAAGTTGAAAATGTCACTATTAGATTATTTGTGTCTTTTCCACATACATTGTCCTCTTTTCCTTGTCTTCTTTTTGAGCTCCTCATTCTGAGAAGGCTTAATAAAAATTTTTGAGACACCAGTTGTGAACTCCATGCAAGATATATACACAATTTACTTAATTTAAAAAAATGTTTGCCTGGGGCAGGTGCCCTCAATCAAATGAACCTGTCTATGTAAAACATTCTGCATGCATTTTTAATGTACCTGAAGCAGGAAGAGTACTTGTCTCCTGAGATGATTTTTGAATTTGGTTCCTCTGGCTTAGTTTTTATGGATGCTTTTTCAATATTAACACATTTAAGCAAAATAATCCTACTCAATTGGAACTTACTGTCATTCCACACAAATCTGTACTCCCTCTCAACTTTGCTGATTACTATTTACTTTGGATCAAACAAAACATTCTGCCAATTGCAGAGTTAGTTTTTGTAATGCATTCCATATAATTTGTTTACCTTAAACAATATTTTTCTAAATGCCTTTGACCTGCTATGTTGTCAATTCATGCATTACTCTGTTTATGTGCCTGAGAACATGTGTTTTTGCATGTGTATTTGGGAATTTGGATTCAGGAACCAGTCCTTTTGTTTCAAGTAACAACTGTAATACTCTTATTTTGTCTCTGGTCTAGCTGTTTTCTTTATATTCTAACATTTGCTGCCATCCTGTGGTACATGGAGAAAGGCACACATACACAAACAAATGATAGAGTAACATAAATGGGGAGTGTTTAAATATACAGAATGAAGGAACCAGTAGAGCTCTTGAGAGGAGATAACACAAGCGATCTTCACTTGTTGCTAGTTTGAGCAGTGTAGTGTGCATCTCTTTCTCACATATATCAGAAGGAAGGCCTATGCATCACAACAAGAATGAAGAAAAGTTCTGGGTAGTTCCACTGAAGGTGTTGAGGAAGTCTGATGTTTGGATTTTTTAAAACTTGGAATTCTTCTTTAAGGAAGAAAAAAAAAAATTCAAACACCTTTCCTCCTTGCTGCTTAGCTATTACATTGAAAATTTCTTTAAGAGCTGTCAAGTGCCAGATGCTTGAAAAAATTGTTCACAGTGCCACAAAGAAGGAAGCTTCATGCAAAGGCTGCTTATAACAAAAGCTGGGTTCTCGTGCTGGTTTGACCTGCAGTGATGAGAAAAACCTAGAGCCAGTTTTTGTGATGCACAGAAAGAAGGTAATGACATGCTTTAGATTATCTGGTGTCTTACTGGCTCATGAACTTGTATTGATTGTGTAAGATGTGTCAGACACTCATCTGGATCTTTTTCTTGTGGGATTGTTACCTTTGAGAGTTAGATGGGTATTCTTTAGCAAGATGGAGAAGAGAAACATTTTTATATTGCTCGTAACAATAAAGTTCACCTAGAATCTGAGACGTGTTCCTGATGAGTGGTTTGGGTGTTTGTTGTGGAGGGCCTTGGTTTCAATAATTCAGTGTAGTCTGATGACAGACCTTCAGAACAGCTGTAAAGGTAGTGTCTATATTTCTTTATAAAAACATTTCACAGTTTTATGTGGCACTTGTCATCTGAAACAGAGTAAAAGCCTGGGAGAAAAACTTAAGTGGCTCTTCCTTTTCTGCCTTTTCTCACCTGCTCCCTCTTTGCATCTTCTGAGAGTCCAGCCCTCAGCCTGATAGCTGGGACCAGCCTGGACAGGACTTTCAGAGGTTTCTCACATACTACAGAGATCAAAGGACCTCTTCATAACTCCTGGGTCATCTTATATATCAGTCAGCACTCCCCAGTCCTCTAAAGCATTTTGAGGCTACTAAATAGGTGGATCAATTCAGGCTCACACTGAGTGATTATATATATATATATGAAAAGTGAGATCAAAGGTCACTTTGATCTGGAGGTTGACAAAAAATCCAAAATGCACAAATAGTACTGTTCTTAATTTAGGTATTTAAGGTGGCATTTTTTTGCCTTTCCTAAGGCAGACATACTTAGATGTGTACAGAAAAGTGAAATCTTGTAGAACTGGACTTAAGGAGTGTGAGGAAATGGGACTAAGTTTGAATGTAGAACTGCTTGGCTTTACTTCCCAAGTTTCTGGTACTTGGCATTGGTATTTTCTGATAAGATTTGTCCCCTTAAACTACTTGGCAATCTAGGTTTTTCTTATTGCTCTTTCCTTCTTGCCTTTTCAAGGAGTGAGATATTGTGAGGCGTTTCAGGTTTTTTTGCAAAGTAGCAGGCATTCAGATTTCCCGTTCTCCACCAAGAAATGAGAACTGAAAATGCAGTTATTCTCTGGTGAGGAGTGTTACAAGTACTTTTTGCTTCTGAGCTCAATAGAAACTTGGATGACGAGGCTGGAAAAGGTTTGGTCTTTCCATTCTTCTAGGTGAGAAGGACAGAGAACAGAATTGATATTGGATCTAGCAAAGACTTGTGATGCTGTAAATGTTAACAGTCCTGCAGAAGCCCCAAGGCAGTGAGACATTGTGCCAGCTCTCTAAGCAGAGAGATGAGTAAAAGCATTCCAGGAGCTCATTCCTCTGGAAATAATTTCAAAGCATGTTAAGGATGAGAGGGTGATTGGGAGTAGTTAGCATGGATTTATGAAAGACAAATAATATTTGATCGGCTGGATAACTTCCTCTGACGAGATGACTGGCTCAGTAGATATGGTTAGAGGAGCGGATGATGCTTATCCTGATTTTAACAAGGCTGTTGAAACTGTCTCTTCTGATACCATCACTGACAAGCTGATGAAGTACGAGCTACATAAGTGGACAATGAGGTGGACTGAAAACTGCTGATTTCCTGAGTTGATGGGTTGTGACCAGTGGGATGAAGTCCAGCTGGAGTTCAGTCACTGGGATTGACACTGAGACAAATACTATTTAACATCTTCATTAATGACCTGAATGATGGGACAGTGTATCCTCAAGAAGTTTGCAAATGACACAGAACTGTGATGCATCTGATGGTTATGCTGCAAGTCAGACAGCCTGGAGAAATGTGCCAACAGGAAACTCATGAAGCTTGACAAAGGCAGATGCAAAGGTCGTGACCCTGGATGAGCTCCCTTGCATCAGCACAGGCTGAGAGCTGACTGGTCAGAAGACCTGTGTTTTGTGGTGAGTAGCAGGATAGACATGAGACAGCAAGGCACACTTGAGGCAAAGTCAGTCAGCAGTCTCCTGGGCTGCATCAGGGAAAGCAGCATCAGTAGATAAGAGGAAGGTGATCTTTCCCCTCTACTCAGCACTGGTGAGACACATCTGGAGTACCAAGCACAGTTCTGAGCTTGCCTCAGAGGCAGAAGGTGTGGACATGCTTGGGGTGAGACCAGCAAAGTTTCATACAGGTGGTTAAGGACTTGCTTGGGGCATTTGACATCTGAGCAGAGGCTGCAGGTGTTGGGACTGTTCAGTCTACCAAACAGAAGACTCAGGCTATCTGATTAATGTCTCTGTATTCCTGATGGAGTGGAGGAAAGAAAATAGAGCTAGATTCTTCTCGGTGGTGCCCACGAAAGGTATAAGAGGTAATGGGTACAAACTGAAAGACAGGATCTGTTTAAATGTTAGAAAAATATTTTATAAACTTAAGGGTGATTAAACACTGGTGCAAGTTGCCCAGAAAAGCTATGGAGTCTCCATCCCATGAGATATAAAAACATCAACTAGACACAGCCCTGAGCAACTTGCTGTAGCTGACCCTACCTGAGCAGTGGGGGTTGGACTGGTTTATCTCCAGAGGTTCTTTCCCACCACCAGGATTCTGTGACTGCTGAGATGAGCAGCAGGAAAATGCTACTAGACTACCTTTCTCCAAGGAAGAGGGAAAAAAAAAAAAAAAGCGTACGGGATTTTATGCAGTGGAAGGCACTAGACATGAGGCTATTAAGAAACAGAGACTCTTGTTTGATGGGAGAATTTGCTTTAAACAGTGTCTTTTCATCCTAAAGCACGTCTTGCTTTTTTTGTACTTGCTGCAGGCTTTTCCTGCCACATTAGTAAAGCAGAACCCACAGATCTCTCTTGGATCAGCAGCTCAGAGAGCTTCATGAGTTCAGTAGAAAGGGGATGTAAAAAATACAAGTGTGAAGCATGTTAATATATCCTCCCTCTTGTTCAAGGGTAATTTTTCTGTCTGAATTGGGAAAGGCTAATGGTCTGTGTCCAGGGAATGTGTGCAAAAGACTGAGGATTCCTCAAAATGGGTCGTGAGGTGTTTATTGTCAGCAGACACCACCTGCTCCTGCCCAGCCTTCCAGAGGCATCAGTCCCTGCCCCAGCGATGCTGCAGCAGGGCCCATCTCCAGCTCCCCACAGCCCTGCCCAGTCTCAGCCCCAGCAGCCTGCACTTGGCTGGGGTGGTGGATGGGCCCTGGTGGGCAGACCCTGCCCGACAGGCACCATGGGCAGCGCCCACCTCCTGGGGCCCTGGAAATTGTTCCACCACCTTTCTAGAGATGTTCTGAGGCTGCTTGTTAGTGTTGTGTTCATTTAAAGATAATGCCTCCCTGGGGTTTCTCTGGGACCCAGGTCCTGGCCAGAGCTCTGGCAGGCAGGCAATAGCAGCACCCTTTGTCACAGCAGAGTCCTTGGGTGAAACCTTCTAAACTTTACTTTTCTTTCACTGACTTTGAAAGACACAGTGCTGGAATCAAATTAGCAAATGTAATGTGGGTACCTGGAGAACTCGGTTCCTTTTATTTCTGTGACAGAGCCTTGCTATTAAAATAGAATAATAGATGTGCACTAGGTAGTGCATTAGGAGAAAAAACAATAGGTAACTAACTTCTGAAAGGCTATAGATAGTGCATTAAATGGTGACTTTTTTTCTTGCTAACTTGGGTATCTTGTCATATGTTAATTAAATGCCTGGAAAAATCTTTAGGAGATAATAAGAAGATAATAGTGCATAGACTTTAATGTAAATTGGAAGCATTACGTTGTATATCTTCTTCTGTCTTACTTTTAAAGCTTAGTAAGAATTCTTAGCTCAAACAATTGATCTTAATGTACTAAAAAGTAAGACAATTTAAAAGTAAATTAGAGAGTTGAAAAGAAAGCTTTCGGAATTCAAGTGACTTAGTCTGTCTTCATTGTTTGAACTCCCCATTTCCCACTTGTTTATGTATCATTTCAGAGTTTATATAAAGGCAATCCTTGTCCTAGCTCATATTGTCCCACTGGGAAAAATCAGATCTGTTATGTATTTCTTTGTTCCTCTTTCATGCCCCTTTTTCCTTCCCATTTGGAAGTCTGCTTCCTGTGGTTTTGATCATGAGTGTAAAACTATAGTCTATGTGCATTCATGCAGAGGCGTTGGAAGGATGTCTGCCGTGGCCGTAATGAACTGAATTCTGCTATCCTTGGCAGGAAGATGTGAGAGGGACACAGCTTCTGATTATCCTCATGGCCGTGCTAGCTGGAGTTTGTCATTGTAAAGGCTTCTACTTGGCATTCCAGCAGGGCTTGATCCTGTGAACCACACAAAGGAAGCTCACCATTCATCTTTGTCCTTCTCAACACTAATGGAAGAGAGCGTGCTTTGCTCTGAGGAGGAATACAGGGCAAAACTCTGCTGCCCCATCATTATTGTCTTCTCTTGTAAGAGTGGATATTTGTTTACGTTAGATCCAGATAATAAAAAGATGTTTGGAGTGAATGCACAGTCTGGCCAATACATTCATAGTATAAGTTCCGGAACACCCTGATGCTCTTGTCATTTTAACATCTTGTGTGGTCCTCTGAAATCCTTCAGCAGAAGAATACATTTCTTAAAACACAGGGGAAATAGAAGTTTCTTTTACTTAAATTCTGATGTCACTTAATTTCTTTATTTCCCTTTCTTCCTTCTTCCTTTACTCCTGGAAAGGGAGACTTGACACTGTGTTCCCAGCTGTTTAAAGCATTAAGATTAGAAGGCAGTCCTGGATTTCTCTTCTAGCTGTGGTGTCCTCAGTTAGAAGGGACCCTGCTAGTGGCCCCCAGGATGTTTCTTCATAGTTAGTGATTCATGAAATGTACAGAAACGACCCACTTGAAATCCCAAACAATTTCTATGGCAGTTCAAAATGCTGTCATTTACTGTATCATAAGTAAAAATTTATTTCCATGATGCCCAGAGAGTGTTGTAACTTAGATCAGAAAACAGGGAGCCCCCTTTTCCTGCATTATAGAATAGTTATTTTATGCAACAGTTTCTATCAGGTAAATGTTTGCTGGTTTTGCCTATTTTTGGCTTATAAAAAAAGGAAAATAATGCTCCCTTCAATTTGGAAGATAATTTTTACAGAAGCTGCTTTATTCTGTACAGCAGCAGAGGTGTCTGCAGCCAAAGAAAGAATTAAACTTTACCAGATTTTCTTATTCATCAAAAAATCTCTCCAAAGGTGCTGGTGCTTGTCTGAGACTTTGGGATAGTGGCTTAAAGGTATGTGCAGCTAAGCAAGAGAGGCTTGTTCTACTTAAGTATTTGTGAGAATCCCATAGAAATTGCAAGTAATTATGACTTGTATGTTCCCTTTTCAATCACGATGTTACATTGGTGGAAACATCACATTTGGCAAAAGAATTCCCTTTTCTGTACCATTTTCAGTGTTTTTGGTGACACTCTGCACCTAGCAGGGGCTCTGTGTAGGCGGTTAAAAGCATAAGTCACAGTTTTTCAGAAGACTGTACTTTAGGAGCTAAGAATTCTTCATTTTGGTGTGCAGAGAGTTTTTTTTTTTTTTCTCATTTAAAAAAGATCTAATTATTAAAATGAGAAATTAGTGTTTTCTGAAATTAATCCAGAGTGACATTCATCTTTTCCTTTCCAGCTTGGTCATCAGCCATACTGTGATATTTAAGACAGCCTGAGCTCCCCTAGTGCTCAAATACCTGGCAACACAGTTTGCCAGTCTCCAGTTCAGAACATGTTTGTGTGCTAGAGTAACAGAGTTTTCCTAAAAAAAAAACAAAACAAAAACCCACTGAGTGTATATCTTTATTCTTGCTTTCCTGGCATTTAAATAATCTTGTCATAAGATTAATGGGCCCACTTTTTGAAGTGTGAGTTTTTAATGAGCTTCATTGTTTTCAGCCAAATAGCTTTGTGTTAGAAATTGTAGCAGACAGAAAGCTAGGTGAGAGGAAATCACCCCAATCTGTGTTTCTCTTTTAGATTTCCCGTGCTGTTTTTACCTTACTGATAGATAACAAAATTATATCTGAGATTATATAGTTATGTGGCATGTTTCATAAGAACAATGGACATAAGAAGGGCAAAGTTAAATTTCATTATTTCAGTTTTCAGAAACAGAAAATTCTGTTATTACCTGCATAAATGTAGCTATTTAAGTTCTTAATTTATGGGACCTATATGAAAGGTCAATTCATTACAACACAGGTCTTGGAAATACTGAAGAACCCATAGTAACGATATGTGTAAATCCCAAAGGAAAAAAATCAAAACAAAACCTGACGATTTACCCATTGTTAGGATAGTTGTTAGGATTATGTGATACTTTGGGTGGGTTACAATGTGTTCAGACCATCAACCTGTCTCCTGTGTTACAGTGAATAAGAACCATTGGCATTTATACAGAGGAAAAAAAATAAGTAGCACTAGCAGCAAGGGTGACTTCTGCAACAGTAACTGGTTTGTGAAGAGGTGTTGTCCATCTGTGTTTTGTGATTCTGTAATCTGTAGCTAAACAGGCAAATTCTATTTCCTGTCCTGGAGAGATAACACCCAGGTTCTCCTTATAGCTCTTTTGAAGATATGGACATCTGAGCTATAGATATTCACAGTGGATTTTGATGGTTTGAGGAACTTAAGTGTGTACATTGTTGGTGAAAAATCTATGGCCACTTCACCTATAGAATGGGAGCAGCTGTCCAAAAAAGAAAAAGTTGACTTCTGCTAGATGCCAGTAAATTTCTGGTTTGACTAACAGGTTGATCCCAAGCAATACAGAGTTTTGCAACACACTCTTTTTAGAAATGATGTTTAATAGAGTTTTATGAGTTTTATGAGTTATCTTCTGTCACAAGGGACATGATTTTTATGTCTATTTTTAGAAATGTACATACAGATCTTACTTGAAGTTATTGCAGAGTATGTTTTCTTTCATCCCTGCTAATAGCAGGTTCTTCAAAATCCATCGAAACATCTTTAACTTTTAAATTTGTAGCATCACATGAAAAAGTATATTTAACTATTAGTCACATTGCATGTATTCATAGGAGCAGCTTTATATGGCAGAACCAGCAGAAAGAACTTCAGACTTAGGAAACATTTGAGTATATGTATTACTTATAAGAGAGGACATTGGTTTGGTTCATGCTGACAGCCTCCAGGGACCTGATATGGGATCAGGGCGCTGTGTGATTTTGGAACTGTGAAAGTCTGTACCATTCTACAACTGTATTATGTGTTTTTAAACTGTTTGAAAAATACTGAGCTAAAAAAAAAATCAACTGTTCCCTGAATATTTAAAGCATCCCTTTCAAGTAAGGGATATTCACATCATTATCTTTCCCATTCCTTTAGTTTACCATGTTTTACTACTTCCTTAGAGTGGAGTCAATCTGTGAAGCTATGTTAAATCAGCTTTTTAGAAGTGGCTGATACCCAAAATGCATATGTAGAAATAGCAGCACAGTCTGAGCAGATGATGAGCAAAATCAATGGACGTATTGCCCTATTGCAAAAGAAGGGAGGTGAAGCCAGCTAGTTGGAAAAAGTATTGTTTCATTAGAGTTTGGTAGTTGTTTCTTCACTTTCTCCCCTTTGTCCTCTCTTTTTGGAAATAAGTTCTTATTTTCTGAAATGGGAGAAGAGAATTGACAGAGCACTTCACCTTTGTCTTCCGTTCTAATTCAGCAGATGAGACAATATCTTACATGTACTGTATCCCACAAGTGTCATGCACAAAAAAACGTGTTAACTCTATTTAGTCACGATATCCTAAATGAGATATGCTAACTCATGCAGCAGTGAATTCAGCACAGGGTTTTCCCTGCCCAGTTTTGGCTCTTTCCAAAAGCAGTATGAGTATGTATGAACACCTTAATGAACCCTGGGCTGAAAGGTGCAGCCCTTCTCTAACCAAGAGTACCATTTGCGTCAGCATGGAAATTGGAGCCTAACAATGTTCATTTCCTGCTGGTTTTAATAATTCCATTTGCACAAAATCCCATTCAGACTTCTGAACAGCGCTGTGAATTTCTCCAAAGGGAAAACAGGAATTATGTTGTGGTTACTTGTATAGTAGTTTGGTCGGTTTTGCTTCCTGGACTCTTCTCCCTTACTTGGGAATTGGTCAAAAGTATGTTCTCTTCTGAAATTAGATTAAGAAATTACTTTTCTAAGACAAAGTCATTTGGCATACTACAGGGTTTGCTTCTGCCAAAGTATAGCTAGATATGGCAGTTAACACAATTTCTTTTGAGATTGCTTTGCTACTACAGTTGATCTAGGAAGCTTTGTTCCTTTTCTTTTCTTAGCATTTAAACAAGTCCCCCCAAAGGACTGATTATCCCAAAAGCAAAGGCTGTTCAAGTCAAGAAACACTCTTTCTAAAGAACCTTTACTTCTGCTGTGGTTCTCTTACTTGGGTAGTAGTTCCTCTCCATTAACCTATTGTCTGAGACAAAAGGAACACAAGCTGCTGCTGGACACAAGGAAGAAAGCCCCTTTCTGGTGGAGCTGATGGTCCTCAAAGAGTTGGAGTCCTGATGGCAGGGTAATCCAAGCTTTCAGATTGTGCTCCAAAACTATGCATTTGCTGTTTCTTCCTCAGCTGCTGAATTCTTTGCTGCTTTCAGTCTTATCTGGCAAGGAACAGGACCACATAAACATTTCATTCAATGGTCATTGCCTTCCCCAACCATTATTTTGAGGGTGCAACTATATTTAAGGAATAGCCATTGTCTAATGGCAGAGCTGAGAAGTGTGGCCCTGCAGAAGGATGAAGTCTGCCCAGATGGTATCTTGTACCATCTCATGGTATCTCAAGGTTTTGTGTAAGGCAGGGTGAAAAGATTTCAGTTTTGGGGAAAGATGAGAAAAAATGATCAGCATATATAAGAACTGAGCAGATTCTGTCACTTCAGCCATGTTCAGACAATGCTGCATCAATTGCCAGTCATGTCATATTGGGATGTATTTCAGATCATAATGATAGAAATCAAATGTTGAGCTATACTGAAATCACCAGCTGAGATTCTGGTTCAATGGGGAATCAGTACAAGGCTCACATTTTGAAATACCAGATTTAAAACACCAGACAGATTCCCTGGCAGATCCTCTGGCTGTGGGAGAGTGAAATATGATTGAACCTGACTGCTATAATTTTTTTCTTTCTGTAGGCTGCTCATTTTTTGCATCACCACTGCAGTGATGACTGCATAAATATTCTTCAGTCTTTGTTATCATTTAATTCAATGCCCAAAGGGAGAATTCTACTGAAAAATTTGAAAAAATAGTTCAGGTGTCTGTAGAACACAGAAAATGTGCATACATGTGTGGTGGAGAAATCATTCACTAAATATTTATGTGTGCATCTCTGAGCAGTTTAAAAGCTGAAGGGATGAGGAAGACTGGTTTGTGGGGATTTTGTTTCATTTGGGTTTTTTGTTTGGTTTGGTTTTTGTGGAAATACACCTTTTGGATCTATCTTCACAAGTGTTCTGGAGGTCTCTTATTTTGATTTGTCTGTGTTATTTCATATTTGAGCACAGGACAGCTATCCCACCTCTTTCTGTAGGTCCCTTTGGAATTAAGAGAGGTTTCACAGTAACAGGCTATGAAGCTCTCTTAAATGAATACTGCAAAAAAACCAAGAAACCCAACTGCCTCTGAAGTGAAACTCGATAAAATCTGTAGGACTCCTTTCAGTTACTTCAATGTTCTGTGGACTGGAAACATGGTGAAGATACCCAATGCAGTGAAGAAAAGCCTCGGGTGACTCCTGTGGGCTTTATGGCATGTCCTCCCATGCTAGCGAGGAAAGTCAAAGGCTTCTTATTTGCATGCACTAATTTGTGAGCAAAATAGAAGCTCTGCAGCTATCTAGTATATTTAAGGACAATCCACCTGGAAATCTGTTAGGGGGTACAGGGGGGCATGTCTGTGTCTGACTGTTTCTTGGGAAACAGTTACCGTTACTTAATGCCTCTGTTATTTATTAGTTCCTATACCTTTTACCCTGCTGGGTGATTACAGCAGAGCATAGCTGTATTGCCTTCTGGTTTGCTGGCTGAAAGTATTGCAGAGCAAACTCTTGGAGGCCCTCCTTAGGCTTTTTAAGCCTCCTTTGTACCAGAAGCTGTTTAAGCAGAGCTTTCTCTTAACACCTTTCATCATGAACCCTCATTATGGGATTCACCTGATCATTTTTTTTTCCCAGTGCCGCACTCAGCTGGAAAGGAGAGGATGAGACTTAGATCTCTATATCCCTTGAAAAGGGGGAGTTGAGAATGGAAAGGAATCAAGTGGGTGGGAGTAAGGAGGGGAGAGATCTATGAAATGTAACACCTGTTTTATTGTTGTGATTGAGAAACTACTCTGGAACATTGCCAATATAGGCATAATCAATCTGCACTCCCAGGCACAAACCAAACTGTACAGTTGACCTGATTAATTCCATTTTTATTTTCATATCTGGAGGTACAGACTGAAAAACAAAACTAAAATACATGAGGACAGCTAATGCAAAACCTTATTTTTATTTGCATTTTCCTTTATTGATGATTTTTTTGTCTTGTTTGCTAGCATAATGATCCTATTGCTATACCTTTGCTTCTTATTATTTGTTGATAAATTAAATTGCATTTCTTTCAGTGATGCTCTTGCTAAGCTTAGTTCACAGCCTAGCCTGTGCATCACATACTCTACAATCAGCTGATGAGACAATGGTGCTCATTCTCTGCCTCCACGGTTGTGTTTCTGCGTGCCGACTGCGTGCTCTCCTCCCTGCCTTCCTGTGGGCACAGCACCAGGAAGCGAAACTTGCCAAGATGCTCAGCACAAACTCTTTGTTCTTCAGTTCCACTGAAGAACTGAACTGTTCTTCAGATTGAACTGAGGTTGGATTCACTGCTGGCTGTCATCATTAGCAGCTGTGTCCCGCTGTGAAAGTCCAGCGTGCGGATGCACGCACTTGGCTGCTGAGAAATTAAGGAGCGTGGGTAGGTCCCTTGGAAGTCACCTGGAGATACTTATCTGAGGGAGAGGACTGTGCACTAGCCCTGTAGCTGTGATACATACCAGGCACACAAGAATCCAGTCACACTGAAGCTTAGTCTCTTAAGGAAGCTGCACTGCAGTGTGTCTGGGTCTCCTCCCTCTGCCCTTTCCTTTTCCCTCTTCTCTCTCTGACTTTTGAACTCTCAGGCTAAATTTAGCTGAAGTTAGAAAAGGAATAGAAGTTTAAAATAGGATTAGTTTCATTACTTTCCATTGCAATGCTGGTGGAAGAGAAAGATCCAAATTAGTTCGCAGAAGGAAAAAAACCCAAACCATTGGGCAAAATTCAACCATGTGATGCTGTATTTGAGAGCCTGCAGGTGGTCAGTCCGCCCATGTTCAGACCAGTCAGTAACCAAATACCTAAGCCCAGCATAACTGCAACATGTCATCTCTCATACACAAGATATTGGGGGGTTTGATGTTGTTGTGGGAGTGACAGAGGTTTAAAGGATGAAAAAAACAAATTGACCAAAAATTAATCTTCCCTAGTTCATGGGACAGTTTTGCAGTTAGATATGAGGGAAAGATCTTATCCTCTACAGGCAACTGCTGCATATTACCAAATATAATTTACCCCCTGGAGTAATGCAGCTTATCTGTTTTTGCCTTCATGGTGTGGACTCTCTGTGGCTATTACTTATTTCATGTTGTTTTGCCAGAGTAGGAGAAGCTAGCTTGCAAGCTCTTTGGTTGTAACACTTTGCCAGTGGAGTTCTGTGGGAAGCATTTTCTATGTTTCATATAAAGAGTAGAAAGAACAGATCAGGCAATTTTATATCTTGGTTCCCATGCTACAGGTTTGCTGTGATCCAGTGCAGCTGACAGGTTGTCTTGGTGGTTTACTTTTTTTTTTTTTTTGTTAATAAATATGTGATTAGGAAACTGTATGGTATACCGATTCTTCCAGACTCTTCCTGGAACAGATTTAGTTTGAAGTGTGACAGAAACAACTTCTGTCCAAAACCAGCTAGAATGACAGTGGACATGGAAAATCTCATGAGTTTTGATAGTCAGATAATGCCATAGCAAGTCACATAGGTGGTTTACATGTTAGACAATTGTGTATTTTCAGTTGCTAGCAATTTTTATTATTTTGGAAAAAATCTGTTGTGTATTTTTATCATTTTAAGCAATGAAAAAAATGGTAATATATGATTTTGTCTGCAAACAAAACTATTCTGAATACACTGTCAGTTTTGCGTGCCAGGTTAACAAAAATCTTTGGTTTTAGCAGTAAATATCATTTAACAGCATTATCCAGTTTAATCAATTCTAGTTACTCTCCAGCATTTATAATGCATTTACTTTATATTATACCTGAAATATCTGATTACAGCTTATTATATCTTATTAAATTCTATAATACAATAAGCATTACATGCTTATTTTGAACAGTGACACAAATATTTGCTGTCAGGGTGCTCCTGCAGTATCCTGTTTTCCATGCTTCCTGCTGTCCTCATCAACAGTGTCAGGCAGTGTTCAGACCCAGGGAGGCTGCAGGAGACAGGATTAAATTACCCCTGAGTGGCAGAAGGCAAAGCAAAGAGTTCTGACCACTGGTCAGCATTGTGCTGCTCCACACAGTGCCAGCACTTCATAGAGGATACGCGCCACGTCACAGAAATCCAGATTAGATGCTAAAGGTCAGATAAACCATCTGTGTTATTAAAGGATGAGTTTAAGATTAAATGGAGGGGTTTTGCCAATAGTACCATTAAAGCCTTTAAGCAAGCAGAAATTGAGGGAGAATGACAGAAGCTGTGACAGAGATGGTGCCTGTGGGTTGCTCACAGACCGCATGGGGTTGTCTCGTTTCATATTTGCTGTTACCTGTGGAGCAACGGGTACAGGGAAGTTCCTTTTCATGTTCTGTTCCTGATTTGGTTTTAGAATACCTGAAAATGCTTCACAGTGTTGTGTGTGCAAGCCTGGTTGTGAACAATGCAGAACTCAGGAAGAAATTTCTGAGAATAGCAAAGGGTATGCTGAGATTGATGATAGCCTTCTGGTTTAGTAGCCAGGTAGGCACTGGAAGCAGCCCCCTTGCTGGAGAGGGTGTGTGCCCCGGTTAATGTGAGATACTTTAAAGTTCAGTCCAGGGTAAGACTTGCCACCATTCATGTGCCATCCTGGGTATGTCCAGCTGGAATAGAAAAGCCAGGGGCTGCTGAGGAAAGCCCCATAGCTTTGTCAGAAGCTACAAAATTCTGATCTGACCTGGCATCTTTGTTTTCCATGGACTGTCCATGAAATAATGCCTAGTTGGTGACTGATGCTTGTTCATTGTTTCCTTTCAAATGTTTTGAGGTTAAACATAATGCTGTGATTTGAAACTCATGCAGGAACCAGAAGCCTTGTTGCCATACAATCCTTCTTTTGGCTTCTTGGCTGCAAACAGGCCCTGCTGCCAACTGTTTCTACCAGATCGAGCTTTCCCCAGTTTTCCTTTCAAGTGTAAATTGCATACTGGTCAAATCAGGTGAAACATACACTTCTTTCCTCCTTTCTTGTGTCCTGTCTTTCAGCTTAACTCACTCCTGATTGGCAAGAGGTCTGGGCCACAGATTATTGCACTTGTTAGACTGCAGTGCTGGAATTGTGAAAATTATCATATGATTGACAGTCAAGAAAATGAATCCCACAGCACTAAAGCAAAATCCCTTCACTTTCCTTGGCAGCTGAGTATTGATTTCAGCTATGCTTTGCTTAAAAGACACAGAATTTCTCAGGGATGCAGAAGCTGATCATGATCATTCCTGAAGCAGTGTGTCTGTGCATATTCTCCTGAGTCACAGGTAAAGCTTTCTTGCAGAGCTGCAGGGAAGGACAATGTTGCCACTCTCTCTGTGCAATGTCTGCTGGCCCTGTGGCATTTTTTGGGGCGGAAATTTTACTTACACTGAGTATGAAGTATACAGAGAATAATCTCTTAACATGCTGTAATAGTGATGCTTTCAGATTTGAAATATTAAGTGATCAGAGTTCACTGCTGTGAAATTCCTTAATTAAAAACAAATCTGCTGTGTTTATAAAATGTCTAAATTTGCTGTTATGGTTAGAAGAACACACAAGAGAAGGCTTTGTTGAAATGTAAACACTTTGAATTATTACTGCAGTGTGCTGTCTAAATGCTCTCGTTTAATGACACAGTGCTCAACATTCAAGTGAATATAATTGTAGCAAAGGGCTATTAGACTCAGATTCAGTGTTTAGGCTCCTAACTTTCCACTGAAACAGTTTATTGAATCCAGATCCTTTGTTAACTCTTGACCTTTTCCCTTTTATTTTTTTTTTAATTTCTGTTTTTTGGCATTTCTATGAGGTTTTTTGTTTTTCTTTTTTAGGGTGGTTTCTTATAGTGGTTAAAACTGGTAACTTACTCTTTTGAATGTTATGATGCAAGATTAATTTGCTGAGATTCGGGCACTTTTGTAAATGAGATCTTCATCACTGTATTTTCCTTTAACACCCTGAGAAGAAATGGCTCCATCAGAACACTGGGAAGGTTGTGAGCATTGGAGGAAAATGGTTCCTCCAAAATGATAAATAAAAGGACCTTGCTTAATTAAGTCAGAATATGAATTTAAGCTAGCTTTATCACTTGTCTGCAGCCAGTGAAAAGCAGAAAGGAGCTGTTGTAGCAGGTTCATGGGTATAAGCAGGGTGGAAGAGCCTGTTTGAGAGGTCATAGACACAGATGCCACTGGACTCCTCCAAAACCTCTCTTACTGTTGTTCAGGGGTGGATGCTCCAAATGATAAGGGTGGTCTTCTCTGGTATCATTATCAGTTGCAGGAGCTGAGGTGAGAATCTTCTTCCAAAATGAGAGCTCCTGAGCAATGGCAACACAGCAGGTGCATAGCTTAGACAGTGGAATGGTGCTGACCGAGGCCTGTGATCACTAAAATCCTTGCAAGCTATCTTGAATCTCACCAAAGTGAACAACTCTACATCTGACCATCTTTAGAATGAACTGTAGAAACTGGGTGGATTTCAGAAGGAGAGTAAGCTCGGCTTTATATTCAGAATTTGCCTGATGAAATTTGTAATTGAGTCATCTCTGGCAAAGATTTAGTGCTTGTGGGCATACCTAAGTGTTAATGTCATGCCCAGAAATTTGATTTTAGTTGGGATTTTGAAGAATTTACTACAGCTATGGTAACGGGAAATATGAACAAGCCATCTGAAAACCATGCTGATGGGAGCTTCTGTATTTTAGTGTAAGCTGAAGAGTATATCCTCAGCTTTGGGACTCAGGGAATTTGGTCAATAAATGCTTTGTTTTTCTGAAGTTACCCATTGTATAATTTTGCTGATTTGAACCAATGAAAACACAAAGTCATGCCACATCCAGAGTTTTCATGGGTTTTGGAAACTGCCGAGTTGATACAGATCTTGCTGAAATCATCCCCAAAGCTAAAATCTTGCCTGTAAACTGTGCAGATGATCTTAAAGGGAGACCACGACCTCTGTCCAGTATGTTGCTGGGAATACCACGGTGGAGGAGAGGAGTGGAGGTGCTTTATCCTGTGGAAGTGAGGGGTGTTTAGAGGCAGCACCGAGCCCCGGCCTGCCGGGGCTCCGTACCCAGCGCTGAACACCAGAGGGCACAAACTCTCCAACAGTCGCCTCTTCTCTCCCGGCTCCCTGAAGGCCAACATTGAAACAAGTCCAAATAAAAGCAGGCTTAGAAAAGCAAACGCGAAACTTCACTGGAAAACCAAAGGGAAAGTAAACGTGGTAGCAGCTTCAGAGCAAGGTGAAAACTTGGCAGGTGGGATGCGTACAGCTGTGCTATGAGAACTTGTGTCAAGCGCACTTGTACGATACACACGTGTACAGGTTTATTTTTAAATGTAAGGACATGTGTTAACAGTGTGTTGCTGCCACACACATGGGAGAATTGCTTTATATGTGAATGGAAACATACGTGGGTTAAGCAGGTCATTCTGAACTGGTGGCAACCAAAATTGCTATATAAAATGCATTTCTTTTTCTGTAGGTTTTGTTTAGTAGAAAGATCATTTTAGAAACAAGATAGGACGATTTTGAGCCATTTACTTGCCAAAGATTGCCTGGTTCTCTTTGTGTGTCAGAACCGGGCACTTCTGCTGTCATGGGCTGAGTTGCACATCACTGGAAAATTCACTGGTACTAAGTCCAAAGACTTTTCTAAGCCGTACATAAAATTATTGTTATACTAGTCTCTCCTAGCTAAGAATACAAGTGAGAATTTGTCAGTAGATACATGTGAGTTTTTAACAGATGTTTAAAGGGAATTAGTAGCCAGACTGTGGTTTGGAGCCAGTAGCTTGGGGCCTTCCAGGCCTCAAAGCAAGTGTTATCTGTCCCTTTGTCAAGCTTCTGTTGTAGGAGTGTATAATACTCCTCGTTCAAGCTGTGTGATGCTGTCAGCTTCACAATGTTAGAATTAAATCTGAAAGAAATAGACTTAAGAGCTGACTACAATTTATCATGTGATACAATCTCAGTGTATTTTATTTTAAATTTGAGTCTAAAATGGGTGAATAAAGCTGTAATCATCCTGTCAGTACATGTAACTACTTTCAAAATTAGATACTGATCAGTCTAACTGAGTAAAATTTGGTTGCAATTTCAGTAATACCATTAAACTTCTAATTATTAACAAGTGAGGCTGGTCCAGTGGCCTCAAAGTACATCTATAATTTGGGAGACCCAAATTTAGTCCCTAGCTGTGCCACTAGCTTCCTATTGGACAGTGATCTCTTTGTGCTTTAGGTTCAAGGCCCTCAGGGAGAAGACCAACTCTTTCAGGAACCTGGGCAGAGTTCCAGGATACCCAAACATATCCTAAAAGTGCAATTGAGGGTCTTTATCCTCTGGTCTGGTGCTCTCAGAAGAGGTGAAGCCCATCTCAGCAAACTCATTTAGGTGGGAGGGAAATTTTTTACTTGGTTTTTGTGTGGCATTGGGTGTGTAAGAGTGTGTGCCAGTGTGGAAAACCTGAACTGTTCTGCCCATGTGAGAACCCTTGTCAGGACATTTGGTGAGGCCAATGTGTGAGTGGCCTTCATCCTCCTGCATCAGTCAGTGCCTTCATTTACATCATCCAAAACTGGTTTCTGGAGATGATTTTTTCCTTTTTATCTTTTTCCTGGCAAACACTTTCATTCTAGGATGCTAGAGGCATGTCAGCCTTTGGGGCAGATATGATTAGCTCAGCGTATCATGGCAGGCTGCTAACAGATCATGGCAGACTGAAAATTCAAAGTGGAGTTTCCTGGAACTGCCCAGCTCTCAACCAAAATGCCAGAAGGTGTGTTTTCCTCTGTGGCAGGTGGCAGCCATAGCAGGAGCACTTCTATCTTATGCTCTTGGTATTTTTTTGCCCAGGGCAGCCTAAATCAGCAACTGTGGAAGAATATTCCACATTGGGAAAGCTCCTGCTCTCCCTACAGGATATAATGGCACAGTAGTGGCAGCAACAGGGCTTCAGGCCAGATCTGTGCTGGGCAGGGATCTTGCCTGGCAGTGCTAGACCAGCCAGATGACCTTTCACTCAGCAGGAACACAATGTTATCCCTGGGGAGGAGATCCCCAAAAGAAGTGTCCTTTCAAGTTGGCTCTGAACCAAAACTGTCAGTCCCAGGTGGCAGGAGTGGCAGGTGCGTGCTCTGAGTGACAGGGACGGTCAGAAATGCCATCAGGGCTCCTTCGGTGTTAGCACCCACCTTATGCTGGTTAATATATTTCCCTTGGGCAGTCTGAGCTCCATTATGCTCATCATTGCTGAGGCTTCCTCTAGTCCCTTGGTGCTCCCAGTCCAATCTTTTGCATTTTTTTGTAACAACATAATTAGTAAACCTGGTAGTTAGCCACGTCTTCCGGCTCTTTCTGAAGCCTCAGAACAGGATGATTTGGACAATGCAAGCAGAGATTGGAGAATGTTGATACAGCTGCAACAAGTTATTTGCACTATGCCTGCCTCCAGCCTATGCAAATAGCAGAAGGGATTCCTTGCTTCACATGACCTGACTTCAGGTGGGCATTCACCCATGCATTCATTCATTTATGGAACATAAACACACTCTGCAGCAGAAAGGAGAATCTGTGAAGGTGCATAAAAGTACCTGTTCTGTCCCTGAGACTGAAAAGACACCCAGAAGAGCAGAGCATTTGAGCAAGCTGAAGAAAAGGCCTCTTTTATACATCTGGTCCATTACCCTCTATTACTGAAGGTTCTCTGTGAGATCTTAATTAATCCAAGCAGAGATGTGTGTCTGTGATGTGAGTTAGGATTAGAAATTAGCTCTAAAAACAAAGCAGTCTATGCAAAATTGATGAATGCTGCCCTATAAAACAATTCAGTGAATGAGCTTCCATTTGTAATGTGGCATTCCTTGAAATAATTGGTTGATAATTATTGGCCTCCTCGTCAGAGGCGGCAGGAAACAGTTGGCTTTCTGGGCTGCAAGCACACATGGCCAGGTCATATGGAGCTTTTTATCCATGGACACCAGGGCTAGTCTTTATCCTTCTCCTTCCATCCTGTACCTGTGCTTGGGAATACCCCAACCCAGATGCAGGACCTTGCACTTGGCCTTGTTGAGTTCATGAGGTTTGCACAGCCCTACCTCTCAAACCTGTCAAGTTCCCTCTGGATTGAATCCCTTTTCTCCAGCCTGTTGACCACATCACACTGCTTACTGTGATCTAAAAACTTTCTGAAGGTGTGCTCAATCCCACTATCCATGTTGCCAACAAAGATGTTTAACAGTGCCAATTCCTGTCCCAACCCCTGAGGAATGCCACTCATCACTGGTCTCCACTTGGGCATTGAGCCGTTGACCACAACTCCCTGAGTGCAACCATCCAGCCAATTTCTTATCCACTGGGTGGTCCATCCATCAGATCCATGCCTCTCCAGTTTGTTTTCCAGGATATTTTGCAGGACAGTGTCACATGCTTTGTACAAGTCCAGGTAGTTGACTTCTGTTGCCCTTCCCTTGTTCACCATTGCTGTAACCCCACCCTAGAAGGTCACCAATATTGTCAGGCATGGTTTGCCCTTAGTGAAGAAGGTATTGGGGTAAGAAGTAAGGGCTTCACTAAGGTTTGCCCTTAGTGAAGCCATGGTGTTGTCACCAGTCATCTCATTACATTTCATGTGCCTTAACATAGGACATTTCCAGGAGGAACTGTTCTTGTCGGGCACTGAACTATGGCTAGGACGGGGATAGAAAGTTTGTAAATGTTATGTTTAGGCTTTCAGTGCTGCTTCTTCTAAGCACTTTAAAAATTGGACACCTGCCACTTCATACTTGTTGGTTTAAGAAAACCCACAAGAGATTTATTTTGTATGGTGTTCCAAAAACTGAGCTGTCTCTAGCTCTCTGACTTTCTTCCTTGTTGGTTGGTAGCCACCTTCATCCAGCTAAAGCAATGACTTCAAAACACTCGAGGCAGACACTTGATCTCTTTCTTATACATTCTTCATAGATGCATATTAATAGGAATAGCAGTGGTGGTGCTTTAACCAAGAGTAGGGTCATTTCCTCATAAATGTGTAATGGAAGGAAGGATTACAGGTAGCGGTCTTTCAAAATTAGATATTGAGATTGTTTCAGATAGATATAGATATTATAGATAATTATATATATTATTTTTTCTACAATGTGCCTGTGATCTGGGAGAAAATCAACTAGATCCCTTAATGTATGTAGTCATTCTAAATGAAAACATAATTCTCTTTAGGATATGTAATGCTTTTATTTTAACATACCTCAGCATTTTAAATGCAGCTGCATTCACTAGGATGCTTCTAGGTTTGCCTGGAGATCAAAGTTTGTTTCCCCATGAAAGCAGTGAGTATTCTGGTAGGGGGAACTAAACAATATTTTGTTATCTGATTTTTTGGCTTCTTGCCAAAGGATAGTGCCAGTAGGGCACTCACTTTTGTTTATATGATTTTCATTTACTTCAATGGGCATTGAATCAGGCCTTATAAGCACAATTTCCTCATTGTTAGCAGCTGTTCATTGCTTAGCATTACTTGAGCCACTATTCAGCTGGCCATCTGTGATCTGGGACTCCTCAGACTGCAAGGAAATCATTATCTGTTCCATTTTGGCAGGAGAATATTGTAACTTATCTTAGGGATGTATTTGTACAAGGAGTAATAATGTTTTTCCCCAATAGCTATTGCTTGTTGCTTGCCCATCTGTGGTTCTAACACGCAAATGTTAAACAATAAATACAGTAGCAGACCCAGGGCTTTGTACATTCAAATTAATGTTTATTTCACTAGGATGCTGAGATATTAAGTTAGCAGGAAAGTGTCCATTTTATCAGTATACCTGTTTGTCAATCTCTGACCCTGGTCCATCTAGAGAACCTAGTAAAAGCTTAAAAAATTATGTAAAAAGGTCTCCCTGTCCTGGAGACCTTGGTGAGTTATGACATCAAATCATGACTGAGAGTTTGGGATGAAGCTGGTTTTAAGAGATATAAAAGAAGAATTGAATTGACATTACCTTAAGCGTTTGTATGGCTGAGAGCAGCCATTGTCCTAGAGTTGAGCTACTGTCCTATAATAATTCTCCAGAAAGAAGTAACTGTGGAAGTGGAGGGCTGTACTGATAAATCAGCATTTCAGTTAAACTGTTGAATGTTATCCTGTATGGCTAGGTTCCTTCCAAGATACACCTGTTCCTACACTCTTGCCAGAACCATTTACAAATTCCTAGTAACAAATATTCACCTAAAACTAAGCCCCATTTTCTAAGAAAGTTTAAAGGAATGTAGTAAGGATCAGAAAAAATGAAAAAAAAAAAAGATTTTTTATGTAAGTATGCCTATTTCAAGGAAAGGATTTATTAGCCCAAGATCAGAAGTGATATGTGTGGAGAGCTTGCTAGGAGGGAAATTATCTTTTTGTTTAAGAAATATTTTACCTGTTTATGATAATTCCTGGGCTAAAAGCCACTCCTGATTGCTCATGTGATAAAGTAAATGACAGCAACTGCTAGTTAGGCTTCTGGAGAGTAGTCCTCTGTCCCTGATATACTGTCAGTGCTCTTGATGGGTACTGGAGATGCACATCTCTGGCATTGTACAGGAAAAATCTGAGCTTTTGTTGGTTTCTGAATTGAGCTTCTTTCACTTTCAAATGTTCATCCAAAACAAGGGAAATCAATTTCACTGTTGCTGATGAAGCTTAACTGCTCATTTACATGAACAAGAATGACAAAAATGAAGCGGGGGAAGGCAACTGGATTTCCCTTACTTCCCAAAACCAGGATTTTCCTGTGCCCAAACTTTCTATTTCTACTTCTGACATAGAGCATTATTGCCTGGTGGCAAGGAAAAAAAATACAGTATTTCATCAGTTTCCCAGACTATGGGAAGCTACCAAGTTTCTTGCAGATTTCAGAAAGAGTTTTCTGGATGCCAAAATAAATGTCTGACTTCACTATGCCCTGGGAGGAGAGCCTGCTGAGTTCTCCCACAGGGGTTGGGAGGGTCTTGCACTGTATTAGGATTTATGTTGACTCTCTGAATCCATCAGCAAAATTCTGGAGAGAGATAATATGCGGATTGTACCTTGCTCTGGGGACTGCCACGAGAAATACAAAGACTCCATCCTCTAAACAGGACATGAGACACAAATTCTCTATTTAAGCCAGTTTAACAGTTCAAGGACTATTCCCCCCCCATCAGGTGGCAGGGAAAGTAGTGAGTCCATGCATCCTCCAAAGGTTATTTTAAACCCAAAAGGGTTTAAAATAATGAAATAAGTTTTCTCCATAGTCAGGCTTTGTTTGCCAAATCGGGAAGTCTACATAGTAAGTAAACCATATGAAAATGTAATAAGTCTTCTACATATCTAGCAGATGTTCATGGATTTATCCACTATAGGAAGTTATACATCAAACTGTACAATTTTGGTGCCTGTTTTGTGTACTGTGCGAATCCCAGACACGTTTAATATTTCTCCCTCTGAAGTTTAACAGTGCACAAATAATATTTCATAAACAACCTTTAACTTTAAACAAACTTACTCAGATAGATGATGTCTACTCAGATCTCATGTTTTAAGAACGCTTTAAGAATGCTGGACAGGACTGAGCAAATCTTGCAATATGTCTTTAATTTACATACGTTCAGTCTCTCTCCCAGCAGCATCACTTTCAATGTTTCAGTGAAGGATGCATTACTTTCAAACTATTGTTTCAAAGGTTGGCAATTCTGCAATCCTGATTTGCAGAGAATTTAAACTTGGCACATTAAATTCCTGTGCAAGAACTATTATTTTTTCCCCAAAATATATTCAGAGAAACAGTTTATTCTTCATGTTGTTAGGGTGGAAAAACAATGTCTCAGTGCTTTTATTTCTCTGATTCTCAGGCCTATGAGAATGGTGTTTTAAAATGGAAACTTGTGACATACACAAGAGGATGTTAGGCTACTTTTCAACTAGAAAAAAAAATCCCCAAACAAAACAAAAATATATCCCTTTACCTCCTCCAATGACTGAGTTATTTTTTGATTTGAAGCTTCAAGGCATGCAGCAACTCTCATTTCCTAAATTTCAGGATGAAAATTTAATGATGGCAAATGGTGATCTGAGAACAAAACAAGGAAGACACAAGAACCCAGAGGAAAAATATACATGATACAGGAAAATACAGAAGACAGATTAGTGGGTATTAAAAAAAAAAAAATAAACTCCAAGCAATCAACCAAGAAAGAGAAAACTGCAAATTGCTGTTGATAAGCAAATTGCTGATAGGCCTCATATTCTTCAAGTGTCCACCAATAACTAGTTTTCCCTGGGTTATTCCAATGTCCCTGAGAATGAGACTTAGCCGAGGAGGTCCAAAGGATTGAGAAGCTACTTGTGGTAAGGCATAATGAGTAAAAAAGCAGCTTTTCTCTCTCTTCTCTCTCAAACTCAATTTGGTTTGAGATCCCACCCCCTCAGGTTTTTTTCTACTCTTCCATACTTTATAATGTTTCCTAGAATGAAACTCTCTCCATTGACTTTTAGAGATTTTTAGATGCTCAGCAATTGTTAACATTTGATTTTGTGTGGCCCTGCTTGATGTAAGGAGCCTGCTCAAAATAAGTGATGAAGGTGGGGCTGATCAATAACCAGAACTTGAGCTCTTGGAGATAGTAACTCCAGCCTCTGGGAGTGTTGGATTATGATTTCTTGACTGCAGTCATGTCTGCTGGTTTTGCTGTTGCTCTCTGCAAAATACAGATGTCTTCTTCAGCATCACTCTAATGTGCATAAAAGGACAATTAGGAGTATCTGTCGCTTATCACTTGTTTTTCTTAGTGTGCGGGATTTTTTCTGT
This sequence comes from Urocynchramus pylzowi, assembly GCA_013397555.1. Classification (NCBI taxonomy): domain Eukaryota; kingdom Metazoa; phylum Chordata; class Aves; order Passeriformes; family Fringillidae; genus Urocynchramus; species Urocynchramus pylzowi. Next base: position 892,465 of record VZRH01007163.1, read on the forward strand.
GATCATATGAAAACAGGTTTGCTAGCATTTTGATTAGATTACCTACAGTAAGACTCTGCAGTTCAAAGAAACAGGCATATAGCTGATATACAGTAGCTCCCAAAAGCACAGGTTTATGATAATTTTCATAACGCAGCACAGTGTGTATCTCTTATTGCTAACGAGGTCGTTAATGAAAGTCTAAGCTTGAGTGCCCAGCAGATATCAAGTCAGTCATACTTTATGTATTCTGCTTGTTAATGGTAAAGGTAAAATATCTATTACTTGTTTAAAACTGCACTTTAGCTGCTCAGGAAAATGAGAGCTGTTCGCAGTTTCATTTCATATTATCCACTGCCTGCTTTGCGCAGAGCTGAATAGGTGATTAGGTGGGGTGTGGAGATTTTTCTTGTCTCTAAACTGCCTATTCCTTGAGAAGACAATTGATGGTAATAATTCTTGCTGTAGCTCAGCTGGTGAAAAGTCCTGAGCCCAGACATGGCAGGAAAGTGTTAGTAAATGCTGTACTTTTGTATCTTGGTTGAAAACCCCAGAGGAGCTTTCTCAGATTAGTTCTCCAGAGATGCGTGAAGAAAGCAGGGCTCTAAAACAGTTTTCTCTCTGGATTTGAGAGCACTTTATTGTCAGGTACAAACATCAATACCACTACAAGTGAAATGGGTTAATAGGCTTTCACATAGGGTGAATTGGTAGACACCCTACAATTTGTTTTTCTGCTGGCCTTGTTCAAGGTGAGGTTACATTACCTGAGGGAGAGAACATTTTCAATTTAAAACTTCAGCAATAGACTGGGTGCATTAATTACAGCATTCCTACAACCAGAATTTCCTGGATTATTTGTCACATCATAAAAATGGCATAGTGGGAATTATAAATATTTTGTATAAATGTGAAACATTCAGTCTTCAATCTATTTAATAGTTTTAACTTCTTTTCCTGATTTTAATTTTTTATTAATTTAAAAAATTCTGTGTTATAGCAAAACATTGACATGTGTAATAGTGTGGAAATGAAGCATATCAGCATTTCTGAAATGATTACAGTTAGAAAATGTTCATATAAAACCTTACATTGTTTAAAAAATTTCCTAGTCTTCCTGACCAAACATTTTCACTAGATGTGACTTGACATGGGAATAGTTCTGCATTTGCCCCCTCACTCCTTGCTGTCCCCCTTTCCCCTGAAGTTGCAGGTTTTGGCTAATTTTAGCTGTTTATGAGAAGGAAAACAAACAAAAAAAAAAACAACAACAAAACAAAACAAAAAACCCAAAAAAAAAGGAGGCCAAATCTGGCTGTACTCTTCCTTTACTTTTATAAACTTTGTCTTCACTGCTAAATTAAGATAAGTTTTATGCATTTCCCAATGGTATCCTCTATTCCTCAGATTTTTAGAGGTCAAGGAACAGTAGGCAGGGGAAAGCAAAACCAGCTAAAAGGAGTGAATGCAGACTAGTCATGTGGGTTTTCTGCTTATTGTGAAAGGCTGAAATAATTCACCCCAGTGGAATATTGGCTGGGTTCAGGTGTCTTGCTGAGTTCCACAGCTGGAAGAGTTATTGCACCTGAACCGAGCTGCAGAAAGCAGTCAACTGATGTGGTAGCTCGAGGCAAGCCTGAGGTGAGGCAAATTTGTCAAAGTGTCTTTTGATGATGATCTATGCTAATGGTTCTACCTCCTGTACGTGACAAGCACGCTCAGCTGACATCACTGTGTCCTAATAATCAGAGAGAAGGATCTTACTGGTGAAACACACCGAGGGCCTTAGGTATTGTGTGAATAAAGGCCGCCACGACAACACATTGGCAGGTTTTGGAATGGGCACAAAGAGTGTGTTTTTTCAAGTGGCCTTTTTCATTCAATATGTCAGCTAGTTCTAAGAACAAATCAGGCCCCGCTGCAGCAGCACTGAGCAGTGCAGATCAAGAAAAGGGAGCTAAAAGAAATATTATTTTGTGTCACCAAGGCTTCAAGGAGCATTTTCAGGCAGCAATCACCTTTCTTCTGTGTGTTCATAACCTGTCTTGCTGAGTACAGGTCCTAGCTTGAGCCCTACTAGCAGCTGTAGAAGGCAAATGGTCGTGCATGAGGCATCTTGATCGGCTCCCAGCTGGCTGCTGCTGTTCTCCCCATCCCCCTCCAAATTACCAGGGTTACCGCCTGGCTCAGATTTGCTCAGGGTTACGTCTGCAAGCGTCACCTCTGCAACTGTAATACAGATAAGAATTTACCAACAATCTTGAGAGACATTCCCTGGCCTGAAGTGCTCAGAGGCATGTGACAGCAGGATTCAGGGTTGTGCTACCAGTGAGACAAACAAAACAGAGTCACGTCGAAGCGGTTGTGTTGCTTCGTCAGACCTGGCAAACCGATGATATCGCCTGTCCTTCTGGGCTCTACAGACAGCTCTGTCTGTCTGGGAATGGTTTTATGCAAAGCTTTTCTAAATGTTTCTCTTCTCTTTTCTGAGGTTGTCCTTTGCAGATGTAAGGGAAGAAGGAAGTTGGTGTCCCAAAAGGCAGTCTTGGGAAGCTGCTAGGTCAAACTGAAAAAACAAAACTAGGCTTAACTTCAGATCTCTATATTTTCCCTTGCAAATGTGTTTGTTTTATAACTGGTGCATTTTTACATGAAGATCAGTCTGATGGCTGCTATTTAAGTTTAATTCTGGCTCTGGCTGCCACCAGGCTGTGCAGAGAGCAGCCCTGCTTTTGCTATAATTGGGATTTTTCCTAAGAGTTTCTGCTAGTTTACATATCATTTTCTCCCAGTCTGATTCTACTGGGTGAAGGGCAGGGACTGAAGAAGATTAAAATATGTCCCCTCTATCATACCAAAAATGAGATTATGAAAGACATGGACTGTCAGCTCTGGCACACTCCTCTGCTGAAGTGGATGATCAGGTGACCTGTGTGCAGCAGGAGAATGGAGACTAAGGGCATAAAATGACATATCCATAGTGATGATAATTCATTCTCAAACACTTTGTCATCTGAATGCAGGTAGAAAAGAAGCTAGCTAAGAAAAATCTGAAAAAGGGAGTAGGTTTGCAATATGGTGTTCCCAGCTGCTTGCTGCTGGGGCTTTGGCACCTCTGTGGCCCAGGAAACCCACAGGAGTCCTTGGATCCAAATGTGGTGCATTCTGAGGACTCCTTTTACACCAGGCTGTGAAGCCTTTATCCATTTTGTGCAGGATTGTTTTTGTTCTCCCAGCTGGTGATTCTATTCCTCAAGTAATTCAAATAAATGAATACAATATGTTTGGTGAGTATATTACTGTAACTAAGATTCCCAGTTGGGTTTCTCATTTAAGCAGCAGGATGGTTGAGAGAATTAAATTAAGACTTGGGTATTCCTCTGTCCTAACCTTGCTTTGCAGGGTGATTCATGGCACAAGCAAGGCCTGTTCACTCAGACCGGCATTTCCAGACTCAGGTGCCTAAAGACAGGCACTTGGACAAGTATTTAGGCACCCACATGAGCACTGTTTACTTTGCAGAGGCACAGCTCTCTGAGAAGGGAGGGTGTTTACAGGCATTTGGCCTCTCTGGAAAAGGAACCAAGCTTTAGGCACTGAAGCAGAGAAAAAAAACTTTGCAATTTGGGTGGGCACAGTTTGCTCATGTGAAAGTAGTAACAAATACTTTGCTGTATCACAGGAGAAGGCTGTGAGGCTGAGCTCCTGAAGTTGGCATTGCAGCAGCATTTTGAAAATAAAAAAGCTTTTTGTTCATATGTGCTTGATGTCAGGGTTCACAGGAAAGAGCATACCTTTATGATGGGGAAATAATAAAGGAATGGAAGCAGAAAAAAATAGAATTTTTACTTTTCTGACTTGTGTGTCTAAATCTCAGATGTAATAAGGGTATAAATCTCCATAAATTTATAAAGTTTTTTTGTTTTTATTTTCTTTTTCTTATGCAATATGGGAAGTAATGAATAAGCAAGTGCAATTTGTAAGGGAGAAAAATTCACCAAAAGGGTTTGCTGGACTAAGCAATTGAATGGTATTCCTGTGGAGTGGTTTTACAGTGTCACTTGAACCCCCCCTGGTTATGCAGTCTCTAGGTAACTGGAGGCAGGTCTGTTTTCCATAATATACTGACTAGCCTGGAACTAAAAACACACACATAAAATTCCCCAAACCTTGCTGTATCCATTTCTGGCAAAGGTAATGGAGCCTGTTTAAAACCTTGTGCTTTTTTATCCATGTCAAGTGACTTTTAAAGAGCTTGGTGCATAAAGAAAATGGAGATTTGCTTGGCAAGTTGTTCCAAATAGTTATGTCTTGGTATAAGGCATTTGTAAAAGAAAATACATACTTTGCTAGAAGTGCAGAATGAAGAACAAGATGCAATTTTGTTTGGCTTTGGGACAGAGCTTTGGGGGAAGCAGGTGACAAGGTATTAATGAAATAAAGCCTTACAAGGAGGGAAGACAAGCCTTGTTATGAGAGGACAGAAAGGTGGTGGGAGGCCAATGAAAGTGTGTACAGCTAGGGAAATGTGATGTGGGAGTCACAGGAGAGAACAAAGGAGTTGGTGGAGGGTGCAAGACATGTTGATCAAGAAGCAGAGTTTGGTGAAGCTGCAGAGAAGTGCTGGAGGGGATGGCAACAAGGCACAGAGGAAGCCCAACCAGAAACAAACTGAAAACTTTTCCTCAAAATAGCGCCAGATGCTTCTGGCAGTCTTGCTGGTTGGTGAGTGTTGGAGTTCATGACACTGTTTGCTCTGTCTGTATTCTTCCTTGGATACAGCTTGGAGGAGCAAAGTGCTGCAGGAGACTGAAAAGGGGGGAGTTTTACTACCTTTTGCCACAACAGCCAGAATGGGAGAGTTACAGAGAGACAGACTCCCTTGAGAAAAGTGAATTTTGGGCTCTGTTAGAGATACAAAAGGCACAGACTGTGTATGTGCAGTAGTTAAAACTGAAAGGGAAATGGAAGCATGTTTTTACTTCTAATTTGGTCATTTCTCACTGTAGGCAGGTTGACTAAATGTTGGATAGCTGCATTTCCAACAAGGAGGGAGCTGACACCATATCTGTTGTACCATCTGTTTACCAGTTACCAGTGTACTGGGGAGAAGCTTCAGCAAGGAGTGGGAAATCTTCCAGAGTTCGCAGTTGTGTTTAACTGCTTGAATGCCAGCGATATGAAGTCAATGTATTGGCAAGCCTCCTGTGTTCTGAGCTAAAACTACTGTGTGTAGCCTCTCCTTTTCAGCTAGTGAAACTCTGCCAGTTGGGTGCTTCTCCTTGCACATTGCCATTGGTGCCAGAAGAAAACTGGCCCCTCCTAGCCAGGCTGCAGCCAGGGAGACACTTTCCATACCTGTCTTTTAATTGTTCTTTGCACAAGGAGGAGATAAAAACCCACCTCAATCCTGCTAACAGTGGTGCCACAATAAAAGCTGGAGAGGAATGTTATTTTGCTATAGCTGGTGGTCTGCAGGATGCCTTGCTGTTGCAGTGGCACTGGGATGCCAGTTTATTAATGAACTGTTCATGTGAAATTACCAACCACACCATAACTAAAAGCTCAAAAGAAACTAGCAGCAGCAATTCAGCCCATCATCCTGTTGCCCCTGGTTTGCAGTTACACTTTTGGACTGAGAAAGGTAAAAAAAAAGCTCATGAAATCATACGTGGGCAATTCTGCTTTGGTTTCTTCTCTCAGTTTTTTCTACTCCAAAACTGACAAAACCTGGTGACTACAAACTGGCCTGATTGAAAGCTGCAGGTCCTCTCTAGCCCTTAAGAGTAGAGGTTTTAATTTCAAAGTTCAGTGCAGAACTAGATACAGAGCATGAATTTCCTAAATAAAAATTGTGATGCCGTAGGAGGAATAGCAGAATTAGCTTCAAGCTGATAACGATTTCAAGCCCAGGAAGATGGTACCCACTACCTTTGCTTTCTGAATACTTAATTTCCTTATTAAGTCAGTGCAGCTCAGTTACTCTTTGCCTCTGAGTGTCAAAACTTGGGCAAACTCACAGTTAAATCTGGGTGAAACAGTTTTGATCTTTCACAGATCAATTTCCATTGTGGTCAGTTTGTGTTTTGTGTCACATCTTTGTCAGGCTTGAGGCCTGCCTTTCCCTTCCCTCCAGCTAAATATCCTTAATGTTCATTTATCTTGACCTAGAGGCACGCATGAACCCTCCAGATCAACTCTGTTGCTTAATAAAGTCCAGAAAATTTCAGATACCTGAAATTCTTCCTCTTTTCCATAGTGAGACCCACTGTGAAGTGGACTCATCTGTTCTGCAGAATCTCTGGGAGAGAAATGAGCTTGTTCACCTTGAGGGCTGCATAGTGGTAGTTAGTGAGCCAGTGAGCCCCAGTTAATGCCCCACATATGCCCCTGCCCATATATGGGGTTTTTGCTTGGCATTAGAATAACAGAACCAAGCATCTTCTAGCAAACACAGGACCAGGCAGAGTGAAGTGACGTCTGTCTGCAAAATAAATTGAGCTTCAAGTGATGGCTACATTATAGAATTTATTTTAATACTTGAAATTATGTGCTAGGACCAGACCTTTTAAGAAAAGAGGCATATGCACAGCTGCTCCTGAGGCTGTGCTGTTCTAAGGTGATAACTTAAGCAGGCATTTAGGACCTGTCATCTTTGTTTCTTTTCCTTGAGCAACTTTAACTTCTCTGCCACCCAAGAGAGACCCTTTTAAAATCACTACAGCTCTTTGATCTCAGGTGCTCACGGTTGTCTTCTGCACTGTCTTAACAACACGCAAAAGCTTGCAGAGGTTTTTTTTCATGCCAGTCTGTTTCCTTCTTGCTTGTCTCTCTTGAAAGTGCTAGTAAGCTAGTATCTATCAAGTGAACATCCCCCAAACAAGGTTTTTATGCTTGTTTATCATCACAAACCCTACTCATCTTTCAGGTGAGCACTGAGCGAAGTGCTGCATTAACTCAGGAAAGCTCCTGTTCCCACTGGATGACTCTGCTAGGAGAGGCTGGTAGTTACTCCTGCTCCCAAGGCCCAGGATTTTGATGGCCATACTGTGTGTTTCACTATGGCATTTATATAGTCAGCCCTTCTGCATCAGTCAGCAAAACAGCTTACTTTTCTATTATTTTTTTTTTTTTCTCCAAGAAATAAAGAAAAAACCAAAAGCCTGACAGCAGCCTTTACTGAGGGGAGGTTTGCTCTGCACTATCTGCCACGAAACATGTGTGCTCTGAATGCATCTTCCATCAGCTTAAGCTGCCTTTTTCCCTCAAGGAGCCACCTGAGTATTTGGACTCTGAGGTGGAGGCCTTTGCTCCCGTCAGCCTGGAAAGACTGCAACATTTGTTGCAGGCTCTTGGCTTTCATTCCTTGGCTACCTTGCAATAACCCAGGATTTTGTGAGTGTGTGAAGATGTGTGTAATTGCTCCAGCACCTGGAATTGCCACATCAAGCTCCTCACTGCCCAGCCACTGAGGCGTGTGAGTTGAGAACTCAGCCAAGAGAAAAGCAGGTTGGAGTTGTGAAAAAACCCTCGTTTTGTTACGGTCGGATACATATGGTTTGCAGCCTGGTATATATTATGGAGAAGGATGGTTTACAGTTCTCTTTTTTGACAAGGTTTTTATGTAAACTTACATTTGATTATACAAAAGAACTGGATCCAATTCCCCAGCAGCTGTCCACCTGTCCCGAGTCTTCAACAGACTGGAGAGAACGGAGTCTCTGTGCCCATGTGTTGCTGTCATGGTAAATGGGTTAGGGTGCATGTACTTGTGCCATTTGGTGTATTGCATATCAACGAAGCTGCAAAAACTCTCTTAATGGCCTGCTCTATGTAGCTGGTTGCTTCTGCTCTGATCTTCCTTACACATGGGCACCTAGTTGGACGAAATGGTGAAGAAGAAGAAGCCTTGCGCGCACAGTCCCGTAGCTCTCCCCAGGCGCTTGCTGAGGCCCCGGCACGCTCTGGCTGGCAAGGCCTCCGGCCAGGCCTCCGGGGCCGGCTGAGGTCGCCGCAGGGCCCGGCCGGCAGAGGCAGGGGCAGCGCGGAGGCAGGGACGGACGGTCTGACGCAAGCCCTGTCCCGCTCTCCTCCCCTCCCCCCGTCCGCACCGCTTCCCCTCGTTACGGCAGGGTGGTTTGATTCATGAGCTTTCTGCAGGGCCCTTTGATTCATGAGCTTTCTCTCGGCTCGCCGCTGCGCCGGGTGACTCAGAGCACGGGCTCTGTGCAGGCTTCGTTAGCGGAGATTAACGTCAGCACGCACCTTTTGTTTGTGCGAGGCTGCTCTCCTGCCGCCGCCTCCCCGCCCCGAGCTGCCGGCCTCTAGCTGCTTGCAGAGCGAGCATCGATTGGCAGAGCCACGTACGCGTCCTTGCTCCGTCTCAGGTTGCCACCGAAGTGGGCAGGTTCCCAGAGATGCAGCTCAAGTGCCACCAGCTGCCTCTGGCTGAATCTGGAGTGCAGGCTCAGACGTAAGCCGGAACCTTCTTCACGGCCCAGCTATGCACCCGCAATGGCGTTCGGCCTCTGAAGGGAACCGAAAACACTCATCTGTGGAAGAGGGGTTTTGGGGGGCTAATCCTGTTGGGGGTAGGGCAGCAAAGGTATTACAATCAGCTAAGCGAAAAGCTTCAAATTATAGCACCTTGTAATGTAAAAATGCCACTCAGCAACTTCCAGTGTCATAAGAGAAGACCTGCAGCAGCGACCCAGTGTTTCCTTTGGGTTGGAGCCACATGTTTATTGCCACTGCCCGAATCCCTCCAGTTTGCTGAAGTTGCTTCCTGGAGTGGAGAAGACAATTTTTAATGAGGCAGGGGAGGGAGGCAGGGAAGAGCTTTGGTTTTCATTCTTCTGTGACCAAAGTGGCAATATGAAGAAGGGAATGGTGCACAGCTCTTGGAGCCGGTGAGGGAACACAGGGACTGATCTCTGACTCCTGCTTCTCCAATCACAGATGGCTTAATTTTCTAAATCTGGCCTACCAAACTGTCACTGAATGCTTCTGTCACACCAAGGTGCTTTGACTGTTTGTAGCCAAGGTGGTTCTTGCTTAGTCCACTCCTGATGAGCCTTTCCTCAGCTGGAGAAGTATTGTGGCCCCTTGAGTCCTCTTGGTCTGCCTCAGTTATGGGAGGAGTAAGAGATGCAACTGGAGCCGCAGTCATTTCCTCTTTCCCGCAGTGAAGCTGCCACAAGGTGCTGGAAAGGAGCAGTAGGAAGGAAAATGGTACTTGATTATTGCTTTAGCTCTCTCAGAACTGCCGATCCAACACTACCATCACTGCTAACAAAAAAAAAAACAAACAAAAAAACCAACAAACAAAAAAAAAAACAAAAAAAAAAGAAAAATAATGCAGAAATACAAAAAATATATGCCAGTACCAAATAAAACAAGAAATGGAGTACTGCAGGAAGTAGGTGAGACATAGTCCATGCTGTGAAGCACAACCTGTTTTAACAACCAGCAGACTGAAGTTTTACTACATAGCAGTCCAAAAGAAGCAAGGTGAGCTCGCTGCAATAGCAATACAGACTGTGCTTCTGCAGTGGCTTTAGATGCAGGTTGTGAGCAAGCGAGGGAGCAGTAGGGCTGTGCAGGCTGTGCAGCCATAGTTCAGATATGTGAAGTAACCAGACCTGCTTAGAATGCATCAGAGAGAAATTTGGATAGAAATGCAATAAATAAACAATTAAGACTGAATATTACACATCAAAACCAGTTCAACAAGCTGCTTGACCACTAAGCACAGAGAGAAATATATGGTTATTTTATCAGATGAAGACATACAGACCCACAAGCTGCCTTAAGATGAAATGGTACCTTTCGGTGGCCTCTGAAAGGACAAAGCAAATAAAGCTTAGGTAGATGAAGAGCACAAAGAAATTTAGTCTTCTGAGAAGGCTTTGAAATCAGAGTGCTGCAAAATGGCAGCTTGTGCCTTATTCTGCTGGGCCTGCAAACTGGACAGCAGGCTTTTGTGCTTCACAGGGACATTTAGCAAATCACCAACATTATGAGAAGGCTGTATTCATTCTCTAATAGATGGCAAACAAACAGAATAGCTTCTTGAATCTTTTGTCCCCTAAATGCAGGGTGAGGTAGTTAAAGTACAAGGATTTCTGGTAAGTGTTTATGTAGTTGCCTGGTTCTGATGCTATATTTCAGTTGTAAGTGTTCCTTCTTTAGCAGTATCAAATTCTTTAATAACTAAGAATTTGCTCTTTCAGTCTGAAAATTGAAAGGGTAGGAAGGAGCAGGGAGAATAAATACATGGAAGCCTGCTATTCTATTTTTGTTTTCATTGAACTTTTGAAATCAATTTGCAAACAAATTTCCCAGCCATTTTTTTGTGGAAGTTTTAGCCTGTTCTTCTGAAAAGCAGTATAGAAGTAATCATAGGGATGAGACACAACCTGCCTCTAGATTTCTCAGCAGGAATATTTTACCTGCTGCAGAGATTTCTTCTTCAAGATTTTTGATAACCTGACTTTTCCGAAGACCTCCTGGAAACAAGAATTTCCATGAGGCTTTCTGTCCTATTCTTTAATAACAATGAAAAAAAAAAAAAACAAACCCAAACAGCTTTTTTGAAACCCTTATATTTCTGTACAAACACATGCAAATATGATGTAAATGTTCTGTAAAGCCTCAGAAGAAATTATATATGGAAAAAAAGTAAATTGCAAAGCAAAGCTAGAGGTACCTGAATGGAGTGAAAAAAAATGAAATAAAAGCTGACTACATGTCTTTGATGCCTTTTTGTAGCATCATGGGATGCTTCAATGGGAAGGGACTTCAGCATGTCCCTAGTCCAGCTTCCAGGTCAAGGCAGGATCAGCCCTGAAATGAGACCAGGTTGTTCCAGGCTCTGTCCAGTGACTGTGCAACCCCTCTGGACAACTTGTTCCTAGGGTAAGGTATTACCTGTACAATTTTTTCTCTTTTTCAAAGCCAGCTTTATCTTCTGGGTGAGGACATAAAAAAAGCATATTTACGTATTGTAATGAAACTGCATCAGTCACCCCTGGAAAAAAATCTTGGGGAGCAACACAGCCACAGCTTTCTGAGCTAAACAAGTAGCTGCAGCATTGGTATAACTTGGGAGCAGACTTGTTGAACCTGGTACAGGATGCCAAATCTCTGAGCTATAAAAATGTGAGGGTTATGTAGTCTCGTGGAGAAATGTGTATCTGATTACTACAGCTGTAATCACTGGCTTTCAAATATTTTTTTTTTATTGTGGACCACTATGGATATTCAAGTAGAGCTTCAGATTCCTTTATTTTGTAGTATTTGAAACAACCTTTCCATGACTTGCTTTTGTGGTCCCTTTCAGATTGGCCTTTGGATCCAAGCACAATTCAAAACTATTGCTAGGAGTGTTCACCAGTTTTTATGTATTTCTTCTCCTGATGTGTGACTCATCTGTAAATACAGAGAAATATTTGTACTGTCATCTTTCATTGTTAATGCTAAGTAGAGGGGGTGATACCTTAATCCAGTTTTTTGCAATAAGACAAAGACAGAATTTTCTGACTCTTGACCTAAGTTAGTAACTTACATTTCTGCTGCTTCAGTTCTTCAGAAAGACATTCAGAACTGGCTTGCAGTCATCATATGGTCCTTCACATGTATTTGTAATATTTTGTACTGCAAAACTGTCTTAGCTGTGAAAATTTAAGACTAAGATTGAATTTTCAGTTCTGTAAATACAATTGGTCTTTGCAGGATGATTTTTAATTTCAAATATCTATTTTCTGTGGTAAATAAAGTGATTTGAAAATTCTGATGAAAATGTGCCCTTTTTTTATTATCTTGTTTTATCCTGTGGCTTTTGTTTTGACAAAATGCTGCATGAAATATTTCATAATATTAAAATCTAAAAGGAATGAGTAATGATTTCCAAATTCTGTGTTTATTAGAATGAAGCATTTAATTTTCACTAAATACAGACAAGGTAACTGTAAAATGTTTCAATCTTCAGTTTCCTGGTAGGAAAACTCCTGTACCAAGATAATAAAATGCTGCCAGATTTGTACTAGATTTTACTGGGATATGCACGGAGGTGCCAGAAGCTTGGTAGAAGCAGCAGAGAATGAAACAAGGTAATACTTGTAGGATTTCATTGGTCTTCTTTACTGTAAACTAAAATTCTTTGGTTTTCCAATCATTTTTCACTCTCTGGTATATGTTTTCTCTCTCTCAGATGCTTACTGTCTTTTTCTAGAAAGAAAACAAGAATAGGAAGCAAATGCCTGAAGATTCTGATTAATAGTGAATGTCAGGCAAAGAAAATATGGATGATGAGGAATTAGGAGCATCTTTCTTTAGTAATTACGAAAATGAGATGGCAGAGCCAATCCATCTGATTGGGAATATGAGAATATGCCTAATGGTAGAAACAAGTACTGTATCAGTACTTGTATTGCCTTTCTCCACTCATTGCTCAGTAGAAGAAATTTGGTGACAGTACAGTTAATAAAAGCATTTTGTCTTTCTTCTGGATTTTGTACCATGGCTGCTTGAATGTTGATAACAACATAATTTTTATATCCTTAAGGATCTGATATTTCTGACTGAAGCTCATATGAAAGCTTAGAGTCAAATTCATATCAAATTGTGAAGCACTGTGCACTGACATTTGGCTCTGGGACAAGAATGCAAAAATTAAAAATTTTTAAAGTCTGGCAATTTGTATAACCTGAGAATATAAGAGAAACAAATATCAGAATATAGTATTTAAATGTAGGAGTGGAGTTCTGTAACATGGATCAAGACTTAGCTCTTTGTCCACATGTTTTAAGACAATGTGTTTGTAAACTGGCTCATGCACTGCAGTGTGAAGAGGTAAGGGTAACTTTTGCAAAAGTTTATGTGTTCATCTTTTGCCCAGCCTCTATGAAAAGGTTATACTCTCCAGAGCTGTCTTTTTTAAGTATCACATTTTTTGACAAGCATGCTAGCCTTTGGAAACTCCATTTTTGGTGTGGTCTTCAGTGTCCTAAAGAGATCTGGACCTGCATAGATGATCATTCCCAAGTACTGAGCAGCACATTCAATACTGCTGGAGCAGAGAGCTTATGAATGCTTACTAAATATTTTGTAGCAGCAGTCTGGTTACATGCTGCTTAGAGGGAATAATTGGCTTTTTCCAAAGAAAAGGTAGTTTCTCAAATTGTTTATGAACAGTGGCATCTGCAAAATAACCAAGTACAAAATTTGTCTCAGTCTGACATAGTCACTGCTTGATTAAATTCTTTGTTGTTTCAGAAGAATTAGAAGGAAGTTTTCATAAATATCTTGTTTAAAGCATAGGTATATAGCAAGTTAGAAATTATTTGGGGAACTTGTCAGTAAACTTCCCTAGACAGGAGATTGCTCTGAAGTCCAAATACTTCATTTGAGAAATGGGAAAATGTGAATGTACATGACAGCATGTTGCAGGAGAGGAGAAGGCAGACAGAAAATGAAAAAAAAAACAGCTGATGGAGTAACTTGAAAAACATCCAAACCATCTTGATTTTGAGTCTGGAACAGATGTAGGCACAGTTGTAGCATACAGTGATCAGCAGAAGGAACTGCAAGTGGGGCTTTTACTTTGAGGGACTGAGAACATCAGTGAGCTGTACCATGATGTGTAGACACCACAATTTCCTTTTTGTCTTTATTTCTGCTTCTCTATTATTCTTTTTACCTCAGAAACACTACATTTTGTTTTTTTCTATTTTTAGTAGAGGCCTAGTTAGAGGATGTGGGCAGGAGAAATTTGCTTGGAAGGCTGATTTGAAGGGGCCACATGGTTGAAGAAAGTTATATTCAAGCTTGTCAGAGGTTTAAAGAGATAGATTAAAGCCTTTCTCTGAGTTTCTAAAGTACAGCTTTTATGTAATCTCATCATAAAGACTTTTGAACAGAAAATGAGCGAAGTAGTGTTCAGTAGTATTCTTTATTCCATCTTGTTTCTTCGAAGCTCAGTTACACTGGCTTAATAAAAGTTGTAGGGTATTTTTTTTTTTTTTTT